>JANEHU010000236.1:0-474344 GCA_027563435.1 Nasonovia ribisnigri | reverse complement strand
GGTAAGTCAGGGTAACGCAACACATCAAATTATATAATTATATTTAATAGTATTTTGTTTGTAAACATTTAACTGATAAAAACATTTTCAATAGTTTTCCCAGCCTCTTACCACTCGTAACGGCCGAGACCACGGCAAAAGAAATAATAACCGCTGTTAGAAAGAATTTATTTGAACAATCCATTCCGAGACCATTGCTCACCTTCAATAACATATTTAGGTAAATTAAAATTATTTAATACAATGTTCAACGACAGCTGTGTACTACAATAAACATCATGGTTTATGGTTTTTATTTATTTTAGATGTTTTCCGTACAAATTGGCATTGGGC
Organism: Nasonovia ribisnigri; assembly: GCA_027563435.1. Classification (NCBI taxonomy): domain Eukaryota; kingdom Metazoa; phylum Arthropoda; class Insecta; order Hemiptera; family Aphididae; genus Nasonovia; species Nasonovia ribisnigri. Next base: position 474,011 of record JANEHU010000236.1, on the reverse strand, counting down.
TTTAAAGATTTTATGGGCAGTGGTGTTGATGCACACGATGATTAAATATATCATTTATCAAGAACGCATGAAAAAAAATCCTACCGAAATAAACATAATTATTATATCCAATACAGTTTGTATATTTTATTATAGCCTTTTAAAATCAAATTAATTTTTTATGAGCGTTTTATGTCAATTTTATGTAAAATTATCTTCGAATCTTATTGCAGTTATAAATAAAAAACAAATAACAGTATAGAAACTTCAATATTTGAAATATGTTCACCAAATTTTATAATTTTTTAGACATAATATGTATAATTTATTATACAATTATTTTGATTAAATTATTTTTATTATTTTAATTGAAAATATTTTAATTTGGTTTGAGCTATATAGGTATAATATAAACATATGCTATTTTCAATTATTGGTTTTAGTTTTTTTTTTTATAAATGTCAATAAAAATGTTTTCATAGGGTCAAAAAGCTTTGAAATGTAATACAAGGTATAAGTTGATATACAAACATTCGAACAATTTTGAAAACCAATACCTAAGCATATATTTTGTGTCTGTATACACGATAAGTAGTCGAAATAATGCTTCAATTTAAACTTTCGTATCTTGTTCGATGGAAAGTGAATCTTGTTGGTGCATTCGGGAGGTTAAAATTTAAAATTCGCAGTTGCTTTTAAAACCAACGGAAAAAAACAAAAAAAAAATATTAAAGAAAAACGGGAATTTTTTCGCAAAATTTATTTTTGACTAAAATTTGGTGTACCTAAGTGCCTAACCTTAAAACAAAATGACAGTAGATACATGAAATTTTCACTGAATGTTTATAATAGAATTTTCTATACACCATATAGCTTTTAAAATAATTTGGCTAGTTTTAAGCTGTTTCAGTTCAGTTTCCATTCTTTTTATGTTTTTTTCCTACAAATATCAATAAAATTTTATTTGTTGGGTAAAAAAGCTTGAAAATTTAATACAAGGATCCCAAAATATTGTTACAATGACTCTTGAAAAATATTAAAAATCTGTAGTCACAATTTTTTTTTATAAGCATTTAAAGTTAAAGGTTTAGCAAAATACGTAAAAATCACGAAACTGTGCCAATTATTTTTAGTTAGAAATTCATAAAAAATTTTCCTTTTAAATCTAAGGTTTGAAAATTTAATTCAAGATTCTTCATAAGTTTGCCTACCTTTTTCAAAAAAAAAAAATGTCTACTTAAAAGTCAAATTAAATTTTTATGAGTGTTTGGAGTTCAAATTTTTACAACATTGCTAATTCACTCGATTTCTCATGTAGCGATATTTTGCTGTAATTCAAAAACTGAAAGAATAGAAGTACTAAATACTGAAAACATTTAAATACTGAAGATACTTGTTTACTAGTTTTTTTTCTATAAATGTCAATAAAATGTTATTCGTTGGGTCAAAAATCGTAATACTTGAAGTCGTAATACAAGGCTCCCAATATATTAGTAGTTGAAAAATATTAAAACACATAGGCACACATTTTTTTATAAGCATTTAAAATTCGATTATTGACAACATTTATCAAATTTTAAATTTAAATTTAAAAATATTTTTGTTATTAAAAATTGATAACACTTTCAACTTTTGTATCTAAGGATTCAAAATGTAAAACAAGGTTCCATGTAAGTAGGTTATACTGTAACTAAAAAACCTCAAAAATATAAACACACATTTTTTTTTTATAGCTTTCTTATGATCAAATTTGGACAAAATTAAATATTAAATAACCAAGAAAAATGATATTAGTTATTTTGTTGTAATTTGTAATATTATTAAAATTATTAATTTGTATAATATATTATATAGCTTTCCAGATATTTTGACCAGTTTTAAGCTGTTTCAGTTCAGTTTCCAATTTGTTTATGTTTTTTTCCTTATAATATCAATTACATTTTATTTGTTGTGTCCCTAATATGTTTGGCAGTTTTATTCAACATAATCCCTCATAAGTTTTCCCACCTTTTTCAAAAAAAAATGTATACCTGAAAGTCAAATTAAATTTTGATGAACGTTTGAAGTTCAAATTTTTCCAGCAAAATTGGATATATTCACTCGATTTCTTATGTAGCGATTTTCTTATTTTGCTATAATTAAAAAAAGAATAACTGAAGATACTTGAAATTTACATCATATGTTAAAGGTTATCAATTCCAATACTTTATAAAATATTTTGACTCGATTTGATCTGTTTACAATTTTTTTAGGTTTTTTTTTCAATTTATGGCAATGATTTATAATAATAGTTGAAAAATATTGAAAATACATAGGCACAATTTTTTTTATAAACATATAAAGTTCGATTTTTGACAACATTTAAAAAATTTAAAATTTAACAATTATTTTATGGTAAAAAATGTATGAAATGTTCAACTTTTATAGCTAAGGATAGACAATTTAAAACAAGATTGCACGTAAGTAGTTTATGTTCTGTAACTAAAAATCTCAAAAATATAAATACACAGTTTTTTAATTGTTATTTTATATGTTCAAATTTGGACGAAATAACATATTAAATAACCAAGAATAATAATTTTACTTATTTTGTTGTAATTTTATAATATTAATTCAACTTACCGTCTACCGCGGTATTCATAATAATAGAATTAACAATATAAATATAGGTAATATAAAATATCCACACTGACAAACCTCAGCTCAGAACTGTTTTTTGTATTTAATAATAAACAGTAACCCACTTGTAACCTACTATACAGCAGAGCAACCACTTACTCGCTTCTTTTTGTTTTTTGAATTACAAGAAAATAAGAAAAACCTGAAAAACAATACATGAGAAATCAAGTGAAAGTTTGAACTTCAAATGTAATTTGACTTTTAAGAAATGTTTCTAACTCAAAATCATTTGCACATTTCCGTGATTTTTACGTATTTTGTCAAATTTCGAACTGCGTATTAAAAAAAACTGTGGCCATGTATTTTTAATATGTTTCAACTGCCATTGTAACGTAACAATATATAAGGAACCTTGTAATAAATTCTCAAGCTTTTTGACCAAACGAATACAATTTTATTAATATTTATAAAGAAAAAATTTAAAAAAAATTAAAACTGAAAATGTCCGTAAACAGCTCAAAATAAGTCAAAATATTTTATAGAAAATGCTAGGTAACATAAACATTCAGTGAAAATGTCATGTGACTACGTTCGTTTGTTTATAGTTAAACCAAAAGCCAAAATCGATTTACACATTTCACCCAGAAAATAAAAGATAAATATATATGCTAGTTTTAAAATAATTCACTCGTATCTAACCTAAATTGTTTTACGCTTTGCTGATGCAAAGCATCTCCAGCACTTTCTATATTAGGTAAAATAAAATATTATATTTGTATGATATGTATAGAAATAAATAATAACGGTTTCAAAGTGGGATGAAGGCTAAAAGTGCATAATAGGGGAAATTTTAAATTCTCGCGCGTCAGCGAAACGGTCGTGGCGAAAGTTCGTAATTCGTATTATGCGGGTGCGATGACTTTCTCAAAAATGGCGTGCCGTCGTAGTCGTGTCACGACGTCATAACAATTATTTTATACAATTTACTATACATATTTACCATTAATGGGCCATTCGATGTTACTTATGGGTCTAGGACATTTCGCCGCCACCGTTTCGCCGCCAGACCAAATTTCCGACCCACCATTCCAATTTTGAAAACATATTCATAGTTTGTTTATTATAGAATTTTTATTGATTTTTTTAATCATATTATGTAATTTGTGTGTAGTGTACCTGAAACGAAGGGGGTGAGTAGTAAATTAGTGAAGATAACCATGCATAGGCGTGCTCAGACCTGTATTTCGAAGGGTTCCTAGCTACAATATTTTTTGGCCCTTTTCTTAATCTGTGCCCTCTCCTATAACAAGACATGTACATAATACATATTTTATTAAATTATATTGTACAAACAAACATTACTTACATGTTTTATTTAAAATTCTAATACAACAGTTATAGATTTATCAATAACACACATGCGACAAACATGCGCCTATTACTTTAATTATTAAACTCATTAATAACTAAATCTACATCGAAATTGGAGGACATTTCTTATTCCATAAAAAGTAAAACTAACGATTCCAAACGGTCTTTGGCCATTATGGTACTTCTTAATTTACTTTTTACAATATTTCCAAATAATATATTCACAATATTTTAAAATATTTTACGTTTTGTTATTTTTTTTATCCCGAAACATAATCTATTTTTATCACGTAATTTAGAAAAATATATTTTAGTAACATCAGGTAAAATACGGGTCATATTATATATTATATACTATAGGACTTAAATATTTTAGAGCCCCAATTAAATGTCTGGGGTTGCCCAAGCACACCCGGAACACCCCGTGCGCACGCCTATGAAGATAACCTATATTATACCTATCTATGCTTTGTGAAAAATGAAAATGTTTTAAAATATTAAACTACCTTATTATAGGTACACCTTATTAAATAATTTATTTCGTTAATTATAGTAAATTGAATAGTGGCATAGTGGTGGGAGGATTCAAGGATCCATATGTTCAGGTATGATGCGGTCGCAATATAATACTATCGGATATAGATACCATTTGTTTTAAGATGCAATGACCAGATTATTAATCAATTTACCGATATTCATATTATGTTATTCGACTATACAGCGCCACTGATTGTACCATAGTAGTATAATAGTATACTATTCTACGCACAAACAAAATATAGCATAAAAAGTAGAGTCTATATTATAAATTATAATAGAATATATTTATAATTATAAATATAGGTATTCAAAAAGTATTTTGAAAATACAATTATACATTAGAATTTATAGTGTTTAGACATAGACGCGACAAGGGGGGTAAATTGGGGGCTATAGCCCACCTAACAAAACTATTCAAGTAAAACCCATAGGGGCTTATCTAAATCAAAAAGTGATATTTTGGGGGGCTAAATCTTGGTAAAATTTTGTATACTTCCAAAAAAAAAAAAAATAATAAATTATTCAATTGTTTCCTAAAATAGGTATATTTTAAACTTTGAACATAGATTGATTTTTAATTTGATGTTTCTTTAGTCTTTTTTGATTTTTAATTATATAAGTATATATTTGTACTAAATATTAATAATGTAGTACCTAATAATTACACTAATTAGGGTTAAAAAATATTTATTCAATCATTTGCATGTAGTTGTGAGCAATATTGTAGTCTGGGGATTTTTACTCCGATTTACTAACTTAACCGTACTTATATTATTATTGTCAAAATTGAAAAATGAAAATTGAGTACCTAAATAAATTTTTTTTTTTTTTTGTATGATTATTTTTATATTTTTAAGTAAATATTATGGGGGTTTGGGCCGTGTGGGGTATCGTCCCTACGGGTTAATTTTCTTGTAATGTCAAGTGGGGCTACAGCCCCCCCTAATATTTTAGCTCTATAGTTGCGCCCAGAGGAGGATATCAAATTTTTTTAGTACTGTTGCAACCTTGTTAGTAAACTTCATGTAAGGCATTTTATAACAATAAAAATAATAATATCGATTTTTATTTTATTTAGTTTTATTAATTTATAAAATAACTTCTATAGTAGGTATGTGTTTTTTTACTTTTTGTGAAATATGATAAATTATAACTGCTAGGTTTTTTTGATGCCATTGTAACATCATAACTTATTCAATTATATATTATATTATGTTTATTTGTTTACTTCAAAAAAAGAATTACATAAAAATAACAAGTGCGCAATAATGCGGTTAAATCGTTAAATCGTCGCGGACTGACGTGCGATGCGCACCCCATTTCAATAATTCAATGAAAAGTTCGATTTAGGTACAACTATACAATTAAATAAACTATGAATATGTTTTCAAAATCGAGATGGTGGGTCGGAAATTTGGTCTGGCGGTGTATCGGTGGCGGCGAAATGTCCGGGCCCGGTCGTAGTCGTGCCTCAAAGTCATAACATATTATTTTATATAATTTATTATTTACAATTTATGGGCAATTCGATGTTACTTATCGTCTATATACGTTGTTAATCAATAAGTCGGTGAGGATGGATGACGGTAAAAAATTAGCACCAATATAAGGCGTATTGTCTTATTTTCGTCATTTAATGATCAAATAATATTTATTATTTTATTTTTTATTGGAATTGATAACCTTTAACATATGATGTAAATTTCAAGTATCTTCAGTTATTCTTTTTTTAATTATAGCAAAATAAGAAAATCGCTACATAAGAAATCGAGTGAATATATCCAATTTTGCTGGAAAAATTTGAACTTCAAACGTTCATCAAAATTTAATTTGACTTTCAGGTATACATTTTTTTTTGAAAAAGGTGGGAAAACTTATGAGGGATTATGTTGAATAAAACTGCCAAACATATTAGGGACACAACAAATAAAATGTAATTGATATTATAAGGAAAAAAACATAAACAAATTGGAAACTGAACTGAAACAGCTTAAAACTGGTCAAAATATCTGGAAAGCTATATAATATATTATACAAATTAATAATTTTAATAATATTACAAATTACAACAAAATAACTAATATCATTTTTCTTGGTTATTTAATATTTAATTTTGTCCAAATTTGATCATAAGAAAGCTATAAAAAAAAAATGTGTGTTTATATTTTTGAGGTTTTTTAGTTACAGTATAACCTACTTACATGGAACCTTGTTTTACATTTTGAATCCTTAGATACAAAAGTTGAAAGTGTTATCAATTTTTAATAACAAAAATATTTTTAAATTTAAATTTAAAATTTGATAAATGTTGTCAATAATCGAATTTTAAATGCTTATAAAAAAATGTGTGCCTATGTGTTTTAATATTTTTCAACTACTAATATATTGGGAGCCTTGTATTACGACTTCAAGTATTACGATTTTTGACCCAACGAATAACATTTTATTGACATTTATAGAAAAAAAACTAGTAAACAAGTATCTTCAGTATTTAAATGTTTTCAGTATTTAGTACTTCTATTCTTTCAGTTTTTGAATTACAGCAAAATATCGCTACATGAGAAATCGAGTGAATTAGCAATGTTGTAAAAATTTGAACTCCAAACACTCATAAAAATTTAATTTGACTTTTAAGTAGACATTTTTTTTTTTTGAAAAAGGTAGGCAAACTTATGAAGAATCTTGAATTAAATTTTCAAACCTTAGATTTAAAAGGAAAATTTTTTATGAATTTCTAACTAAAAATAATTGGCACAGTTTCGTGATTTTTACGTATTTTGCTAAACCTTTAACTTTAAATGCTTATAAAAAAAAATTGTGACTACAGATTTTTAATATTTTTCAAGAGTCATTGTAACAATATTTTGGGATCCTTGTATTAAATTTTCAAGCTTTTTTACCCAACAAATAAAATTTTATTGATATTTGTAGGAAAAAAACATAAAAAGAATGGAAACTGAACTGAAACAGCTTAAAACTAGCCAAATTATTTTAAAAGCTATATGGTGTATAGAAAATTCTATTATAAACATTCAGTGAAAATTTCATGTATCTACTGTCATTTTGTTTTAAGGTTAGGCACTTAGGTACACCAAATTTTAGTCAAAAATAAATTTTGCGAAAAAATTCCCGTTTTTCTTTAATATTTTTTTTTTGTTTTTTTCCGTTGGTTTTAAAAGCAACTGCGAATTTTAAATTTTAACCTCCCGAATGCACCAACAAGATTCACTTTCCATCGAACAAGATACGAAAGTTTAAATTGAAGCATTATTTCGACTACTTATCGTGTATACAGACACAAAATATATGCTTAGGTATTGGTTTTCAAAATTGTTCGAATGTTTGTATATCAACTTATACCTTGTATTACATTTCAAAGCTTTTTGACCCTATGAAAACATTTTTATTGACATTTATAAAAAAAAAAACTAAAACCAATAATTGAAAATAGCATATGTTTATATTATACCTATATAGCTCAAACCAAATTAAAATATTTTCAATTAAAATAATAAAAATAATTTAATCAAAATAATTGTATAATAAATTATACATATTATGTCTAAAAAATTATAAAATTTGGTGAACATATTTCAAATATTGAAGTTTCTATACTGTTATTTGTTTTTTATTTATAACTGCAATAAGATTCGAAGATAATTTTACATAAAATTGACATAAAACGCTCATAAAAAATTAATTTGATTTTAAAAGGCTATAATAAAATATACAAACTGTATTGGATATAATAATTATGTTTATTTCGGTAGGATTTTTTTTCATGCGTTCTTGATAAATGATATATTTAATCATCGTGTGCATCAACACCACTGCCCATAAAATCTTTAAAGCCCAATGCCAATTTGTACGGAAAACATCTAAAATAAATAAAAACCATAAACCATGATGTTTATTGTAGTACACAGCTGTCGTTGAACATTGTATTAAATAATTTTAATTTACCTAAATATGTTATTGAAGGTGAGCAATGGTCTCGGAATGGATTGTTCAAATAAATTCTTTCTAACAGCGGTTATTATTTCTTTTGCCGTGGTCTCGGCCGTTACGAGTGGTAAGAGGCTGGGAAAACTATTGAAAATGTTTTTATCAGTTAAATGTTTACAAACAAAATACTATTAAATATAATTATATAATTTGATGTGTTGCGTTACCCTGACTTACCGAATTATAGGTTTCTTGCACAGACCGGTGTCGACCATATAGGGGAAAATGGAGGTGAAATGGATATTTGTGAAGCCATCTTCTCTGCACTCGTCAATTATCGCTTCTGCTAGACCTTAAACCAAAACAATGTTTAGGTAATGACCGCCTGCTATTATTAACTATCATCTGTTGCAAGCTGACTTCCACTAACCTCTCACTGCAAATTTGGACGCACAGTAAGGCACTAAGTTCTTCAAGCCAATTATACCAGCCATCGACGACAAGAATACTAAATGCCCTTTGTTCAGAGCTTTCATTCCAGGCAAAAATGTATCGATCATCTACATGTAAAACAAAATGTACTAACTCATTCTAGAAATAAAAACATTAATATTATGTATTTTAAAATGACCCATTGAAAAAAAATTAACCGCATCATCAACAAATCAGTTTTATTCGTAGGCATAATATGTGTTAGTACAGTTTGTTATTCCAAAACGAAATACGGATAAATTCTTGACATTTTCACCAATAATATTGATATTAATATTTTCTTAACATGATAAAGTTTTCAAAATATTTTAGCTCTTTTCTTTGTTATTTATAGACATTTTAAATTGTCTACTTTTATATCACTTAATTATTACGTATTTTATAAATTGTAGTATATTATATTAGAACATTTTTAGTTATTTACCTTTAGTGATCATATTATCATGTGCATATGTATTACATCATGCAAAGTCGGTAGGTTAAAACATACATAATTTGAAAATAATATAGCAATAGTAATATTTATAACTAGGTACCATAATATAATATATATTATTATATATATATAATACATGTATAGTATATCTCAACAACTAAACAGTTTTAATAAAAACAGAAACAAAATGTCTCATCTATATACCTATATAATATTATGCTTTATTTTGGAGATACGTGTGTATTCGGTGTTGTGTGTTATGCCATATTGTTTTTATTCATTTTTAAAATAAAATATCGACGATTAATTGTAATAAAATGTGATATTGTTATTGTTATAATGTCGTGTATTAAGTAATGTATATTATGGTATTATAATAATATTATAATATTATATATTATTAAGTATTATATTATACATCAGTATGTAAATAAACGCGATTTAGATGCATTATTATTTTGTTGTTTGAAAAATTATTTATTTTGTTTGGCGAAGAGCTAATTTCCATCCAGTATAGGAATTTACAACGTCCATATTTTTTTATTATTTAGTTTTAGATCTTGTATGTTTAGATAATCTGACGAGTGGGTACTTACCCAGAAATGAGCAAACACGTTGATGTCGAATATTTTTTTTATCGTGGCTTCGTCGTGAGCCTCGAGAGGTTTACATGGCATTATCCCTGCGTTGTTAACCAAAATGGTAACAGTGCCAACTTCGCTCTTGACCTTCTCGCCAAGCTCTCTGACTTTTTCCAACGTCGACACGTCGCATCTGAAAATCCAGTTGCAAAATAATAATTACTGTACATGTTTATACCAGAATGTTTTAAATAAATAATAATCATTTGTTTGAAGAAACATCACTTGATGAAGCTATAGAGGGACATCAAAAACACTCAAATGTCTCTTCAAAAACTGTTTTCAAATTAATAGAGGCGCCCTGCTCTCAAATAATACAAAACAAATTGTTGTGATATAAGTCTATTAATTTTATCAGGCGATGAGTATCAGTTTTCCTTTTTAGTTATACTATTATAACTTATCTATAAACGACTTACAACTCCTTCGTTATAGCCGATAGGTATAAGTGTGTGTAATACACACGCATTACGCTACAGGTATTAATCATCGATATTTGAATCTCGTTGTTAAAATAATTATATTCTTGAATCCATACACGGGTGTTTCGTTTTGTTTAAATGTATTAAAATCATTATAATATGGGCCATATTGGCATATTATAACTGATATGTTAAATAGCACGCGTAAGACGTGTGGACTGTGAAGCAGTATCTGTTAAATACTTCCAGCAGTTCCAGGTACGTTTTCGCTCCAGCATCAAACAGTAGAACAGCACGCCATCATGACGTCTAGACTCTTGGCTGATCTTAATATTGTCCTGACCAGTGACCGGTACTTGGTAGGTACGTATAGTAGACGCTAATCGACGAGTCCAGACGATAGGCGCAATTTGACGGGGACTAAGGGGGGATTATAACCCCAATTTTATTTAAGCCCCCTCATTTTTTAAATATATTATTCATTCTTACATCCATAACCAGTATAGGTACCTAATAGAGAAATTATATATTTAAAATAATATATTTAACAATGGGAATTTTTAGTCAACTCGTCAGTGAATAAGCTGCATGTTGCCTAATAAGTAATGAGTAATAATTAATAATTAATATCAATTCACAGAATATATAATCAAGTGTTGTTCAAACGTTTTTCATACTATTTGAGTAGCATATCCATTATCCACCCATTATAAGACCTCCCCCTGGTTGCGCCACTGTGCATTGATAAATGTAGAGTTGTTTTTTGTATTCGATTTATCCAGATTTGTCCAAATTGCACCTATGGTCCAGACACTGCTGGGTAAACGCGTCAAGGCAGTGGCGTCAACATAAGGCTAAGATGGTCTATATCATAGACTGCAAGTACCTATACTAAATACTATATGAATACTCTACACTCTATAGTCTATACTCTATACCACCTTCAAGATTTCGTCACTAATTAAGATAATTATGTCCACAGGTATTGAGGTATTTTATGTGATAGTAATATTGTTATATTTAGCTATAATACCCCCAAACAATTTAATCTAAAACGCCCATCTCTCGTCACACCTGTAAAGCTACAGCAGCTATATGTATCTAAAGAAATCCGAAATCCGTACACCACAATAGCACTTATAAAATATTACAATAACTAATATGTACATATTCATATAGTACTTTGTACACTCACGTGTAAGCGAAAGCTTTTCCTTTCCACTTAGCGTTGATTTCCTTTGCGGTCTCCGCGTTCGACTGCGCGTTGATGTCGACGCACACCACTTTGGCGGACAAGTCGGCGAACTGCATCGCCAAACATTTCCCTATTCCGTGTCCTGTACCTGTGATCTATGTACATAAAAATACATGTTATAATGTAAATGAGATAACGCACTGAAAAATGCAACGAAACAATTGTATTAAAGTATTCTTTGTGTTTAAATGATATTATATGTATATCATGTATACGACTATACCTACTATTTTTTTTTTCAAGAATGGTTCTTAGTACAGTGTTGGTGGGATTTTGTTAAGTCTTTTATTTTAGCCTGAATTTCTTTTTGGAATTCGATATAGTTTATCCTGTTAGTTTGTCATTAATTATTAAAATACTTTTTAGTTCTCTTCTCATATTATTGTGTTGGAAATTTGGACCGCAATTGATGGTGGATAACCAAATTAATACATTTGTTTTGAAATATTAATTGTATGTTGTAGTAGAGTTCAAGTAATAAAACAAAAAGTGGTCTATACACTAGTATACATACGCTGTTAGCCGGTAGTCATTATTATAATATAGTCAACATAGTTGTTATTTTAGGTAGTATTATTAGTCAATATAATAACTATTTGATATAGTACATTACTCTAACTGTCGTGTTATAAATAGATACCCTTATTATATTGCTAGGTGCGTCAAATTATTGAAACTCTCCAAAGATCATTGCTGGTTTTTTACCACCACGTGAACCTCTGATCTGCACTTACCAAAACGATGTCGTCGGCTAACGATTTTTCCGCCAACGGTATGAACATGTAACAAATGGACTCGCTAATGTAATAACCGCTTTTAACCAACAGCAGCAACAGTTCCGCGAAGACGCTGCAGGACCACTTAATTTTTTCCATTGGATTGGTCCTGCGAGGCAGAAAATTATGTGCGTTTAAGATTTACCGCGTAATATAAGAGAAAAATTAGTCTTTAGCAATAGCGGGCCCAGATATTTTCAATGACGGAGATTTTATAACTAATATGACACAATATTTAAATGAATTCAATTTATAACTCCTAACCCTCCACCTCCTTGGGCACGTCACTGGTCTTTATGGCCTTACAATAGTTTAAAAATTGCCAAAGAAAAACAGTTTATAAAATTATTAGGTAGGTATATATTCAAAAAGTTAACTGTATATATTTATAATTTAATAGCAACGCCATCAAATAGGTATTAAACTATTCAATATTTCAATTGCTACGTAGAGACCCTACTCTGCCTTTACACATAATTATAATGCATAATATATTATTACACATAGTATGTATATAGTCGGGACGATCTCAGCGTTACGACGAGACCCTGGGAGACTGGGAGAGCAATAGCTATTAGTAATATTCGCAATATCTAGTATAGACCACATATGGCTAGTTGAAGGCCATCTCAAAGTACTACGACGACGTTAAAATTACATACTGTGGGAAGTCCGCGGGCTCGTAGTTCTCGATAGTCAAACTTGGCACTATGACAAGACTACACCGTTAGCCAACCTCGCATTATTCGTAGAATTGACCAAGTCAGTGGCACATCTGCAAACCCATGGCCACTGGCCATAAACACACACATTTGCAGTATGATATAGCTAGGAGCATGGCTATTTGGGGTAAGGACCACACGGACCGTGGGAACGGCGACATTATTATGTCGTGATATTACTAGTCGTAGGGGACAAGTAGATATAGGAGCGGAGCCGACTATATAGAGATCATCAAACGGCCCACTATGCAGCAGACGTGATCTCACATAGCTAGTACGAGCACCTCCACTCCAGAGACCATTCTTCAAAATTAACAATTGGACTTAAAATATTTCGATCGACAGCATTTACGAGACTTCGTAGCAATATCCGAGCAATCGCATATTTTCTTACAACTAGCAATCGTCGTCGGTTCGAAATATATACTTCGTCCATCCACATTACATTTTATTTTCGGCATCATTGTTCATCGGTCATTACAATAAACACAATTTAAGACACAATCAGCCTTGACTCTATTCACAACTACACCTCATCCTGTCCAGTCATCGCCCTGTATAAGCGGGCGTACGCTACACAATGTATTACTATAATCAGAATTCAAATATACGTGAACGTGCTTACAAAATAATACATAACAAATAAACAATTAATATACCCAATATGAATAACAGTTATTTTGTAACAAATTTTTATAATTAATACATTTTGGTTTTTTGAAGATTCGTCACTCATAGGTTGTTAACTTACATGTTTGTGTCAATTTGTTAAATATTTGATATAACTTTTGTTTTCATTTTATTTAATTTTTTTTTTCTCTCATATTCCTCTATCTTTCTTTCTCTTTCCTAAATTTATCACTCTATTGTTCCGTTAATTAATTATGTTATATTATCACATTATATTTTTTATATTTTTAAGTCTACATAGCTATTTAATATTTATATATTATTTTTCGTTGTCTCTTATTTATATGAACCCATTACTATATTATAACTAGGGTGCGGATTTGTATGTATTTAAAATTCAAAAATATGTACATATATATGTATTTAATTTTATTCAAATATGTAATTTAAAATATAAGATATGTAAAAAAAAAAAAATGTTTTTTTCATGAAAAAAAATAATAAAATGAGTAAATTAAATAAGTACGTAAAAATAAATTATACAACACTACATTATATTATTATTTTATTAAAATTAATTAGGAATACATTCAAATTAAGTATTTATTCATTGGAGTTAGGATCTACTTCGTCATCAACAAAACAATTGACAATCATATACTTTTTTAGGTTGTCAAAAGTAAATCGACGTCGATTAGGACACAATATTATGTTTTTATAGCGGCTGAAGGACTTTTCCACGTCGACGGAAGTTATAGGCAAATTTAAAAGCGAGGACACACGGACCTCTCCAACGAGTAAACAACAAATAACGAAATGAAATTTACTTTTATTGAAACGCGTACAGCGATAACTAGGTCGATAACGTGTGGACTATGGACTGATTGTCGTAACTCGCCATTATAATTAGCACACGGACGGACTGGAGAAGATAACAACACATAATATAAAACTGCGATACATTAATAATTTTGAAATAGCTCAATATTTAACAAAAATATGTAATATAAGTAAAATATGTAAAAATATGTCATTAAGATTAAATATGTAAAAATGTAATATCAATCAGAGCTTAAAATAATCAGATAGTCCTGTAACATATTTCTATAAAGGAATCATTCGAATATTATCATTCGCGACAAATATGTAAATACATACAAATCCGCACCCTAATTATAACATTACCTACTTGTTAGATTATTTGTACACATTATGTCATTATATTTTATTTTATGTAATTGGAAATTTTTTTTCCGCGAATAAACAATTATTATTGTTGTTATTATTTTTGTTATTAATAATGGAAAATGGTCATATAAATATTTGGTAAAAATGTAAAGTACCTATCTACGATTAAAATCGATTTTGTCAAATGATTTCGCATAGGTAGGTACTCGTTTTTCCTCAATTTTATTTTTCCCTGTACTTATGGAAACTGCTATGAACATTTTTATTTCAAATATCTTATGTACCAAGATTTACTTTTTTACCAAAGCTTTTTACTGCCACAAAAGGTGACAGAAATACAAAAAAAAAATATCTAGACATAATTGTAAAATCAATGCATTCAACGCTTGAACGCTCTGCTCAAAATCTAAAATTATCAGATTGTTTTACTAAGTGCAACCAAAATACTGTGCATTTATATATGATTATTTTGTTGATTAAATAAAAAATATTAAAATAAATTTTATAAAAATGTTGACAGTTTAAAATAAAATATAAATCAACTCATGTTATACTTGTGCAGCCCAAATAGTAATAGCCATGACTGCAAACAACGCAGACACGCAGTTAACTATTATAGTATTATCAAATAATTTTAAATCCAAATACACCGGCCCACAGTGTTCTAATATCATAATCTCCCCACCGGAAACTTTCCCTGTATCCCCATAGCCCAATCCACCGTTGGCCGTGGCTAATTTATTACATCATACCTAAGTCTATTATTTAATGTTTGGTTAATATAAATAAAACGTATAATAATATAATATATGGAGGCCCCTGATTATGTCGGAGCCCGGAGCTGTAGCCTCTATGCCCCCCCCCTCACCATAATAAATATTTAGTATTTATTACATATAAGTACTGTGGATTTTTATTTATTAAATATTATACTCACATGATGAAAGTTCAACACTCTAAATGGTAGACAGTTGTGTAGAACGACCCAACGATACAAGATCTGGTTAGTCTGAAAACAATAATATTACTTCAGCGTTCAATATTATGACGACTGTCACTGTATGACACGCGACTACAGTCAACAAGTGAGTAACAAATAGTGACTGGTTAGCGATTGTGGGTTTCCTACCATATATATTAGGTGGGTACCGGGTACCTACTACCTATATTATATTATAATTATAATAGATAAAGATCAGTGCACGAGGCGTAACAATCCGTGTGTCTAAATATATTCTTTATAATATTTCTACAATATATTATACTTAAAGCTATAAAGCTTCTATTATTATTCATAATATAAAACACAACAGTTAATTTTAGGTGAACGGGTACTATAAATATAATATTCATATATTTTTAGTTACATTGGTAGGTACACAATAACACCTTGCAGCTGCTATAATGGAAATCGAAAATACGGTTTTGTATTTCAACAAAGCGCTATAACAAAAATCTATAAATACCATTAAAAAAAAGAAATTGTTTGTATATGCACTACAAGTACCCAAGGTAGATAACAGCGTTTTTTAAATTTATTATTTTACCCCCATCCCATACAAAAATATTGTACTATGTAAGCGTCCATTCACTAGTACTTTTCCACATTTTCATTCAACTATAGTCCAGTTCACGTGACTACACAAACAAATAGATGCCTACATAATATTATGATTGTCGTGGGTTCTCGCACGTAAAATATGTATATATTATGCACGCTCTATAACATTACTGTCGACGGAAAATTTCAGGTTTTCAAAAGATATACCTACGCGCGATTGACGGTTAAACGGTCGTACAATACTCGCGTTGTTTGAAGTTTAAATACATTTATCCACTGTTATATCTGTTGCAGTGGTGCTACGTAGCTAACTGAATCTGTATAATAGTAGCCAGTAGTATATTATAAATATTAAATAGGATATTAAAGTGCATACCTACTGTCCTGCTACCTATAGTGTTTAACTGTTCTATATATTTTTCATTGTTATGCGGTGGTAATATAATACCAAATATTACAATAGTAAAATACAAAAAACGCTTAGGTGGACTAAAATAACGTTTAGTAATATCATTGATTATAAAATATACTATTAAAAAAAATAGTGTTTATAATCAATGGTAATATGTGCACCTAAACATATATAATTAATATAATATGATAAATTAGTGTATTGAAATTATTCGTGCTACAATCGTGCTAAACTAAAGGTACGCGTAATTTGGACTGTGTAATAAAAATTAAGGTGGGTATATGAACAAAAATGATAATTAACCTAACCTTTAATTTGCATTACTTTTTCCTGTTGGAGGAAGTATTGTTAAGGGGGTCGTGAGTCCTATAATTGCAATAGTTAGTTGGTCGATAGTGATAAATAATTTGATGATTCAATTTCTTACCTGTCTCGGACCCTGAAACTCTTTTCTCGCTCTGCCACGCGCCGAAGATTAAATATTCTCAGAGCTCAGGAAATACAAAAGAAATAGGAATTGTAGATTTGTTATGAATTAACACTTATTTTTGTTTTATAAAAGTTTAAAAGAGACACGTAGAAACGATTTGAATTTATAGGCCTATGGATAAAATTAAGCCTCTTTGGGCAGAAAAAAACGATGTATCCACGAGTAGACACGGTAACACTCTGCGCCCAATAATGTTTGGAGCGGCGTTTTATGCTATTTTTAGAGGTCAAATCGTCCCTATATAGCGTGTTATCTTTTTGTTTACCTATATTATAATTTCACAATAATTAAAGATTACTCTAATGTACATAGTACATCCGTGGGAAATAGAACTTTGAATTATATACATAGTGTTAATGGGTATTTTTAATATAATATAATTTAATAAGATTATTTGCTTTCAAATTTATAATAATGTAAATATGTATAATATAATGAATAATTATGGTTAAAGGTTATTTTAATGTAAACAGTACATCCGTGGGATATGGTACTTTGTACTTTGTACATAATGGTAGGGGGTATTTTTAATAATATAACTTAATATCAAATAGAATAATAGTGTTGATAATTTATATATTATAAATGATATTGATATCATTACAACTGATAAACCAGGGATCGGCAATTAAATCCTATGGCGGTCCAGATAATTTGAAAAAAAAATTTTGAGGGCCAGAAAAAACTTAAATAGTAGTTAATAATTAAAATGTATTTATTTTTGTGTTGAAATGCAGTTTAAGCTGTTTAAATCAAATTAATTAATATAATAGGCATAATATAAGCCAGTTTTTTAAATTTGGTTCCTACTCTTGGAGAACAAAAGTGACTATATACGCAGAGTGTTTTGAAGGTGGATAGTGGAGATCTGCAAGATGTTAATCCATTGGACGATATTTATTCTTTAAAAACGTTATTTTAGAGAACGAAATTTTACATATTATTCAAAATACATCCAAATACATCATACAAATAGTTCAAATATCTATAATGAGCGGAAAGCCAGCATAAAAAAAATTATTTTGGACGGTCCAGTAACTCTCACTCTGCGGGCCAGATTCGGACCGCAGGCCGCCTATTGCCGATCACTGTGATAAACTATTTTTTTGATATATTACACATAATATTTACTATTAGTGATTAAATAATACTCATAATTAAAAACTTTATGTTTTAAGTAGGTCTCGGAAGTTGTAGAATTTACATATTATTATTCTTTGTGGTATCGATTTATATAGCAGACCAAGCTTGAAATCCAATATAAACAATAACGCTAAGATTATATGCGTCCTCTTTACTTTATATTTACGGGGAACGCTTAACAATAAATGTACTCTAAAATCCAAATGTGTCAAATGTTTTGTAACAGTATATATTATATATATAGAAACCAGGTCGCTCGTGTAGATACCCCGAAAACTCGTCTATGGAAACATATACCAACCCGAGACACATTCCAGAATATAATATTATATATTTTCCGGTATTCCAATATACCATAAATCATATAATACTATTGATTCTTTAAAATTGATGTGATATCGAGAATGACTGTGATGGACAATATAGTAATAAATAATATTATTACAAGTATGGAAATAAGTTGGTAAGTTGTCGTTTTTTATTTTTGGTGGTACTTATGGTGTACTTCTTACAAGTTATAATACAATATAATATATTAGATAAATTGATAAGTTATACTAATTTATTGAGTGCCTATATATAATATAAAAATATTCTAAACTACCTACGTTTTAAAATTAATATCTGTAGTAAGTTTGTTGTTGTGTAAGTTATACTTTATTCAGAATTTTATTATGACTGGTCTACTTAAGTACAGATTTACCAAGACTAAAAAGATGATCGTAGAGAGAATGTTGCTCAAATTATACAAAGTTCACGTACAGAAAATAAAGTGAAATCATCAAACTGAATGAATATGAATACATGAATGTTTAATATACATTCGTTTTTAATTGTCTTTTTAATCCTATAATATAAAACCAAAACATTTTTAAAATTAAAGTACAATTTTTTAACATTTCAGGCTATGAATTGCAATTTATTTTTGACGAAGTAGGCATAATATGACGTGTAGAACCATTTTTCCTAGGAGAAATGTCCTTTGTTTTTACATCCTATTAACATAAACATTTTATGAACAAAGACGTGTGAAAGAAAAAAATGATGGAGCTGCTTCGTACAATCGTACCTCGTGAGTTTAATAAAAAAGTTTGGGTAGATATAGACTTTGGAATTTTTGGTTGCTACAGTCCACCCTCGAAATTTTTCCCACTTTAACCTAACCACATTATACGCCCATTAAAACTGTACCTATGTTTTAACTCAAAAAGTAATAAGTAAAAATCTTGAAATATTATAACGATAAAAAATATTTAAATATTTAACTTTTTAATATAAACGTTGTTGTTTTTTTACTACTTAAAACAGATAAAACCATGCAAAAAAAATATTTTCAAAATCATAAATACTTTTTGAATAATGAGTGTCTTGTGTTAAATGAATTATCCAGTTATCCAGTGGTTTTTAATTTTGAAGCGAGATATGAGCTAATATTTCACATACCCATATCTTGCATGAAAATTAAAATATTGAAAAATCACCAACTCTTAAGCACAGATAAATATGTTGTTACTTAAAAGTTTGATAAAAGGTTGATTCACTCTAATATTAAAACGGACAGCACGCTATTAAAAACTAATGAATACAAATTTGTCATATCTCAAATGTCTTAACTCCTAACGGTTTCTCATGTGTGTTAATACTTGGACTACTTCACTTCAAATTATTACGGAGAAACAGCTAGCCCAGCAAATGTTATTTTTATCTTGTTCTAATATAATATACTGTATAGATAGTATTGTAGTAATATTATATTTTATGTAAAATTATTAAATGAAAAAACGATTATTGAAAATAATACACGTACATTATAAAACAAGATTTATCTAGATTAGATATTTATGTAGATTTCCATAATTTAAATCTTAGATACCAATTATTATTTATTTATTTACCTAGATAAGATGTAAGTACTTTTGTATATATAGATAATTTATCTAGATATCACTCAACACTGTTTTTATAGGCATATGCTTAGTAATAATACTAACAGTTTGAACCCTGCAGTTACAGTAAGACATCATAACATAATATGTATTCAAATTAAAAATTCTAAAGTTCAAAAAAAATATACAAATTAAAAATTAAAATCAAATTTTTACAATACGAAAAGAATGGCACTCTGATAAGTAATAATAGTTAATTATATAATTTTAGTATGTAAATAATAACTTTATTAGTACTATACGATTAAGTAACGAGTGCTTTAAAATGAAAAAAAATTGATAAGTGTAATAAATAAATTTGAATACCGTAGTAGAATACTAAATAACATTTTTTAATGATCTACGTAAATAAAAATAAATCAGGTAACTACATGACAATTTAAATTTTTTTCCTAAATAGGAGTCTTATAAGATAGGTACCTATATAACAAATAATTATTAAATATAGAATTTTGAGTACTAGTGTAGACGTGTAGTTGACTCCCCACCTCTCAGGTTTGGTTGAGGCCACTTACTAAAATTAATATAAAAAGGTAAAAAAACTATTTGTCGGAAATTCATATTTTTTTGTTTTAGTACCTACTACTATACTTTCAGTATATTATATGTTATGTTTCAGTGATGTCGACGACTGAATAACCGAGGTAGGTATATAGGTACTCCATAATATTATATATATAGGTTCGGTACTCCCTGTACCTATCTTACTAACAGATTTTACCAAACATTATTCGTAAAATATCCAATAAGTGAATTTCACACGAATATCTAACGTATCTTTTTTATCTGCAGTATATACCTACTGTCATACTGAAGTTATATGCAGTATAGAGATGTAAGTGGAAGGCGTCAACTATTCCTGAGTGGAGGAGAAATACTTTCTTGGCGGAGGTCAACTAGACCAGTACACAATATATTATACAAGTATATTTCAATCATGACCAGTACCGAATTTTGTTATTAGTCTTCTGGGTACATATATTATTATAATAATTTTAATCAATTTTTTTAAAAGAAACATTTTTTTTTTGCATATAAATAATTTTATAGTTTAGACTAAGTATAAGTGTATAACTAACTATTCATGCTTTCAAATGTCAATTATGGCGCAACGAATCTACTTTGTATAATTTTTAGAAGCTTTACTACGATCATTATACACACATGTTAAGTGAAATTAAATTAATATTTTATATATTTATTAGTAAACAGATTGAGTTTAATCCTGATCGAATTTTGAATCACTTTCATTATATATTCGACCTAATAATTCAAAATAATCAAAACGTTCTACCATAATAACCAGATGAACGAAAAATGCTTACTTAAGAGAATATTATACCTAATATGTAGGTATAGAAACTTTACATTTTTTTGAATTTTAATTTAAAATATTCACAACTATATGAAGGAAAAACACATTTGTATTAATAATAAAATGTTGTGGATACTAAAATATACCAACAATAGTTTCCAGATAAAGTCTACAATAAAATATAATACCTTATAATTTTTAAGATAAAGTCAAATGTCAATTACTTTTATTATTATACTTTAATCTCTTATATTTTAAATCTATATTTATACCTATATTTGGTGTATTATTTTAGTAAATATTATTATGATATAAAAGTATACAAAAATTATTAAACGAATATTATATATTATTATATATATGGTTAAAAGAAGTGTCACATAATTATATTGAAACATAGGTATATTGTTTAAAAATTAAAAATTATAAAATGTACCTTATAATAAAAAAGTGTTATGTATTTATTTGGTGCAGGGCTTTTTTCCAGAATACCAAAAAAAGTTATCTAATAAAAGCTGTTTGTGGCTTTAAATGCAAAATAATTATATGTATATTATTTATGTTTACGAGGTGTTTGTTAAATGTTAATAGTAATTCGAGCGGAGTCGGAGTAAATTTTTTTTTTAGTTGGCAAATTAATTAATCAATAATAGACCCCCCCCCCCCCATAATTAGTCTTTCGGGACGGCATTGATCATAACAAAACTAATGTTATGTTGTCGATAGTAAGACTGGCAAGTCAGTTGTACAAACGCACTCAGGTTATGAAAAAGGTAAAAATTTAAAACGGGACATATACTTGGAATATTCGGTAATGAATTTACGATTCCTCATTTGCGCGTATTTTACCTTTTTCATAAAACGATTGCGCACGTGTTAACGCGACAATATAACATACATTTTGGGTGAGATATATAAACAACTGTGCGTAAAAATTACGATGTTGCGAAAATGATTGCTATATATCCACAGGTGTCATACTATGGGCGTAATGGTGTTTTAAAAAACTTTTAATTTTTAACCCATAAAATATGTTTGATTTAGTTGGTCGTGATTGCCATATTATTGTGTTGATAAAATTGTGCAATCCAATTTCGTCAGTAAAATAGCTACATGAACACATTTTTCTAGTTGTATAGTCTTTCTAGTAATTCTCACAGTACTTCAGCACTAAATTTTTCGATACGTAATCATAACTCGACTTCACACACAGCACGCGAGACAGTCTTGTCAGTAGTTGTTCTGTGTTTATTGCGTGCTCGCGCAAATAGTAAGTACCTACCTACGGTTTTAAAGACTGTTGGACTTTGTGCTCGTCGGTCGGCCAGTTGGTCGACCAGTCGGTATTATATATAATTATTAATTATGACTTTTATTACACGCGATAGCGGATAGAGTGTTATCGACGCGCGTTTGTGCAGTCTGGCTAGCTCGTTCTACCTTGTCATTACCAGTGCCCATCTGCTATGTATATATAAGACCATTTCTGTATGTTTCGAACGTGAGACGCTCGCAGTAGCCGGCGTCAATCAGCCGTAAGGCAGGCTCTAGCTCAGCTGGATTAGTGACCCTTTTAAAGCTCGCAATTACCGTTGGGTGTTTTAAGTCAAAGTTGTTCCATAACATGATTCAGAAATAATTAATTGCTTCACTGTGCACTATGTGGACCGTTACGGGCCGCGCACCGGCCGAGTAGTCTTAACGTCCGTCTAACTGCACACTCCGTCTCACACCAAAATTTTTGGTTTTTTCGATTTTAGACGAATTTTTTTCCCACGCCAACGAGGGTAAGAGTAATGATGTATACGATTTAAATTTATGTTTCATAATCGACAATTTTACATTTTATTGAACGGGAAAAATAGTTAAATGTCAGAAAAGATTACACATATATCGGAATATTAGCACGATAGCAAGATTAAATGCTCGTAGCAACGTTGTCGTTAAATTAATAGTCGACTGCGATGATAACAATGGATACCTCCTACATTTTTTTATATATAATTCTACTGTACGTGTGTGTGTCACTGAACTCCTCCTAAACGGTTGCACCGATTTTGGTGACATTTTTTTGTGTGTGCTTGAGTGGGTCCATGAATGGTTTAGATTTACAATTTAACCCGGTAGGACCAACCCGGGGAGGTGCTCAAACAGGGATTTTGAGATTTACGATAGAAATTGTTGCTAATGGTTATAAGACAAATAATAAGTAAAAATGATTATTTATTATTTTATTGGTTGCCAAATGTTAATCGGGCATATCAGATACAGGAAAACGAATATTTACACATATTTTAGCCGCTCATCGGCATTGTCCGCGATCCGATGTAGTCGGATTGCCTACAAGGGTGGCCGAGTTGCAATTACTTCAGCTAGTTACACACAAAATGATTTGAATAATCTAAATTTTTCTAACAGTCGTCATATTTTACGGGAAGCGCGAAGTGCACGGGATCAGCTAGTTCAATATTGTTTTATAAAGTTGCGTTGTTTGTCCCTAGAATAATAAGAAAGAATTTGATAGAAGATTGAAATTTATAGTAATTTAATGTTTAAAGAAAAATACGATGAGCTTTTATTCGCTGGCTTCATCGTTATAATATCGTTTGACGTTATTCTTATGAATGCGGTATTCACGACGACCTTTTTGTATTGTTATATTTTCGTTATCGTGTACTAATAGAATTTCGAACGGCCCTAGCCAATTTAGACTAAGCGCGTTTTTCTTATTTTGCTCTTTAATGAGCACTTTATCACCTACGTGTAAGTCAATAGCATTTATAGTTTTATCATAATATGTTTTGTTAGTTTCTTTTTTCTTTATAAGATTTTCCCGTGCGATTTTATGTGTTTCTTGCATAACCCGCTTAAGGTCAAAAACGTAGTTATCGTAATTATATTGTGGTTCGGGTTCCTTATGAAAAGCTGACGGTATAGTTGGTTTCATCCCGAATACTAATTCGTATGGTGTAAAATTAGTCGACGTATGCACCGTCGTGTTATAACAAAACGTAGCGTAACATAAAAGTCTATCCCAGTTGCTATCTTTGTCCACAAAGGATCGTAAGTAAGCTTTTAGTGTTTTATGGGAACGTTCTAAGAATCCGTTTCCCTGCGGATGCCATGCAGTTGTCTGAATTTTCTTGACGTCTAAGAGTTTGCACATACCTTTGAAAATATCGGATAGGAAATTTGTTCCACAATCGGTTAGAATTGATTTGGGAATTCCGTAAGTACATACGAAACATTCGACAAAGGCTTGAGCTACGGTCTGAGCGTCAGTGGAAGAAAGTGCGATAGCAAGTGCGTAACGAGATAACTCGTCCTGCAGTGTGAGTATATATATGTTCCCCATTAAGGTTTTAGGTAAAGGCCCTACTATGTCGAGACAAATTCGTTCGAAAGGTTTAACTACTGTACTAGTAATTATCATAGGTTGTTTTGTTTTTACATGGGACTTGTTCTTTTGACAAAGTTCACAGCGTTTAATATAACGTTTAACGTCTTTTTTAATGTTGCGCCAGTTATGATTGAGTTTTAGTCGTTTTAATGTGCGTGATACACCGGAGTGTCCGCCTAGAGGCGAATTGTGGTGCTCGTAAATTATTTGTTGTTTTTCCTCGTCTGTAAAAAGTTCACCCGTATATATCTTTATTACGATGTCGGTCGCTCGAAATGCGTAACGAAACATAGTCCGAATTCTCAAGTAATTAGTTAATGAGGTAGGTCCATCTAGTTTGACCGTGGAGAAAGAATTAATTTTATTCGTAATGCAAAAATCTCGTATATTTTGTAACGTTCGGTAAACAACCTCCGCCTCGAGCGGTGTTGTATGAGTTTTCGAGATGCCGTAAAATATAAGTGGTTTTGGTCCACCAGTGTGCATATAGAACCGGTTTTCGTTAGTGAATTTTATTGCATTAAGATCTATTTTTTTTATGATTTCACGTATCGCCGAATGTGTAATTATTTTATCTTCGGGAATTGTGACTATAATATTTTCACTTTCAGTGACCTTACTAATGTCACCTTCTACTTCTAAAACTTTTGAATTAAAAATCGGTTTGCTCTCCGCGGCACAGAATTCATTGAACTCGTTATTCGTATTATCTGAACCCGGTTGAACTATTCGTATGCGTGACAAACAGTCGGCGTTTGAATGCTCCGGACCGGCCCTATAAGTAATTGTATAATCGTAGTCTGCGAGTTGTAAGCGCCAACGCATTAGTTGCGATGAGGCGTCTTTAATTCCAAACAGGTACGTTAGGGGCCTATGGTCGGTAATTATATTGAAATGTCGTCCATATAAGTATGGTCTAAAATATTTCACGGCCCATACAATGGCCAATAATTCCTTCTGAACAACGCTATAATTACATTCGGCCTTGTTTAATGTCCTACTTGCGTAAGCGATAGGTTGGTCTTTGGGAACTTCCCCCTGCGACAAGACTGCTCCTATTGCGTATTGGCTCGCGTCGGTCATTAAGTTAAACTCCCCCTTTTCCCAATCCGGATAAACTAGTAAAGGCGGGTTCATTAAAGCTTTTTTAAGTTCTTCGAAGCTATGTTCACAATTATCTGTCCATTGAAATGGTACGTCTTTTTTAAGTAAGTAAGTTAGTGGTTTTGCAATCTTGGCAAAGTTATCGACGAAACGTCTGTAATAGTTAAGTAGTCCGAGAAAAGATTTAATGTCTTTTGCGTTTTTAGGTTTTGGATATTCACGAATGCATTTTAATTTGTTCGGATCAGGTGACACCCCGTCTTCATTAATTATGTGCCCCAAATAGATAACCTCTTTCCGTAAGACAGAGCACTTTTGTGGCTGTAACTTAAGTTTGTGTACGCGTAGTCGATTGAAAACTTGTTCGAGTTTTTTCTGGTGGTCATTTAAACTAGACCCGTGTACTACGATATCGTCTAAATATGCAGTGCACATTTCCTCGAGACCCATAAGAACAGATTTCATCGCTCGTGTGAATGTGGCTGGAGCTGAGCTCAGCCCGAATGGCATGCGCAAAAATTCGTAGTGACCAGATTTTGTGGAAAAGGCAGTTTTATGAGTATCCGCGGGATTAATATGTAATTGGTGATACCCACTTGCCAAATCTAGTGTACTGAAATACTTGGATGCCCCTAATGATTCTAAAATCTCAAGTAAGTTTGGAAGTCCGTAAGCTTCATTTTCCGTTACTTCGTTTAGTTTCCGAAAATCTACGCAGACACGTAATTTGGGTTTACCTGTCGAGTCTAAATTCTTTTTCTTTACTACTACGAGTGGAAAGTTAAATGGTGATTTGGAATCACGTATAATATTGTTATGTTTCATTTCTTTAATTTGTTTCTCGATCTCTTCCTGATACGCCCAAGGTAAACGGTATGGTCGTATATTAATTGGTTTCGTACAACGCGGTGTATTAATTTCGTGCGTGACGACATCGGTGGCGCTTAAATAGTCCCCCGGCAAATAGAAAAGATCCGCGTATTCGCAGCATAAATCTAGTATACGCTCCCGTTCTTCGCGGTTTAAGTCGTCCGTTTTAATTTCGTTTTTTAATAATGTAATGCGATCGTTTGTTTCTGTGTCATCAGAAGAAACAGTTAAAACTGTGTCAAGATAAGGTTCCCACTCAATATGTTGTGTGGTTAGTTCATCAATGACAAAAGGCTCTTCAGAAATGTTTATGATATTACTAATAATCGTATCGCGATTTACTGGACTAACGCTGTTGGCAATAATGACGTTTTCGTTCACGTCTTGTTTTTTAATGGTTATGTTTTTATGAGAAATGTTTTCGTCGTTTTTGATTAATAACACACAGTTACTACGCGGCGGTAATATAATTTCCTTAAAACCAGTTGGTTCGGGTATGGTCAGTACGTTTTGGCTATAGTCCATAATGACCTTGTTTTGCTTTAAAAAATTACGACCTATGATACCTGATTCTGTAATCGCCGGAAAATCGCCGAACACGACGTCGAATTTTATGAGGACGTCTACTTCGTTAATTTGCATAGTCGTGACTACGGTGCCTACAGTAAATATAGGTATTTCGTTTATACCTTTAATAGTGCGTTTTTCGTGTTCGTTCACGACTACCTGCCCGTCAAGTGCAGTGATTTTAATAAGATTCATTTCTGCTCCTGAATCAATTAGTAATTTAATATTACGTGGACTGAAATTATGCGAGACACAGGTTATGTGTTCCTCGTTAAAATCGGTGACTACTCGTACGTTGTTTTGTGTAATTTCTTTGACCGTACGAGTTCCCGTATTGGAATTCGCGTTTTCGTTTTCGCTTCTATTTTTCTCGTTATAAATACGTTTCCTACAATCTTTAATGTTGTGGTTATTTTTTTTACAGTACGCGCAAAATCTAACCTGGTCCTGATATTCGCGTTTGACTGAAATAGTAGATTTATCGTCGCGATTATTTATGGGATTTTTGAAATTTGGAGTTGACGAGGTGCTCGCGTTACTACGGCACTCGTTCGCGTAATGACCCATTTTGCTACATTTATTACATTTAATATTTTTCTTATTCGAGTTATTTTTAGTGAAAGTTTTGTTATTGTTAAATCGTCGGTTAATATGTTGTAAGTCCTGCTCTTCTTCAATTGCGATAGTAATTGCTTTTTCGAGAGAGGATACGTCACGCGCACGTAACAAAGCTCTAATTTCCGATCGAGTTCCGTTAACAAATGCAGTCAGCGCCCCCGTCTTATGCGATGTGGCTACTGCTGCGGCGGCTGCTGGTTCTAAACCTGCAGTTAATGCCCCTACTAATTCGTGGTAACATCGTTCGGTTCGTCCAGCGAAACTACGTACGTCCTCGTCGGAACGTTGTTTTATATTGCTAAGCTGGGATTGTAAATAGTTAATCGAATGTGTTGCCCCGAATACGGTACGAAGGTGGCTTTTAAGTTCCGCCCAGTTGTTAAAAGTTCGGTAACGCACAGCCTGGTATGCGTCCCCCTTTAGTTTGGATAGAATATTTTGAAAAACTATCGTCCTAAGATTCTCATGGATATTGTCCATAACATAATTACATTCTGTTATATACGAAGACAAGTCTGCCTCAGAACCCCCGTTAAAGTTAGGTATGCCGCGCAAGGCGGTGTCAATCCCTAATGTAGTACTCATGACGGTTGTTCGTAAAGTTTGTGGGTTATAATTAACTACTGCCCAACACTGATTAGGATTATCAGACATAAACTATATATAATTGCCTAAAAATGACAACTTACAAATTGAACTCCATTGCGTCCTTGGTCTGGTCCTATTATGCGTGCTGACGGCTCTGCTGGCTCGTCTTGATGCTCCGCTTGGCTGTGTTGAGTGAAGTTGGCGGCTTGGTCGGCTTTTCCTCTTCCGTATGGTATGTCAGTAACGTGGTTGAACTCGAGGTCCGCTGATGTACTCGATTTTGGGTTGGATACCAAAATTCTTCTTTCAGGTGACCCCACACCTGACACCAAAAACGTGTAGTGATCCCTCACTAACGCTTATATTTGAATCCAACGACGTTGACGTGTTGCATAGGAGAAGGTTTGACAGAGTAACAAGTTACGCCGTAGTAGTTATAATAAGTTTATTAAAATTATTAAGTATAATGTTTAAAAGTTTACATATATAAATTTGAGGACAGTGCGTCTAAGCGACTGCCCGAGAAATTAGTTACTAAAAAATAAAAATAATACTTGTTTAAAAATTACTGGGAATAGACTTAGAGTGGCGGCGATGTTGAGGACCAGGCTCAACGACCAAACTAAGTCTTACAAGTATGGGATGGTAGACTAATTCTAATTCTAAGACGGACAGAGACCCGTATTTATATGGTTCTCGGTACGTCCTGAGTGTACACGGTAGGGTCTAGGGGAATTATCGATTCCGCCGAAACTACCTGCTTAGGAAAAAGGTTTATATTGATTCCGCCGGCTATTAATTCCGCCGGCTACTATCTATAAAATCTACATATTGATTCCGCCGGCTATTAATTCCGCCGGCTACTGTTTATAAAATCTACATATTGATTCCGCCGGCCATTAATTCCGCCGGCTACTGATAGGTTAGGTTACTGATACGTTTTGAAGGTATAAAATAAAAATGTATAAATGTAAATAATTTTGATAATATTTGGTCACATGTCTAAATTGAATAAAATTATGATAATAGTATATAAGTATAAAATAAAAATGTATAAATGTAAATAATTTTGATAATATTTGGTCACATGTCTAAATTGAATAAAATTATGATAATAGTATATAAGTATAAAATAAAAATGTATAAATGTAAATCATTTTTTTCAAATTAACATTATGTTTATGATATTGTAAAATGTATAATCTAAATTGTATAAAATTGTATAAAAAATTCTATGTAGGTATAAAAAAAAAATGTATAAATGTAAATAATTTTGATAATATTTGGTCACATGTCTTTGAGTAAAATGAATAAAATGATAAAATATTATATAAGTATAAAATAAAAATATTGGTATAAATCAAACTACTTTTGATAATATTCGGACACATGTTTTAAATAAGTGAACCTAGAAATTTTATTATCGTTCAAATCATTTGATAAATTTTTAATACTTTGTTGTTTTTTTTTAAAAGCGCTATTCTTACTATTTTTTTCGGTGTTTATTCCGTTTATATGTATGTAAGTGTCAGTTTGTATTTTTTTATTTAAAACATGGGTGAATATGAAAATGTTGGGATGAGCTTTTGTGAATTGAGAATTTAATTTTGAGTGGAAAGACTCACAGCTATTTGTAGTACGTTCCGATGTTATTTCTCTCGATGCCCAAATACGTGGATTGAATTTTGCGGCTTCATCAATATAATATTCAACTAAATAATCGCAGAACTTAATTATCCTTTCATCATCTGGAGAAACTGACATCAAATCGGTCGTAAAGCAATCGCTTACTTCTTCTGGATTTAGTAATGGTAAGCCAAATACCCATTTTAGCCAATTACCTATTTCACTTGATGCATCTTTATATTCTTTTGATAAGCCTAAAAAATAAAAATTATAATTTAATAAATTAATTAATATTAATGATGCATAATACGACAATAATAGTATTGTATGTGTATTTGAATTTATATATTTACCAAGACTTTGAATGTGTTTCCACCAATTTTGGGTTAAATGAAATCTACAACCAACAATCTGTATTTCTGGCCATATTGTTTTTGCACCAATATGTATAGCTTCTTCAAAATCGGAAACTATTTTCGATGGAGTGAATAATAAATTAATTTCCGAACATTTTTCAACCACATATCTGAACGACAGTGCATATGTGTCTTTACATTTGTCTGGTAGTAAGAAGTACACGAGTGGAATATAATGTCCGTTCTTGAAGATGTGAATAGTAAAAAGCTGAAGAAAATATTTTGGACAGTAGGTAAAAGTACCATCCACAAATATTTTGTCTACTGAACATAGTAGTTTCAAATTCGATTCAGTTGAAAAACATATAATTTTGTTTACTGCATCAACAACAAGAATAAAGTTTTCGTCCTGGAAAGTTTTAATTTGACGCATGCTTATTGCGTTAATTACTTCTATAATATCTGTCGGGAGTTTCGGATACGATAACCTACGAGAACGGTATAAACATTGATAAACATTATTGATATCTGTACCTGTCAACGTTTGTGTTAGTTCTGGATTAGTTAAAATGCCTCTATTTATGACTTTTGAAGGCCTTTCCAATTCGTCTTCCGATTTTCGTTTGAGTCCATTAGAAAATGATTTTTTTATAATACTTGATTCAGTTTCTTGGTGATGGTTGACATTATGTGTACTTTCATCTTTCAAAATGTTCTTAACTGCATGATCTACATATATTTTCGCAGTACACTTTTTATGTATGCACTGCCATTTAAATGCATCTAAATATTTCACGTAATCTTTTTTATAATATTTACTATTGTTATACAAAATCAAATCTTTTTTTCGTTCACTTGATATAATAGTAAAGTTCATTGTAATTAAAAATGTAAAAAAATGTAATTAAGATCCTAATACAAATGTGCGAGTGTGTGATACTGTATACTCGTGGAGCAATTTCGATAACTAGATCAATACTGTCGAATGTCGATACTGATTAGCAACTATACGAGAAGTAACAAGGGAAGTCCATATTTTAACAAGCGGAACCAAGTCAACATAAATATACTATTATAGTCTTATACTTAATCTTAAAGATAAGATTTCAGTTAGAGTCATAGGTAGGTAATCAATATAATAGATACGTTATTATAGCAATACGTACGGTTTGAAATAAAATGTTTTCAACACGCATAATATTATAAGAAACCCGATGGTTGTAAAAACATTAATTTTGCACGATATCAAAAATAGATTTATAGATTTATAAAATTTATAAATTCACTTATTAACTGTTTCCAAATATTACCAAAAGTAGTTATACACTTTAATTTTGAACTATATAGGTACAATTGTAATATTTTTATACAATTTATACTATATACAATTAACAATATGATATATTCAAATGTACATATTAATTAAATACTAATATTTTAATTTATAGTTGTATAATAATATATTGTTTAAATTATACTAAATAGACTAAAAATTTTAAAATACATATACAAAGGGGGGATGAACAGTGTCCGGCGGAATCGATGTGTAAATATTGTAAACGGTAGCCGGCGGAATTAATAGCCGGCGGAATCGATATGCAGATATTATAAACGGTAGCCGGCGGAGTCAATAGCCGGCGGAATCGATATGCAGATATTATAAACGGTAGCCGGCGGAGTCAATAGCCGGCGGAATCGATGTAAAATCGGCGGAATCGATATACGCCCCTGACCAAGGCTCAGGATTTTATGATGCAATTTTTTTTTCAAA
Organism: Nasonovia ribisnigri; assembly: GCA_027563435.1. Lineage (NCBI taxonomy): Eukaryota > Metazoa > Arthropoda > Insecta > Hemiptera > Aphididae > Nasonovia > Nasonovia ribisnigri. Next base: position 441,228 of record JANEHU010000236.1, on the reverse strand, counting down.
AACATAATAATATATTATGAAACATAAGTAATATTATATAAGATGTTAAATTATATCGTTTTATAAAAACTATTATGTATTTCAAATATTTGTAACATTATTATTAATAAATATTAAAGCCTAATACACGCATATTCGATTACTATAGTAGGTAGTCCAGTAAAAATCGATTTCGAAACGAATTTATAATTTAAAAGTCACCCTTTCCTCGGGACCACGTCTCGTAGTCAAGAAAAATACAAAACAAATTGTAGACAATAAATTTTACATCACACAATTTATTTTGGTTTTCAAGGCTTGAATAAAGGCTTTACGGGGTTTCTTCTAAATTTTAAAAATTTCAAACGATGCGTCGTTGCGCGATGTTACGGTGAGCTGCCGTTGGTATATGATATTCAATGAAAACAAATGGAATGGCATACAGCAAAGGTGATTCGATACCGATATCAGCTTTAAACAATGCTGAGTGGTCGCCAAAAACATACCGGTTACCATTCATCACGCCGAGCTGCATAATATTATATTTATTTCAATTTCGTTCGGCTGCTCAAGCAACGACATATTAATAGTATAGATATTAGATATAAATCGATTTCAAAATGTCGGTAATCAATGAGTCACAATTTGCACAAAACTTACACTTCGCGCCGGCAAACAGTAGTCTTCATAATATGTAACATTTAATGCAAACAACTTATGTACGGTGTAAAATTATAAAGTATAATATATATTACTATAGTTATATGCTATAGACCCCACCCCCATATAAATTCATCACGCTACGTCTATTTTAGTGCGACAATTATATTTAGCTTTTCTGTTGTTTAATGTTATAGTCATATATTATATGATGGAGTGAGCGTCCACAATACCCGCCAAAGGTTGACCGGTGGCCTATAGTATCAAGATTGTTTAAAAAGAGATACCCATGTACAAAAGATAGGACATATAGTGTATTCTATTTTTTTCTGAAAATGTTGTTATCTATTTGTTGTTAAACTTCAATCCTCCTCACTCGAGTGAAAAAAGATCTTTTTAAACTAATATGTATAATGTATATAGATGTAAAATTAAGTAACAAACTAAGTTGTATGCTATCATATTTTTCTTATAAAGACGGTACCCATACCCCAAACATCTCTTTCGCCGTTTCACAATCAGTCCATTTCATTAAATAGACCTATGTTTGATGTTGAGCATATACGGGATAGTAACGACGGGGGGTTGTACACATTGTTATCGTGTTATCCACTGTACCCAATATAATAATAATCCCGTATATTATCATAATATTATATGCGATCTGCCGACTGACGGGAAAAAAATATTCTTAAAGTATGTGACGGATACATAATATTATGTAACAATAAGTCGCTTTTAAGTGGGATCGATGGCTGGAATTCTTTGACGATACGAGTAAGTTTCGTTACCCTTGGACTGTCAGATCAACATAGAGTCGACCGTATTTATACTATAATAATGATAAAGTGTTATGTAAAGGCCAAGAAAAAAAAGAAAAATAATGTAAATTCTTTATAAATCGTATTCGAATACGATCGACCGCCTCTGTTTCGGACGAAATCCATCGCACTGGATGTAATATTGCGTACATTTTGTTATAAAATATATAATCTAAATCTTGTTATGTTAAACGGCGTAAGTGATTTAAAATATATTTGTGCACGTCGTGATTCAGGCTTTTTTTCTCGCAGTGCTGCAAAGAAAACGATTTTGACGGATACTGCTTATTTACAATACCTATATAATATTATTATATTATAAGCGTAGTAACATATATTGATATACTCGTATACAGTCTTATAGCGTGATATGACGAATGTGTATTTGGATTCTATATTTCAAGCTAACTGAGGTGGTATATTCATATATATTCACAGTTCACACGAAACAATTCGTTTTTCCTTTACCCCGTCCTTATATACATAAATCTCAATTACGCACCTCATATACTGACAGATTGATTTGTATTCAATGTTTTTGGAAAAATGTTTATGCCAACAATATATATTTATAAAAATATATATTATATATATATACATTATTCATATTGTTTTATCTATGTTCTATCTCGTTCGTTAAATTTGCGGCTGTCGACAAATTGTGTAGACCGGTGAAAACTAAAGTAAAATTGCCTCGATTATTTTCGTCACGTCCAGTTAAACGAACCTATTTATTCCAGAACTATCTACCGTAAGTATATTGCAGTATTGCAGCACGTTCGAATTTAGTTCATGGCAAGAACAATATTTTATACGTTATAGGTTTATACGACGTGTTTGTCGCAACATATACCTTGGCTGCAGAGAGTATTGCGCTAACAAGCCCTTTATGCACTGGTATAGGTACCTACACTGCCGGAGATGAATGATAATTATCAATATTATTTGAGCTATATTTTTCAAGGTTTAAATAGTTTTGATATTTTTCCACTGGAAAACATTCGTTTGTCCAAACTTACATAAAAGTCATTGCAATCGACGTATACACTATACACCCCTAGCCTAGCCCCTATATTTAGATTTAAACATTGAATCAATTATGCAGGATCCCAAACACCCATTTTAGATTTTGAATGAAACTTATATATACATGAATGTATTGGATTTAAAACGTTAGGTATTTTTCATAATTTAGCACGTGAGGAAGAGTAGATAATCGGTATAAATTCAGATAAGTTTGCATTTGTCGGACGTGGTCGGATTGTTTACCGGGGTGATAAAGTTGCACTTACTGCTGCGAGCTACACCCAAAAAGAGTAGAACAATCATACATTTTTTAAGAGTTGTCATTTTTCTGGGCAACGAAGTGCACGGGATCAACTATAGTATTCCATTAAAAATTAAACGCACTCCAAACAACTAACCTGCATTACACGATTTTCCTTAATAATCGTACGTTGTACACAAACTGCACATTTTGTTACTCAATTACAACAAATATTGAGACAATAGGTAGTGTATTTGTGAGCACATTTACACGCTCGTAACTAAATGGGTATATGGTAAAGGACATTATTATTGCCAATATTTATTATATGCTATAGCGCGTACCTACTACTCCACTCATCTAAACTAAGCTTTTTAAACACACATTGTTGCAGCCTTAGTAGGTTTTGAGCACTCGATATTATTTATTACAATATAAACGCACGAAAATTGTTTTCATTGGTTATTGAAAATCACTGCGGCTACTTCTAATTAAATAATTAGTCTCAAAAAACGGCATTTTGTTGTTGTAGTTGTTTCAAAAATGCAGTTTGGTGTACCTGCAGCTATTTGAAATCATAAAAAAAAAACAATAATCGGCGTATTGAGAAAATAAGCGTCGTAATATACTTCAATGTAGCTAGGTACATTCATAAAAAAAAACAACTCACCGGTCTTTGAATATATTGCCACTTCGTTATAATAATGCTGCGAATAACAGGTGTATAGGTATATATTATTACTATTATTATTATACTCGTCTGCAACACTGCAGCTATATAATAATATGTCCCAACGGTTTCGATTCGTATCAAATCATCCGAAACGATTTGCAGGGGCCGTCACCGACGTGTATAATACTATAGATACCTGTCGACGTATACGGTATACTATATTATATACCTAACACAAAAATTTATAGCTGCCTGGATGATGCTGGTTACCCGTGAGCCACCGCGTCTTTGTCATTGGAGCCACATCACTCGGCGGCGATCTCTTCGCGTTCCGATGAATATCGCGACCGAAACGGGGCGGAAAGGCCCGTGGTGGGTCGTTTTTATTTTTATTTTTTTTGACCAGTGAATAAAAAACCGCAAAACCATAACAGTAGACTGTGTGCAGACACTATATACTACCGCGACATTTCCATTTTTCCGAAGACTTTAATGTTAGGTATACACTATGTATAATAATATTATATTGTACGCAGCAGATATAAATTATTCCAACAAAACTCACCGCGGTGTATTCAGCAGATGTCATATTTTCAAAGTGGCGTCGCACCAATTATCATCCCAGCTATATAACATTATACTACAGAATTCGATTTTAGTCCAATTATTATGTGATATGCACTACGAATCGTTTAATAATTTGTTATCATCTGCACCCATGATGGTCGGCGACGTATCTCTTACAAAAAGTTTGATAAAATATCGATGCTGACAAACATATTATTTTCCGTTATCTTCGTAACTCGTTTCTATAATATATCTATCCGCTATCTAGCTGTATTTACATGATAAAAATAAATTAAAAATCGACTTCATTTGGACGACGTGTATTTATAATCAACTTATATATTTTTTCCTTATCGTCTGTTCAAATAACATAAGACGTCCAACATTAAATTGAGAAGAGGGACTCTTGAGCTTTTATCTTTACCCATCACACGAAGTCGATTACAGTTGAACTCTTTTGGTTGGTAACTTTCAACTGTGGTAAAATTATATATTTTTGTGTTATTGTGATAAAACATTTTTTTTTAGTTCTTATAACTATATATATTATATATAATATTATACTTATTTTAGTGTGGTAAAATATATCTTTAGGATCTTTTGAATGGCCGGTACAAGTGACAGATTTTAAAACAAAAAAAAGTTCACAATTTATTGTTGAAGTGAATGATCAACAATACTGTCAAAAGAAAATATTTATTTATTTTTTAATAATGCCCTAGTTAAGTTTTATTTGTTTTCTTTAATTCTAAACCATCAACAATTATAGGTCCAGATATATTTACTACTACATACACCCACACACCCAGAAATATATTGTATGTATGTCAGTCATATATATATTCGGTCTGCTGCAGCTGCAACGCCGACGGCCTGACGGGTGACCCAAAAGCTGTTTGTTCAAAATGGCGTATTGTTCGCACAGCGTATATATATATATATTAATTAATGTCCCGCCGGGACCATGGAAGCGTTCTGGGATTGACAGACTTTATTATAATATACGGTGCAAACGAATAATTATATATATTAAAAAAAAATGAAAAAAGGCCTCCCCTGCAGTCTCTTTGTATTCAACACGCTCTTCGTCGCGTAGGTATATATACTTATGTTTATGTGCCACGAGCGTTTTATACTTGCTTTTGCTTGAATTTTCACCACTTGCTAAGAGAGGACGCTTACTTTTTACACTTTTACACATTGCGTTTTTTATAATAATAATAATAACATAAAAATTATATACAACGCACGGGTCTTATTCATACATAATAATATGATACAAACAAAGATGACAGTCTATGCCGCGAATCAGGCGCTCATCATCATATTATATATAGACAGCGTACGTCACTTGTAAAAACAACGAACACGCGGATAGGTAGTACGCGTCTCATTGTTGTTATTATAATGTCTGTGATATTATTATATACCTATATATCGTATATTGCAGAGTGATACGCACGGGGAATTGTCCGTTTGTACCGTAATCATTTCCGACTACGAGGGCCACTCGAGTCTCTCTCTGCTCGTACATATACATTGCCGTATATTATAATAGTAATAATATAAAATACATGTTTATATTATTATGTATACTATATAATATTATATTACACGTACCCTCACACGTGCCTCGAGTGTCTCCTATTACCATCTCGTACAAATAGATGACAAAGTTTAAGCCCTCCGAACCGCGCGATATTCGCGTGTACCTGCCCGACAACACACACACGAACACAGTTGTTATTTATATTTGTGCAGTGTCTGTGCAATTATTATAATATTGTACGTACTCCTGCGACGTATACGGCAGATCCGGGCGAATGAGGGCAAATATAATAATATATAATAATATCGTCATACCGTGCAGTATCTGCGGTGTCTGTGTTCCTCGCCGCGATAGCCGATATTATATGCAAATGCGATTCCGTGTAATAATATTATTATATTATCACTATTATTATTATACTGCGGCTGTTGTGCGTCGGGATAGTCATGATATCGCGTCTATTTAGATAATGAAACGCGCCCACGTGAGTCACGGTTATTATAGTAGCGAATTAAGTCGAATAAATAATGAGCGTATCGTGTTTCATAGTAGTAGGCATCTATCAATTAATATAATATAGGTAATAATAGGTAATAATATCGTATTATAATACGATTATAACATTACAAACATATTGATGCGAATAATACATACCCCTGCACGACAGGAGCGTTTAGTATTTTTCGAAGACTGGCGCGATATTTCGTTTAACTGATATACAGCGCGTTTACAACACGCGTGTATAACGAAATGTGTTTTATCCGTTCGGAAACTTATATTATATATTATTATACAAGGCAACAGGGTGGTTTTGTGTTTAAAGATATAGTCGCGATATTCGTGATTTATTTTTTTTAAGTGACCTACAGGTAAGTATACTATTAATAATATTATTGTGACACTATAGCTAAACTCGTGTACAACAGTGCTAAAACCGCTACGAAATCAAATTTGTCACTATTCTATTATTGGTAGTGATTTTTTAGGCTTTGTAGCTTTTATATCAAAATATAAGCTCGGGGGGTTAGACGCACGATGCCCGTGAGCTTTCTACCACACGTGCCGGTAACTATAATATAATAAATACGTCTGCAGATATACTTCAGATTCGTTTCGATTTTTTTTTTTCGTTCAACCAAACCACTCAGAGGTTTCGCTTCGTATGGTTTTTTTATGAGTGTAAAGTTATTTTATTTTTTCTAATATCATGCATGGTGGAACCGACGGTGACGCGCTGTATTATGTTTGGATAGGCTTCCGCGATGACGACTGCCAGTGCACGAAGTTTTTTATATTTAAATATTATATTATATGATTATTATATAGGTACAGCGATCACTGTTACAACGCATGTGCAAAGCGCTAGATTATAATATTATGACACAGTCGTGGATATAATATATAATGTGAAATATATGAAAACACATTTTGCAATATTCGCTAACAATATTATTGTAAAGTATTGATGGTAAAATATGTGATTATAATAATTCATGCAGTTAAAAACGGACGTTGTTTTGTGAAAAAGCAAAATAATATGCTATGCATTCGTGATACACATTTGACACATACAAATGCGTTTATGTGATTTATGGCTACTGCACCTATCGCGAGTATTTACATAAATATTATTATAATTATTAAATTATCAAGAATAGTTTTATCTATAGAAAATCGATCGATACAACAGAATATATACATATACCATGTCGATCTAATGGTAAAATTTGTTTTTAATAAGTTTGTTTGGCAGATATGCGGTAGGTGTATTATGGTTCACAGTTTATTAAAACCAATATAAACTAAGCATAATATTATTATTATTATTGTGAGGAAACCAGACCGTAAGGTCCCTTTATCTTTGCTTATTGATAGTTATAGCTGTACTCTCAAAATGTATATTAAGCATACATTTAGTAATAAATAATAATATATGCAAGGGAAAAGTTCAAAAGCCCTACGAATATTCTCGAAATTGTAAGCGAATCGATATTGTTGAAGTGTACAAATTCCAGCGTGATGTGTTGAGATATATTATATTAAATTAAAGTCCGTACAATTCGATTTTAACTATAATTATACATACGCATAAGTTTATTTTTATAAAGTCAACTATCCTTGTGTCTATATATATTATAATATATAAACTATACGCCGACTAGTATAAAAATTATAATATACATGCACCGATGGTTTTGTGTGTAGTAAAAAGTAAAAAAAAGTATTACTAAACTTGTACGTAATCTGTAGTTCGCCACGATTGTCGTCCGAATGTAATAATATGTAGATCTCGAGGTGTCGGGTTAGGAATATGTGCAGGATAAATGTCGGAACGTTTATGAATATAATATAGCCAGCTGTGTCGTGTGACTTAGGACTAATATAATATAATATATTGTGCGCAGCGTGAAACAGGGTCCAGGTTATTTTGGATATCAAATATATTTGGCCGTTTGGGATGGTTTTATATAAATTACTCGTACATACGCACGGCATATGCGTTCGCATATAATATGATAATATACACTGCCGCACACACACACACATCGGGTGCCCCAGCGCAAACCGTCTAATTGCCATGCCGACGAATGTGGCTCAGGCTATGGTGTAATGATTGAAAACGATATGCATGTATGCAAATGCATTTAAGTACGATAATATCAGTATATGTATACAAGTATATAGACACAATAATAGATCAGATATATCGCGGGGAAAAATTGATTTTTATGAGATTGACTATTGCAAATAATAGGTATACTTTATACCCACTATAAATAGGTGTCATAGTACTCATACATTTTATATAGTTTATAGATTGACTAGTAAAGTGATATATACGGAATGGCTAAAAAACAATGAAAAAATATGATTATATTAACATATAATATAGATACACAATGGATGAATATTAGTCTGACGAGTATGTGTTAATGACGAATGTGACCGGGTGATTGATGTAAACGGCGTTCTGCATCAAACTGTTGTAAAAATAAAATAATATTTTTCGACCATGCGTATAGAGTATACCGATATGCATATGAAATTGCCAAACACCTCTGAATGTCTATTGTCACCGAAAATGTATGAAATATTCATAGTTAAACTTAATTTCTATATACTCGTCATTATATGAGACGAATTTGTTACTATCGATTCTCTGCTGTAATTTGAAATGAGCATAGTATGACAGAGAAGAAACTACACCGAGTACCTACCTATTAACAACAGACCCTTTTTAAATTTCGATAATAAGTCATTAGTAAATCACGGATCAAAATTCAGTGGTGCACGGCAAAACCCTGTATAGTATTATATAGTTATGAGATTTTTTTTAACTTTCATCATTGCTATTGAATTAAAGCATTGATATCGATACTATATAGGTATACCTACGGTAAAATAGGGTTACCATATTCTTTTTTTTACTGAAAATGAGACAAGCATATAAATAGTACCACTCCTCCAAAGTCAAACTCCAGTTCTAATATCATACTTTTTTGTAACTTGAATAGGTACCACACATGATAATATGACCAGTACTCTTTAAATGCCAAAATTTAATTTTTTTTTTAAACTTTAAATTCAAATTTGTCAATCTGTTCAATAATACAAGATTATTTACTGAATAAAAAATCATCAAATTGGAGGAGCTTTACATCACGAGTATAAATAGATAATAACTAATCTCAATGTTACAAATCGGAATGAGTAACTTACAAACAATCAATTATCGATGAGTATGACACGTAGTTACTTTCGGATAATTTATTTATACAGTTGCCCAGCTCGGAACAACGCTTTGTCGTAGAAATATGGTTTATTGGTCATTCAAAAGAGAATAGCCACGAAGTGAGTTATGGAGAAACATGTCTAAATGTATTTAGTAAAACACAAAATGTTAGGTAGACCTAACCACGATTATTAAAGTTTAATCTCGGGAAAATTAGCGGAAACACTTTATCGGGACATTTAACCTATATTTTCACAACCTGGACGTATGGCAGCCTTACGGTCAATCGTAAATGTCTTATAATATGCTTTCCATAAATCAGTGAAGTGTTATTACGAGGAGCAAAGTGTCAATATTCTGATGAGCGATGCTCTTTTTTATCATTATTATTATTATTATCGTATATCGTATATATCGTTAGATCGTCGCCCGAGAGGTAAAACGATTGATGCGCCAGATCCATTTAAGTTTTAGCCGGTATACCGGTAAACGTCATAAATGATACTATATTATAATATTATTTACGTATACATATTACATACGATAATATTGCAGTTATTGTATTCCACGGGCCGCGACAGCTGTGTTCGCCAGATCTCATGCCAGCGCAAACATAATATTGTGTATGGTAACAAGTCGACAATCGTAGCCCACGTGGTTGACAACAATAGTGCTTAATTACTGTGCACAACGGCAAACTAGTAATACTCGCGAAACAGAGAAAATAAATACATAGCCGGCGCCTAGAGCAATAAAAAAAACCTATATACTATAAATATTAAAGTATAGTGTTGTATATTTAATGTGATATCTATGACACGCGGCCACCTCTTGGCCAACGAATACCCACCCTTATGCCCTACTTGCAGAACACTAGAACAGCCACATTACGGTGAAGCGCATAGTCCTCGAATGCCGTCGGTATACAATGAAACACTCATAACACAGAAACTACCGAATTTGAGATACCATTGCAAGTTGCAATCACTCCCGATAAACATCAATGACCTAATGAACTATATGCTAAGCTGAACTCCGCCATCTATTTTTTTTTAATAATATGCTTTCAAAGAAAACTATGTACAAATATAAAATATATAATATAATAGCAATCTATTGTATTGTAAATTCAACGTGTTTCTAATGTAAAATAATGTAACGCTGGCTGATAACCACGTGGTATACGCCTTAAAAAATAATAGTAAAATATATGATATTTACGCTAAGTATTCGCAGCGACGGGATTTGAAGTGTCGACGAATCTCTTAATCGTTTTCCAGTGTTTAAATCAACGACCCATAGTCTACGGTTTCCCGACAATCGATGACTATCCACTCACACCGCGGTCCTCGTTTTTCACTATACTATTTATTGTGATTAATATACACTTTCGGATGTATATAAGTCTCTTATTTCCATATAGGCGAGGTTTTTGATATATTTTATGTATAATTTAGCTTCTAAGGTCAGGTACCAACATATTTTTTTATATTGTGAAGCCCAGACAATGCGTCATCTTGTTTATATGCGGCGCATCTTCATTTAGAGTTTAGACATTTGAAAATATTATACTGTATACTGTTCCATATTTTTGAAATATTGTTCAAAATCGTTTTCACTCTTAACAATAAAAAATGTTAATAAATGTAAAATAATGACAGGGTGATAAGATTTTTCATGAATTTCGATAAAAATTACATCACAAAATAATAAATTATTAAATCAAAGGTTCCATTGTTATTTTGATCGTGTTTTCGCGTAGTATCAATCGTTTATAGGTAGGTTACCTATATACCATAGGCAGGTACTAACCCGATTTCGACGGGATTGTGATACGAGTGTTATTTTAATAATATAACTCCAATCCTGATTAAAAACAATTATTACAATTACGTACAACCACGAAGTGTAGCGCAAGGGATCTATATTTGGAACCTCGCCAGTAATGTCTGAGTTCTCACGTATATAAGTGTATGACCAACAACACGTGTGGTATTAGTGAATGGATTTTATTTTTCAGTCGTCGACCATACTGTACATTAATAATGGATTTAATTATTTTTATTTTATACAAATTTATCATAGTTTTAGGTCAGAAATTTTATTTCATGAGTCATGACATGGACAACTTGAAACTCTTTAAACCAATTAATTCAGTATTCAATTTTTATTTTATAACTAATGTATACGAACACAGTGTAACGGGTGATAAAATAAATTAAAAAGTAAGCTTATATACAATATTATATTATATTATTACGTATTCATGAATATTGCAGCTAAATCTTTAGATATTTATTATTTTTTTGTATGACGTATGGATTAGAATATTATGTAGGCCATGTATTATACATAGGTTCTTCCCTACCAATTATGCACTTTAAATTACAAAGAAAAAGCATTGGGCTTTATATTTATTTTAAAACATTCTAAATATATCTTATTTCTGTAAGTAATACTTTGTGATAAAAATCCATCTTATTCGTTAATTATTATTTAAAAATAATAATCTTACGTAGGAGAACTCATACAGTAATTTAATAATACCTATACCTAACTGCAATTTGAAATATCGAGAAATATAAAATCAGATATAACAATTATTATATTTCACCGCTTAAATTTTTGCTTTTAATGTATCGATATCTGTTTTTAATTTCTTCATTGTCATAATCTAAGTGGAAATAATAAAAATTAATGAAATTAATAAAATAATCTACATACTATGATGTAGATATCTTCTTTTTTCATTTATATATTTAATTAGGTAGGTACTAAGATTTTTTTGTTTTTTGTAAAACTATGATAGCAAGATGTCGTTTGTCGAAAATATACTTGTAGATTTATGCTTATAAATAGTGTTGTGAACTTAGATACCAATCACGTTAGTGAGTAGGTACTGTAAGAATGATTAAATCCTCATATGAATCCAGCAGAATGACAATAATTTTATCAAAATTGAAATATAGTTAAAAATGTTTTCTCTAAACAAACATGATAACATTTTGAGAATTAGATATTTGAGTGATTTAATTTTGTTTCGCAGTTGCGAAAAGTCCATTAAAACGTTTACATAGTGGCGTAAGTACCTACATGCGATAATTATGTGCAATCCGTCCCACGTATTTACTTTGGGCGCAAAGTTATCAATTTTCATTAGAAATTATCACGTGAATAATTTAAAATTGGGCTTTTGTTATTAACGAGAAATAAATTGTCAGCACTAATAATATGGCATCCGTCACATTGCCCCTCCTCGCCGTCAACGAACCTTTCCCACAATCAACCACAGATATTGTAATTTCAAATCCACTGCAGACTATACGTCGAATGTTTTGTACTTAGTTCTCCAAAGTAGTAAAGTACAATCTGCTCCCCTACATGCTGCCGTCGAAATTATTAACTTACATTCCACCACAATAATATATAACATGTACATTGTACCTATATAACGCATCAAACAGCTTAAAGCGAATGCTCGTTTCATATAATAAATATATAAATAATGAATTACGCGTGTACAGGATTTACAACAGTGAAAAACCAGTTTGAGAGGAAAATTATTTTATTACATATAGGTAGGTACGATAGGTTTTCTTCAACACTGTATTTATGAATACAAAGTTCAAAACTCCTAAGACTGCAGTTGACTGCATATAATATAGTTGATATACTATAAAATATTAAATATCACACGTGTACGAAAGAGGCCGAGAGAAAATTTTTTTTATAATTTGATTTCATCGATTGAATAGATATAGAATATATACAATAATTGCATTGGCCCTGCAGCAGATTGATTCCCACTTCAGAGCGAGTGCCGTTAATCCTCAAAATTGAGTTGGACATTGTTCGATTTAAGCAATCTTTGTAAGTGTAAGTTTCTAAGTATCAATCCGAACTTTGAACAACTATATACGAGTTTTATATAACTTTATGTAGCCTATTTATTGCTTTTCCCCTTTATTTTGGTTTTAAGTTTGATGGTTCTCAGAAGTTCTACAATTGTCCGCTGCAATAAGCCACAGGGACTATCAGAATCATACGCGTATGTGCGTCGATAATAGCTATACCTATATTTTGAGATTAAAAGTCACATTATAGTATTATACGAATACTGTAATTTGAGTTTTTCAATAAAAGAAAAAAACCCACTTAAATAAAAGTATTGTATTTCTTTAATATAGTGTCCTGGATAAAATTATTAGTATTTTGGTCACGTCATTATATTATTTTTCTTGCGTTATGTAACTATTTCAAAGAAAATATATATATGAATACATGCACAATATACATTTGTTATAAAATTGTATACCAAATTGTTGAGTACAAATTATATTTTGCCTATTATTATTATATTTGCCTTTATTACCTATTTTTGTTTTGAATTAGTTTCGAAATTCAAACTTAAACATTGCACTAGTCTTGAGTCAAAATGTAAAAATTAAAATAATATATAACCCATATGTCTATAATATATACTTTATATACTAGGTATCAAGCTGCACGATGTTTGGTAATACATATATAAACTGACTTTGAGTTTATCAAACGCTAAAGTTTGTGACTAAAAGTTTGCACTTGTTCCCTAGCTGTAACCAAAGTATGTCTTCAGTGAAATCCGGGCGTCTTGATGTGCATGTATATAATAAACAAAGTCATCAATTCCACATCTCGCGAGGTTATCATAGTGTTGAAGCAACGGTAAACTCACTTAAACTTGCGAGAATAGATGTTTTCAGTTGATCATACACTATAAGTCTTATCGACAAACCCACGGAGTATAGCTCCCTAATATAAGCCTATTTATATTAAAAAACTTTTTTTTTAATAATCTCTTTTCTTCATTCACTTTATGTTATATTATATACGGATGCTACTTTCGACGTATATCATATATTATATATAGGTGCCACATTAGACCCTTTGCGAGGTTGGTATTATATAAACAAGCACACAAATATACACTATAAATAGTATGTAGAACTGTATATATTATAATGATATGATATGTATAACGTCGGGAATCAATAATAGAATTGGCCATCGACTGATGACCACTGCATAATATAATAAAATATATTACATTATAATAAAATGTAAGTACCTAATTGTATCTCATAAATAAATCATACTATAATAATGGGATATTTCCATAGCGAACGCGTTATACTAAAATTACGGTTATAATGTGGACATTAATATACAACAGTATATTATTATATCGTATATAATTGGAAGACATTACGTAGGCCACTACGGTCAACAGCAGCCTAAATGTAATGGCTGTTTCATAATTTCTCCTCTCCCCTTCATCAAATTTATATAAACTAATACTGTAGATTAGCCTGAAATACAGTAGCTTAATTACTGGGAGAAGGAAGGATTACAAGGATCGATACCCTGCACTATAGAGCCAGTTAATATGCATACGTCTAATACAGTAATTAAATAAAATTCTCCTAATAATATTTATTTTTCAAATTAAAATGAATACAGGTACTCCTGAATGATTTATAAGTACATAACCAGGTTAGGCAACCTATGGATAAGTAACAGTTTCCCATCGTTGTTAATTCTAAACGAAAGAAATGGAAGTACTCAAGTACCTATTCTGACCTGTACCTATATTAAATAAGTAGAGTTCCTAAAGAGTGTCTGAAAATCAACTCATTTCCATGCCTTTGTTTAATATGTACGTAAACCTTACATAGTAAAACAGCCAATATATTATATTATATATAATTAAATATATAATTGCTGAGATTCGTGATTTTGACCAAGTTTAATAAAATAATAAATAAAAATATTTATACGTATAGTATATACAGATAATATAGTTAATATTAATAATTAATAACTAAGTAGGTGCACAATATATTATACTATGGGTAATTTTGAATGCACGAAACGTGATTTAAATTATTATCTTTACAATCATAAAGTAATACCACTCGTACATAATAAATATTATATCTATAAATATATAAAACTTTGAGAGCCATCTTCTTTGCCTCTTGATAGTTTCCTATAAAGCACCTACTCACAAATTGGCCAAAATATAATTGGGTTTTAATTGTATAACGACTTGTTGAACTGGAGGTAGGACTTGACTTGAAGATCTTATTAACAAGAACAAACCAGCCGCCCAGTTAGACGATAGAAGTGTGTCCGCATCATCAGACACTATGCAATTCGCATTAACAATATTATTCGTAGGTAGCTATATCGTTGTGGTGCTATTCATTCAATTATCATAAATTTAAATGTATAACACGAGTTTATATTATATCAATTACAGATTATATTACGGTCTGCTGTTGCAGTTTTACTGCTTTACCTAACTTCGCGCCCGCTAATCCACGGAGGTAATCGTCGTGCGTGTATAGAAAGGACTGAAACGCTCATTGATATAATTTGGATACGTGTCCTTTAGTGCCTTTATGTTGTATAATATATACATGTTTGTCATCCTTCGTACTTAATAAAGCGCAATTATTCGGCTCGAAAACCATCCCACAGTCTATAATATTATAAACGTAGGTAGCAACAATATAATAATAAAATAATCTAATAAAACAATAATGCGATGATAATAATGATGACATAATGACGATAAAAGAAACGGGAGAAAATCATGTTCTCATTTAGGGGCGTTTCGTTTGATAAATAATAATAATAATAATAATAATAAAATAAGTCGTTCATTTCGTCGCAGATAGAATTATGTATATAGGTACGTGACACGGTCGCGGGAAATGGTTTTCGTTGATTGGACTAGTTATTATTATATATTTGGGCGGGAAAGATCGACGAAAAACTCCACTGCAATAAACAATACGACGACGATAATAATATTATAACGTTAATATTTTATTAAACGAGACCTCGTGTATATATATATATATGTAACGAAAACGGCTTTTGAAACGGTATATACGAGCGAAAAATTAAAATAAAAACAGCAAAAAAATGAATTATAAAAAAAAATAACCTTCTGCAGACTCAGCTGTTATTACGCGAACACAATCACGGTGTGACGACGGCAGTCACTAAAAAATAAGCATATATATATATACATATTAACGATAATATGATTGCGCACGTACGTATATAGAATAAAATATAAAATCGTCACCGGTTGCCGCAGCGTCCATGTTTTATACATCATATTATTATTATTAAAATATCAATAATGATAATGATATTTCGGATTGGCGTGTGAGCGGTGTGCGGTGCAGCGTAGACGTGAGCTGCAGACCGTACGACGGTGACCATATGTGTGTACCACCCGCGCACACCGGGGCGCGAATTTTCTTTACGGTCCGCCGAGTTTTTCACCACTCCCTGTATTTACACAAATGCATATATTTCGCATGCCGTTTATTATTATTTGTAGGCCATATTCGCACGTGTATGTGAATATTTTATTATTATTATTATTATTATTATTATTATACGTATCGTGATATTATATATACCTCCACACCGCCCCGCCGGTACGTTCACGACTTCCTCGTTGGCCCGACGCCGCTCGCGGCTTCTGATTCCGAAACGCCGCAGGGTCGTTCGCCCGCGTACTTCCGGACGAGCCGCCGCCCGGAAAATTCATATTTGCAACTGGTTTTCCGCTCGGCGGACAAATTCGTCCACCACCCTCCGGCCGCCCGCAGGCACCGGATCCAGTGTCACAAAGGCTCGTAAATCGAGCCGTATATGCGCACGCACACATTAAATTATATTGTATTATGTTATAGGGAGGTGCTCACTGCACACGCAAAACATATTATATGTTTGTATACAATACGGCGTATATATAGAGTGTGATCAAAAGACACGCGTCACGGTTATAATGTTCGAAAACCGGACGGTATGGGAATGGCCTTTTCGCTTTCCGCTAGCAAAAACTATATAACAATATTTAACTTACGATTTTCACGATGCGCCCGTCAAATATAATAGTATATATTATATAACTGTTAATATGTGAATTACGAGCTCGTGCCTCGTCGTCGTAAATAATATAATCTTGCAGTTTACGTGTGCGCGCGTAGGCGGACGTTATGTTTAAATGCAAATTTCCTATACAGCTAAATAGGAACGGACTTTTCCCCACCACCAAGTTTCTGTATTATATTTATGTGTTTTAAAATCAGTACTACATGTATATCAGCAGTAGGTGCACCATACTACAATGCAAAGAGCAAATAGGTATGTTCATATACAGCGTAGAAGTGGACATTTGACTGTCGTATTTGATTTTTTTAAAACAAAATAAATTAATACAAATTAAATATATATTATATATATTATAAAATTTAGCTATTTGTAAATGTTTCTTAATTTTTTTTTAACAGCAACCCAAATGTTTTTACTTTAAGACCCTGAGGATAATATTCTTTCTGGAAATGACGTCGATACATTTTTGTGTATACAATCATCAAATAATAATATTTAGTAAACCTCCAAATTACGTTTAAGCAGATTTAAAGTTTAAATTAGAGTAATAGAGTACCTCAACTGTACACGTGTATACCACCACCAACACCAGTACCTTTATCAAAAGAATTTAAAATATTATTATTTTTATATTCAAAGAAATTCAGATTCAAAAAATACGTATATTTTTATTTAAAAAAAAAATTGATGTGCTTAAAGTATTCTTCAGGAAGAATCTACAATCTTTTTAATTAGACAATAAACATTGATATAACACATGTATTTTTTGTGTTTGAAAAAAATCGTCCCGTTTTTCATATTATGATTCAATGAATCGTGATGAGATTTTAACGATTAGATTCACCCGCTTCGTATATGAAACTAAAGTGCATAATAATATAATCTTTACGGATAAAAAGATTTATAATTAGTTCAAACGTCTTTAGTACACAAGAAAAAAAATTGGTTAATTGTTTTTGTTTTCGCTTTTAAAATGTTACGTCGATAGCGTGGCAATTATATAATATATTATACCATATTATATACATTATCATCATCGATACACTGTGATTATCATCACTTGATAATCATCATCACCAGTCGATTGTTAAATGAGATTACGAAAAGCGCATTTATAATGCCATGATAATTATTTGTAGGAAAAACAACATTTTTAAGCGTGACGTTTCATATAATATTATAATATAATTATTTTACAAAAACAAAATTGAATCCCTTAGTTTCTTCTACCGTCGAGTATTAAGAGATAATGCAATGGCCAATCAAATAATATAGAAAATATTATTGGCATCAGGCTTATATATACCTAGGTATTGCCACACATATCAAATTGGATTATTACTATGTACATAGGTACCTATACTCGTATTAAAATTGTATTTTATGTGCGGACACTTGACAAACTTTTTTTTGTATTTTCAACAACCAAACTTTTTACGATTGAATTTATTAATAATAAAACTTGCGGTTGAAGAATGTGACCAACTTTTATGTATACAGACATATACAGTTTACGTCAAATTTATGTCTGTATACACTATACTATACATGTTGCGACGCGAATGGTGTCTTGATAAAACCTTTAGTGAGCAGTTTCAAAAAAAATAAAAAGTTTTTTTTTTAATTTCAAAATTATTTTCCGGTCATAAACAACTCGCTATTATATAACAATTTATTATATAGGCCATTTTAATGACGTAAATACTTCTAAATTTGAATTAATCAAGTATTCTACACGTTGTTTTCGTTTGTAAATATGCATGCGTTATCCCATACTATTTTATAATATTATAATTATCATTTTACAATCATGATAATAATTTCAAGCCATTCATTCGATAAGTAGGTATATATTTAATATCTGGGCAGTATAATATATTCCAAATAATTTCGCTCATAGTTATTTCAAAATGTGGGATTGTCTGTTTTTCGAAGTACAATCAAATATCAATATTTAAACGATGGACTTAATAAGTTAATATATTATAATATTAAACAATTTCGTATTGTTTTTTAGGGTTTAATAACTACGCCATATACTCTTGATCATAGATCGATGGTATCAGTGTATAACGCATAACTTGTGCGCAAATATAAAAGCGATTATTAGGCGATTGTAATAATTATTACCACAATATCGTACGTGGGCACATGGTGAGGGTAACGCGTCTAGGTGCGGAACGACTTCCCTGCGCAGGGAGTGTATTTAATTTTCACAAATTTGGCTATACGTACGTACCTATATAGTATATTAATTATTATTATTATTGCGCACATATACGTATTGGTTAGTTATACAACTGATAGCACAAACGCTATTATTTAAATCTAATATGGCACGCACGTATAACTAGTTATTAGTATAATAATATACATGTACTAACTAAATTACTATTTAGTATAAACGTATGAGTAGTGTGTATATAGTGTGTGGGATGTGAAAATATATATTGTATAGGTAATGTAAACATATTTTTTATTATTTATCGCTTCTGTGGACTGAATTTTCCTTGACAAATATATAGAAATTATCAAGGATCCATCATATTATTAACGCTCATTCAATGTTTAAATGAAGAATTTGAATTTCGTATTTAGGTACCAACCTATATGATATAATTTATTATATATAGATTTAAACGTACATATTATAATGCAGTTTTTTATTAGGTTTTAAAATATTAAGTATTCTATTGTTGTAACCTTTTTTAAACAAAAAAACAATGGAAGATGGATAGTTTTAAAAGTTTAAGAAACAAGGTACATACTTCCATTAGCTTGTACTGCCCGATGATATACATTTAACTATATATAGGCTAACCTGTATAAATACATTTTTTTTTAAATTTAATACAGTTTAAAACTTAATAAATGAACGATGTATTTACAGAAATACTTATACGATATTGCAACTATATATTGAAAGAATATTATATTGTGTTCTATTAAAATAACTAAATTGGATGTTTTTAAGTCAAACAGGATTCAAACAAAATACTAGTTGAAAAAATGTTATAGGAAAAATACCATGGCGCAACACTGTACGTTACAACGCAATAATGTTATCGTAGAAACGAATTGAATATTAAATTCCATTATGATTATTATATAACAATATTTAATAAATATGTTTATCGTCGATGCAAATGTTTTATTTTTTAGTAGAAATAGATTGGATTTACTTTGGTAACTATTTATTACACGCGATTATTTAAGCCGAGAAACTTATGTATTCGGAAACGATGAAAGAATTTCTATATTAAATTCTACAGCTAAATAGTAAAATATTATATAAGTATATACGATTACGCGTCGTCCACAATTATTATTATTTCCCAGTTTACAATGTAATTCTATGAATATGAATATTATACTTACTTAATATATTATATTATGTTTTAAGTTACCTAAGGTAAGAGTATGGAAATCTGAAAAAACAAAGTCAGTAAATTTCAAAATTTCGGGCTTTTAACGATGGTAGATTCTTAGATGTACAAATGAATTCGGTCGAACTCCAAATTATTATTTAAGTTTGGGCTTTTACAAAGAACTTTTCAAAAAATGGTAAATCTTTGGATAATCAATCAACTATGGTAATAGTTCCGAGAGTAAAAAAAGTATGCCGAAAAGCAGAGTTCCAAATTGAGTACCTACTTACAATGATTTTAAAATTAGTATTTCAATTTTCAAATCTATTTTACATATTTAATTTAAACTAATTTTTTTGATAAATATAATACTGTAAAACATATTTTAAAATAAAAAATTATTTAGAAATACTATTGCAGATGGTATTAATAAAGATTTAGATTTGTTTAAATGGAAAAATATGTAAAACAAATGAAATGTTGTATTTTTGTAATTTGTGGTGTTAAAAAATACTACCTACATCAATAGATGCATAGAAAAAAACTTTGTGTATACAAATAATATAAAGAAATATTGATTTTAAGCTTTTTAGTCTAGAAAACAAAATACTAATACTATTTTTTTATTATTGAAATTAAATAGTAATAATAATCATTTTTATTTGCTGTAATATTTTTAAAATGTAATGTTTAATTATACACATTTGTATGCTTATTCGTACTCAAATTTCAACATACATCTAAATTATTTATAGTAGGTAGGTATGTTAAAAAATTACAAAAAAAAGAATTGATCGAATAAAAGACTAAATTAATTGTATTTGTTTATATAATATTATTTCTGTATTCTGTATATATTTTTAAATATATTCACATCTTTTATAGCATTGGATTTGAATATTTTGTTTTTTAACATAATATTTTCAACTCTTTAACATACTTTAACCATGAAATCGAATATGCTATATTATAAGATTTACCATTCTCGTTTATAAATGCTCGAACTAAAATAATCATACTGAGATGGACCAAATTATTTTGTATATCTATGCCTAGAATCTACCAAGATCGATAAGTATAAGCCGACATTTGGATATTGACAGATAGTACGTTTAGTAGATCAATTTTATTAATCTAGGTTTAGCCGGCATTTGTACTTTTTCTGTAGAATAAATATATTAATGTATTATTGTATTATATATAGTTAAAATATCGATGAATTTATACAATCCCGAAAGTTTTATGTAGGTATAGTGGCTATTCATAATATACCTTATAGATTATATTAACATGATATTACAATCTACCTGTCTGTACTCATACTATGACGCCAATGATACAATTTGTCAATAACATAGCATAATAATATAATGTAATTATAATTACAATTCCATACATATTATTATATTTACCTATATATAAGTATATAGTACACCGTAAACATTTATTACACTGTTAATGTATGTGTTTTTATTTCAAGAAATGTTACATAAATAATATCAATAGGTTTATCATTCGAAATAATTAAATAAAAATAGGTACTAGGTATATACTATGTATACAAATATAACAGTAATATTAGTTAAATCAATTTACAATATCGTTTTCTCAAAATAAGTATTCCCGAAATGCAATCAAGTGCAGTTGACTAGGTTTTTAAAGCTAGAAATTTAAAAAAAAAAACATTTATTTTACCTAAGTATGTATATATATTTGTATTGTATAATATGAACCTCAACTTATATTTCATTTAAAAGATAATATATTTTTTTTAATATTATATTTTGTTCAGTGGAATTTGGGTTCGGAGCTGGGGTTGTAAGACACAATGAATAAATTAGATTTGAGATGTGAAACTCGAAGAAATTTTACAAATATAACGTACAAAATGTGAACGAAATAGTTTTCCAAAACTTTAAATCACCTTTTACATCCGTCAAAGTTTCGAGTGCATATTATATTGTCGTATAATATTATATTCATCGTGTCGGTGAAGTCCGGGGTATTGGTATTAACTATTATTTCAGTGTTTTCGTTATACTCAATATTATATTAATATACATTTTCTGGTACCTCTTTCTTATTATTATCTGTCTTTCAACTCATTAATATTATTTATTATTATTATTATCATTATCATTATTACTATTAATAATTTTGTCTATATATCATTATAATAAATACGAATATGGAATAGATATGTATATATAGTTATAAAATATATATATCTCGCAATATCGTATTATATACGTCCTACTATATCTATCTATTTACGTATTCAAAAAAGATGAAAATAAAAAAATGTTTGACAACATGTTATATAATACGTTTATAAGATTACTATTCGGCAGCTATATACAGTGTACCCGTAATACATAAGTTAGGTTATATATATATATATAGGTATATAATATTATGTACCTACCTACCCGTTTTAATTTATATTTAATCCATTCACCCGAACGCGAAATGACGCTATTATTGGTCTTTTGTTATATTATTATATACGCAACGATACTTCAGCGTATTTTTCTGTACATTTAACGATGCCGTAGTATCCCTGGGGTCGGTTGTCCGGACGTATATAGTAAAAAAATAAACAAAACGGAAAAAAGCATATTATCTTGTTAAAAAGCAAATAGTAATTACACCGGAACAACATAAATAATTAAACGCCGCTTTGTTTTCTTTTTTTTATTTTCCACAGAGTTATATAATAATATATGAAATTAACTTTAACATTATAGAAAGTTGCAGGGATGGACAATTATCAAATTTTTATTTTCTTATCGTCGCCGTAATCGTTATGTAGAATGTAGATCTCGTGAGCGTGAATAATTGATTATCTTCTTTTTTTTTGTTCCATCGTAATAATCTAATATACCTACCTACATACTTATCATCAGTAAAATCAATGTTATATTATGAAGAAAGGAAAAATTGCTCAAGTTAAAATTTCTTTTGTGCTATCAAAGTAATATAAATATATAATACACGGTCAACTTGTGTGATTCATTACTTTTACAATGTTTTTATAAAACTATTGTCTTTTAGAATTTGTTTGGTAAATGTGATCTAAAATTTGTGTTTGGATTATATAGAGCATTGATGTATTAGATACATTATAGGCGTAATGCATTTTCATGTAATATAAATTTGTTTATAAGTATATAAATACCGAGAGAGATTATATACACGATTATATAGTATATATGTAGTACCTATATACTTGACTTATAAAGGGAATACTTAACCCACTATTTTTATTTTCCACTATACCTATAGGTACTCTTCTTGATTGTAAATTCTAATTATAAATAATAAACTATATCAACATTTTCCAAAATTCATTCTATCCTACAATAGAATTTTAAATTTTATTATAGAAATAAAAAAAACTTGCAAAACTTAAAAACATAATGAATTGAAAAGTATTAGAACATATTTATTTTTTAGAGTGACATAAATAAGTTAAATATATTATAAACAATAAATAGGTATATGGTTATTAAGAATTATAAATATGAAAATAAATTTTCAAAAATCAACCTATACCTCCTGCGTGATAAACTAACTTTTAAACTTATTGTATTATATATAGCGTGCATTCTCGAAATAAAAAAACCTGTTGTATGTAACGTACTATATACACATAAATACATAATCTTATATTACAGTATAAAATGTACACATTGTACATGTACACAATTTAAAAACGTTTAAATGAGAGAAAACACGAAACATCGTTTTTAAGGTTAAGAGGGTCGTGCTCTACACCATCATGCACCGTCTTTATTGTCTATACTGTACACATATAACGACATAACGTTATAAAAGCTGAATTTCGTAGTTTTAAAAAACAATCGCTACGATTCATAATTAATAAACTCAAAAAATAAGCTCGAAATAACGTTTAAAAAATAATGTTATAGACTATTGTAATAATTATAGATAAATAATTGTATCTTACATTTATTACCACTTTCAGATATCACAAATTTCGTAGTTGATTTAATAATCACTTATCTACTTAGTTCGTATTTTTCGTTTAAACAAATTTGGAAAAGATATATTTTGAAAATTCTAGTTAAAGTTTTATAGTGATTAGTGAACATGTAGATTATAGGGTGTTATAATATGGGGTATTCGAAGGACAAATAAAAAATAAAATACAATTATGATATATAGTTAGTTGTAAAATTATATAAATGCTGTTAGTAAATTCGTGTAAACCAATTTGCATAATACAAATAATATCATAAGTAAATTAAAAACATAAACTCACTATATAATATAATATGTATACCTAATATAGGTGTGTACATATTATTATCGAATAGAAAATACATTTTGCATCAGTAGTTAATATCCACTATTAAAAAAAAAAAAATAGAATAATCAAACTAAATTATTTTATCTACAAAGCATAGTTCTTAATTATTATTAATGTTAATAGATTTTACCAAGTTAAAAAGCTTTTTGCACGATAAAAACGATAAAATACATTATTATGTGTACCTATTATAATGTGTATATATAGGTAATAGCCAATAGGTATGTGTATATTATGTAAGCCAGAATAGTTATTATTGATATATTATTTATAGTTTATTGCTTGGTATGATTAGTGATAACGCTCTTAAATTTTATAAACAGTTTCATATTTATTTTTTTTAAGACACCTATTATAATCACTTCATAATTTTAAACCCATAATAAATTGATTTATTTGAACTGTATTTAAAAACAAACGCACAACTATGATAGATACAGGTAATGCTTTTTGGTTTACTGTTTTATACGTAGGTGGTAGGTTCCTATAAAATGTTTATTATACTATTATAATATCACGTTAGACTTCGTTAATATGTGCACATTTTCTTTTTTATCAGTAAAAATGATTACTGACGGCAAGAGAGTGTACAGTAAAATTGTATCTGAACACTCTCTTTTCTAATTTTTTTTTTTATCAAACAATCTATTTATATTAGTGGTACAATAAGCATGAATGCTAATAGAATAATAATAATAATAATAATAATACATGTTGATTGGGCGAAGAAACCATCCGTCAGCTTATTTGAATATAAATTAGGTCTCTTTTAAAAGTATCATGGTATTTGTTTCATCTATAAATGTCTTGACCTTTAAACTGTAGCCTAGTTATTTTGAAACGTCCAACTAATATTTAGCCAAAGCAAAACTAAATGATTTCCATTAATATTATTTTTTTATGATCATCCACGTTCCATAATAAATATTATTTTATAACATTGCAGTTATAGGAAGTGATATTATATAAATATATAATAATTAACAATTTGCTTAATTGAGGACGCTATGCTGCTATTGTCTATCGCTATATAAAGGTAAACTTATATGTAGTACAAATTTTACTTCACGTAAAGGTGAGATAAACAAAAATAAACCAACTTGACTGCGTTGTTGACGGGTAATCATTTATTTACGTTTGTTTTCTTCTTGTATATCGAAAGAGAAAGCATATCAAATCGAAAATTTGAATAAAAATCGTATGGTTTGAGGAAAACTGATATATTATTACTGTTTATTATATATATATATATTGTTCATGTTTATTTTATAAATTACTTTCGTCTTTCCTTGAACTATATAGGTACACATACGTCATTAATGTACCCACGTACTGGGGAAATCTTAGCCATATTTTATGATCATATGACAGGTGAAGATCAGAATATATTCGTCCAGGTCCAATATTATTGTATATGTATACCACAGTAAATGGGATATTATAAAAAGTTAAAAATAAATAAACACCAATTTGTGATACATACATTTTGTTCCAATACTATACATGCCAATATAATAATAAATTAACGGTTTTTTTTTTCTAGGTAAGATGAAAACAATTTAATTTGTAAATTAGAAAAATGAGCAATAAATGAACGTCATGAAATTATTGATTCGGTGAGTTACAAACATAACAATATATAAAGGTACTAGCTAGGAACCTACTCTGTTTTAAATTAATATACCATTTAATATAAATCAAATAGTTCATTGAAATAGATATACATATTATAATGTCTAATAATTAACAAAATAATAATTAATAACTAATAATAGTACAATACCACTATGCAATTTCTCTTTGATTTTAGTCAATTGTTCAATTGTCTGTGTAGTAGGGTAGCCTTAAATTGTATTTGTAATTTTGAATTCAATACAAAAACCTGTCTCCCGTCAATATTGTATAATATTCATATACAAATATGTTAATATTATTTTTTATATAACCATTAATCTGTTTTAATACTATAATGAATATTGATGTACGTGCAAAGAAGGGTGAACAAATAAAAGTTCTCTACAACTGCGTGAAAAAGTCAATATATTATATTATGCATAAACATAAATATAGTTTTCAAAGGTCTTTTATTCATTCCGCTGCTTCCCCACGGTAGTGACGTGTCCGTTTGTGCGGACGGAAATGCGTGTGGTCTTAAACAATATACAGAGGGTTCACTGTGAAATCATTGCCAACTAATGAGTCAATGAATTTGGAATTGTATTTTCGCAAACCGTATGAACATTATAATATTATAGGGGGTATATAGTAAGCTACATAATATAGTATTTATTTAGACGAGATGTCGATAATATTTAAATTGTAATACTGAACCAAAATATAGTTTGTATATTTATTACCATTTAAAATTTAAATAGTAAAAATCCAATGGGATTTTGATATGCGAGGGATATAATGTCTCATGTGTTGGCTTCGCCGAAATGGTGAAACGGATTGTTCTCCTAACAGTAGATTTTAAAAAATAATCAATATTTCATACTTTATGTATATATATAATATAAATATAACAAATATATTATTACATCGTTGTGCAGATAGGAATCAAATTAAAGTAGAAATCGCGCACTATTTGAGAAACAGTGACGAAGCGACGGCAGGAAAAGTCTTTAAAAAAATCTGTTGTACCCATACTCGTATACATAAAGGATGATTTTTGAATTGAAATCGAGTATCATCCAACTCTGTCATTCGATAATGCCCCAGCAGCCGTGTATAAACGACTCGCGCACCGCAAACATACTGTATAATGTGGAAATGCTGGTACGTAATATTCTTACGCGCTCCACAGGGCATTTGAGAGTGGTTATTGAATTTGGGCGTCGTGAAGCTTGAAAAAGTGTAGACTGATTTTAATGCGCCTATCTCGTGGTAGAACTTCGCAGGTATATATAGGTATACACGATATTATGATATCTATATTTATATTTTCTATCTCAAAAATATAAAATTTATTATCCCGTCTCACGTATTCGGCATTTACATATATACCTATAATATATAATATATATTTATATTAGGCATTCTGATAATAGTTAAGATCGGTAGTTGCGGGACACGTCTCTCTTCAACAGAATAAGCCCATAAACCCGGTCGATCTGCTCCAGGTACTTCTCGTATCAGCCGTATCAAAGTAGTGGCGATGAGTTTTTTTTTCTATTGCCCTTTCGTTTGCGAAATCGATGTCTGAGGTTGTGTGTAAGAAAGAAAAAGAGCTTTCGTTACAGACACATTCTGCAGCACCACTTATAGTTTGTACTACATTCTACGGATATAATGACGGCGACGTGTTTGCCATTACTATGCACGACTTATGTATATTATATTTTTATAATATATACGAGAGCTATAATGTTTTCAATTCTAAATGTGTACATAATACATAATAATATAATATCTAGTAAACGATCGCATAATTATCAATATATTTACAATACATTAATATGCCTTAGAAAACCACAAATGAAAAAATACGTTAGGTGAACAAAAATTTCAATGGATATATACCCACGACGACGTCGTCGTTAATTCAACACGGCAAGTTGCTACCCTAATAAACAAATTATAAAATAATAATTATTATAATATTGGAGCGGTTAAAATGCGTGCTAAAATTATATTCGCTACACGGATACTCGCGCATTCTAATACAACGTACGATAAATCATTCTGTATTATTATATAGGTAGGTAGGTACTTATCGAGAACACAATTGGGACTTTCCAGATTTAATCAAGCAGTCTTCTGTTTCAATTACACTGAACGGGAACATAAAATCTTCTTAATTACCAGTGCACGCGCACCTATAATATTATAATGCAATACACGCGATCGTCCCGATCCTTTCGAAACGACTCAGACGGCAATAGACAATATAATAAGAATGTTGCACAGTGCATGGGGCGCCATTTTAACTTTTTTTAAAGGTATGCTAAAAACTAGGCAGGCGAAACGTGTTTTTAGCAGACCGATATATTTGGACTAGAATTATTACCAAAACATTTTTTGTGACACAGTGTACACTGTACAGTGTACACGAACGACAGTAGGTGATACGGTATGATGGCCAGCAATGGACAGCGACGATGGTGACCCACTGAAACGAATTCCACAAACTTGTATACGACTGTCGTACAGGTGCATACTATGTATTGTATATAATACATTTATTCATAATTTGCAGTACGAAAAAATGGTTAAGTTATTATGGATCATATTATGTGTACACGCAATCGTGTACAGAAATATTTTTTCAGCCCAATAATAATAACCCCATTTCAACGCGATTCAAATTCTGATTTTTAGCCCATTATATCCCTCGACGATACTCGCTTTTATATTCTTCAAATTAGGTGATTTGTTTTTTGTAAATATTGTAGTGTATCGAAATAGTACACCATCGGGTGAGGTACCACAAACTCATTTGAAGAAAAAAATGATTTCCATAATCAGTCATTAAGTCCCGTACAAATCCCAATATTTATAATTATTATTATATAATATAATATATGCTGATTATAAGTACATCCAACACTTAAAAATCAGAATTCGAATGAATGCATGTACACGATTTAATCATGTATAAGAACGAGCTGGTGATCGCCCTTAACATTATTTCACTCTGTATATGTCATAGGGGACGACGACGGATACACTTGTTAAGGCGCTCCAGAGTGCACAGAGCTTTCCGATGATCGTATATCGTATATATATATATGATATGATATGCACACGCATAATACAATGATATATACACGTGAAAGTCGTAGAAGAGGAGTTTAATGGCGAATATCTATATACGTATAGTCGTCGAGGCTTTGGCGGCCGGATATAGGGTTGTCGAGAATTTTAATTTGGAGTCGGTGAGGCGGCATCGTCGGTCATTAGCGACATTCCGAACTGGCTGTTTGTGTGTGTGTGTACGATATAATTATGCCGAGCTATTCGAGATAGGCCGCAACCGTGTATTAATACATATTTTAACAACCGCTCAACTCAAACATTATATTTTTATATTCGTATACGCGATATTATCGTTTACTCGGGTACTTATTTTTTCACCACTCTCTATACATGCGCCATGCGCGTCTATGTATATTGCATACGCGCTAAATCATTATAATTTATAATATTATGTACGCGAGCGACGCGCGTTTAATTTGTCGTCACCGGGCTGGTTTTTTTCCCGTTAAATTTGTCCCCACCGATCACTATTTATTTATTCAGTGAAATACAAAGAAACATTTAAACGCAAAGGACGGACTAAAATAAATTACGAAAGTCCATGGCGGAAATTGCCATGTACTACCTATCTATTATTTCTAAACACTTGGCCACCTGAGAAAGTTTCGTTATTATTGAAATCTCAACATGATTGTATTTTAAACTTTAATTATATCTCAACCAATAAGTTTTAAAAAAAATTAATTAGATAGGTAGGTATACGTTTTTTTACAAAATGTATGGTGATTTATATAATAGATGTATAGTGCATTGTGCTAAGCCCAAATATAGTAGTGTTTTATTTTAATCCAATTGATAGCGATTCAATGTAGAAGGATTTTTAAATAGGAGTTGATGAATTGACATAGAACCATAATAACAATTATACTGCTGCAGTCCCGTCCATATTCAAAGTATTTACTACCTATGTATATATTATTTATAGTTATAACTATATATTAATATGAATGCACAAGTTATATTACTCTTGTGCATTCGGGCCATTCGGCTGGGACAAAACCTTTTGTGAGCTTTTTACTGTAATACACACACACACACACACACACACACACACATACATAATATATAAATATATCATACATTTACGAGTTTATATCATCCACGCTGAAGAGGATTTTTTTTGTTTCGTATACAATCTCAAAATACAAACCGAAAACAGTCTACCGAGATGTACGTGTTTAAGCGCGGCGGAGGAGACGCTTTCCCTCATCGTTTATATATATCGAGCCCGGAGCTAGTCTGTTCCGAATAGACCACTCGGAATTCAACACACACACACACACACACACGCGCGTATGTATATATACCCAAGTATTTGTAAGTGTGTGTGTGTGTGTGTGTGTGTGTGCTGTATGGCACACGCGCGCTGCTGTTGCCGCGAATTTCGGTCTAATTACCCCTAGAGCTGCGTTTAATTTTCCGCGCCGGGTTTAATCAAGTAGAAACCGAGCCTGAAAATACGCATCGCATCCGGAACATCTGCTCCGACGGCGTTTTTATCATTACAATATATTATTACATTAAACCGAGCCAGCACCGTCTCACGAAACCGTTTGGTGGCTACGGACTGGGCTTGTATACGACGAGAGACCCTTGGGCCCGTGGAAATCCATTGACGTTTCCATGGCAGAGAGTGATGTGACAGACGATATTCGGGGCCCAACCCTCAACTACGAAAGCCTGCGACGTACAGTGTAGCATTTGCGAGATATTTTCAGTCTATGAGTATAATAATAATATTTATAAACGATAGTTACGAATTAACGGGTACGAGTAGAAAGAAATAATAATAATCATAAAATTAACCAACAGATTATATATATTATAATATTATTTAAAAATGACAGTAAACCTCGTTACTCTCATTTTTATAATAATATAGTATACGTACACCTATGTTATGCTTAATATATATACATAATATATATCAATCAAATTTGTTAACGATGTTTACGTTGTCGCTAACTCGCACGTTTAGCGATTCACCGTGGTAGGTATTAAAGGGGAACACTTAATCTCCAATACTGTGCAAGTCGTTTGCACTGTACAATACTTTTGAACCGCTATTAGTCATTGTCAACTACGATAGGGTATATACCACCTTTACGTGTAATTGTCAGATATAATCGATCATCATTATTAACGAAATTAACAACATTTGCCATGAATTATTACTTTTTCCTGCACAGTGTAATTAATTTCTATATCATTAGCAGTATTTCCAACCAATTATATCAATTTACGGGAGAGAGTATCTATCGACGAACAATAATATAGCCCATAATGAAAGTGAAATATAATAACACTGTAATATAATATATATATTACGATGACAATTTACCGATTGTTAAAAACGCTTGTTGAACTATATATAAATATGTATTTTATATTAGAATAATATAATCGATAGTAATTATTCGAGTAATTATTGTGTCTGTCAAATAATAACGGTGTCGCAACGTAGATTCACGATATTGTTTTACGGCAAGAACAATTACTATTAATATAGTACGACTTGACATAAAACAATGAACAACAAATAGTAACATTCAAAATATAAAACGTAAACTATTATGACTACGTACGACTGTACAGTGACGTACAAAAAACGGTTGACGGGTGTTGTTTTACAAATTAACAAAAGGACGAGGTATTGTAGAGCACAACGTTTTGATTGGCAAATGTGTAAAATCAAGTCTGCGAACTATCAATTCTCAAACGTATTCTTCAACTGATTAAAAATATTTTAATATAAACGTTGCAAACTACCGAGAGGGTATGATATGTACAGAGCAATTTAAATACGGGTACGATCAGTACATTCATGTCGTCAATGTGTCGTACACGAGTCATTTTTATTTATTGATTTATATGTATAATACAATAATAAATATTCAGAGATGAAAGTTCGAGTAAATTATTCCAACCTAGAAAAACACAAATAATAGATTGTGTTAAAAAGAAATCAATATTTTAGAATATTTAATAGAGGTTGATCAAAATTACGCGATGGGGCAAAACAAGCAAATTAAAATAGATTAATTAAAAATCATTGTCATTGACTATTGAGTAAGTATTCCAGATATTTTTCATATTGCATTATTATTTTAGTTATTGGCCTTTGAATACATCGATATAGGTACTAGAAAAATAATGAATAAATCATATTATTCAAATCTTTTTAGATGAACGAACTGTCCGACTAAGTCATACTAAGTCTTCTGTATTTTTTATATATAATAATATAAATGTCGTACCATTTTAACAGAACGATGTATATTATATGTTCGAGGTATATTGTTCAGAGAACGCCTTTTATATTTTTCCCTTGTTATACATGTCCTGTGAGAGGAAATATAAAGAAAAATTTCGTTTTTGATATTGAGGCGTGTGTGCTATATTATATACAAAGATGAACGTTATTATTATGTTTATATATAGGTATGTATAGACGCGTTTTCAATAGTCATACCGATCGGCGCGAACGGTGCCTGACAGGCATACGTAATAATCGAAGGGATCGAACGAAGAGAAAGAAAGAGAGGGAAACGACAGGATAAGACAGCAATTTTCAAACACAACACATTTAAAAAAAAAAAGAAGAAGAAAAATATTATTTTTATCTCCGTTTTCAGTTAGAAGATGATAACACTGTTTTTCCACTTCCTCACTCCCCACCTGTATGTGATATATATATATATATATATATATATATAATAGTCAAACAATCTAAAAAAAATACAACACCGTGGGGGAACACTGCTACATTTGTGGTATATGAATATGATATCGGTTACAATATTTATATATTATTATGATGGGTTATAAACCGCATCTCATATCTACTATCTAGGTGTATGCTATTAGTCGAATTATTACAGATGTGTGGACTGAGTGTATTAAATATACTTATATTTTTCATTTGTTTTTCGTTTTATACATTATTATAACATTGATTGTTACTATTATTATTCTGACTGTTAATGTTGTATAAAGCTGGTATAATATTTAACCTACGTATCTCGTTTTGAACTTTGTGACACGTTGACCGATAAAAACCCGCGTGAATATTTAAACATGCGCTGTTTACAAAATATTATGGTGCGTTGTGTTCAGAAAATAAGAATAATATTATAATGTTGATCATCGAGTAGAAACATTATTTTTTTTGTAAATTTATCCGGATGCCACGCGCGTTTAATATAATATATGTATTGTTTGAATTGGTTTTATTGCAGTTGAAAGTAAATATAAGATGTTCAAAGAGAGACGAATGTTAATTTGTTGAATAATAACAGAAGAAACGGAACGAAACAATATATTATGTTACGGCGGAAATCGTTCTTTATGAAACGTATAATCATTTATTGTTCTCCTTTTTTATATGTATACATAATATGCGAACACGAACGTTATAGCGTAGTTTCGTTTGTCAAATGAAATTGATGTGAATAAAAACATTTCAATGATTTATCGAAACGAAAATATTCGGTGTTTGTGTTTTCTATAGTTTATTTCCATCGTTTTTCCCGCAAACCAGACAGACATCATAACATAATACACGTGATTTTTTTTCTATATGCTGTTGTATGCTCCTGATGATATATGCTGTCGTGGAAATCACATCCTTCCGCAGTGCATTATGAACGGTCCAAGTCCTGCGTCACACCTCGACGCGTGCGATCAATTTTTTTATATTTACATTTTTATAAGAGTCTCCCGGAAACTTTTTAGCCTTCTTAAGGCAACGGCGGTGACATACAGCACTAGTGGTTTTTGCGAGTGATGGGTGATGGTGATGCGCTTTTTTGGAAGTTGGGGGGGGGGGGGTGAATGCCACCGTCTTTATAGAGTTGCGTAGGTGTAATATAATGTCGTGTGAAAAAATCGTATTGCGTCGTTCGCTCGTTTTGCACTTCAGGTACTAAAAATCGTGAGGATTTTTCAATCGTATATTATAATATAATGTATACACATTATCGGTTTAGCGTTTACGCCCATCGACACTCGCTGACGAGGTGTATAGAAAAAGTCCAAATCCAATTTACCATACTTCGTTGAAATCGACCACTATTTGTAAACAAAATAACCCAACACCTGACCACTGCTGCAACTGTGCCTATTTATTTGTCCCGAATAAATTGGATGTGCGACCGCCGACTAAGAATATATTATTATATAAACACGGAAGGGTGGACTTTATTTATTGTGCGTTTTTTTTTTCCTTCTTTCGCGAGGACATGAAAAATGCACACGGTATAATCTGAAAACGATCTCCGGGTGTGCTCGAATTGGACACTATATAATTCGGAATGGGCGTAAGAGCACAATATCCACACAAGTGTGGACGCGGGATCGCGCAAAAAGCGACTACGAGAGAATTTTTAAAAAGAGCAAACAAAAAAATAACGAAAAACGAGACCCCTACCAATATTTACGTTCGTGACGTACGATAATCAAATTCGTCTATAAT
This sequence comes from Nasonovia ribisnigri, assembly GCA_027563435.1. NCBI lineage: Eukaryota > Metazoa > Arthropoda > Insecta > Hemiptera > Aphididae > Nasonovia > Nasonovia ribisnigri. The sequence continues at coordinate 406,088 of JANEHU010000236.1, read as the reverse complement.
AATTAATAATATTATAAAATCATTATTTACGTAAAAAAATATACCCTCTACGCACACACGCACGTTTGATGTTATTTATATGTGAAACCTGTTTCCCAATATTTAGGCGGTCAATAATGGCACTGTGCAATGTATCATCAGAATTATCAGCATGTACATCCACACAAAACACTGAATATGGTAACTTACAATAATAATTATCATCATTATAAAAAATATGTAAAACATTGTATTATTTTTACCATGTTATTCTGTAATTATACGATGGTCGTTCAAACGGTTGAATTTAACCAAGTCGTTAGTTATTCGGAACGCAAAATCTTTCAGAAAAGTCATTATTCGACCGACCATATTATATTATCATGGTTTTCAACGAGCGAACGAACAAGTCAAAACTCTTTCAAGGTAATACCGTAAAACGAACTAAAAATCCTGATACCAATTTACACAGTTTTAGCACACGAATCTATTTTTAAACGTATTTCGTAGAAAAAATTTCTCATAATTTTATAATGCTAACAAATGCTATAACATCTACTACTTCATCATAATATATTATTACCTACTATTATTGTATGAGATACAGTTAATTATATACCGATGCTTAGAGCAATCTACAAATTATCTCATTTAAACATTACAACATATTTTAGTCCGTGGGAGTAAGAATGTTAACAGAAGCACAATTTTATCGAATTTTTTAATTACGGAAATTAATATTATGAAACCGCGTAAACGCTAAAATATTTATAACTTTATAAGGCGTGTAGGTGAATAAACATAATATTTTATAGGTAGTTTATTATTTTTATTTCAGTGTCTTCGAAAAGAAACTGCAAACAATATGATCGTGTACTTCGGTAGCTTTAGTAATATGGTGAGTTACTGTAGCTATTATAGACAGATGAAGTACATCAGTAAATCTGATGTATATATTTCAATACTTTTCAAATGATGAGTGTTGTTTGATAAAAGAATCACCCTATAAATATATATATTGGGATATGTCGTTCGTTTCGTGACCTCATACGTACTTCGAAGCAGATCGACGAGTGATCAAGACCCCGAGGTGGAACTACGAGCATGAAATTATTTTCAAACTTCCCTTATCAACAAGGAATATAGAAGACATCTGCTACATTATGACATTTTTAGCTATCGAACGCATTTACAACTCCCTATTGTACTGCAGCAGTGTTATTGTTTATTATAGATTATAAAAAAAGCGACGTGCAATAAATGTCATCGTTTTAAAACCTATTTAAAGCCTGCGCGGATAATGTTATAATACTGTGTTATTGATATTGTGATTACACTGTTTAACCATCGTATATCATACTGCGGAGAACGTTCATAAATCATTGCGGAATTGTTGTGTGTAAAGTATTTTAATTCGCTCGTCGACGTTAAATGAACCGTTGCACCAGTCTATGACAAAGAAACAATTATTATACAGATAAGAGAACACGTTCCCGGAAAAACAATGTCAATATTTGTATCGATATGATGACACTCGTACTACAATGCAGCGTATCTCTAACACAGGATAATGAGACATATTCGAAACGTGCGTAGGACTTTTTGTAATTTATGATACTATATTGATTTCTCAATAATTTTTAAAATTTGCTTGCATATAATAATTTAAATTATTGTGATATTAGTGTAATATATTTAAATAAGCTATTTTTTATAAATATTATGTACGTACCACAATATTATATACCTACAGTCAAAACATAAATAAAAACTAGTCGTCGTAAGTTACTCACAAGGTATGTACGAGTCAAGTTAAACAATTATATAAGTAAACAGGTATGGGTATCGTACAATTCGGTGGCTGAAATATCTATCTGGAGTACTTAAATCATGTGACTGCAGCAGTTTACGATCCATGCACCTTTCGAAATAACTGACGTACTGAACTCGCAGATCGTAAATGATGTTGACGCTTTTTGAAAAAATTCTATTATTTAAATGCGAACGATGCCATTTCATCTGCATCTGTGTGTGACGCTTTCCAAATATTATTCTATGGTCGTAATTGAATAATGAAATTCAACATTATAGATGTATTTTATTTTTAAGTAGGTACCTACATATTAGTGCGTCTTTGTTGTTTCCGACAAAGTGAAAATCAGCAAAACTATTGTGTCAAACTCAAGTTTTGACTCGGTTGCCTCGCAGATTTGAAAATAACAACATGATTGCCCAACCAGTGAATTCGCAGGGGTGGCCCACATCATATAACTATATACTTGCATGGTATAATTATTTTATAAAGTCTTATCACGAGCAGTTAGAAATATTATTTTTTAAATATCAACTTAACGATCATCTAATTAACGCACTCGTATATCATACAAGGTGATCCATTGAAGTGTATTTTACGCTAATAGTTTCAAAGTTTTAATTTTTCTGAAATTAATAAATGTATTTATTTAAATTAATCATTACGAAATAATATTTTTGAAAACCATTACCATTGTTTAAATTTTTCATTTCATATTTCAAAACATAACATTTTTAGGAGTGGGTACATCAACATAATATACAAATCGCATTTTGAATAAGTATACAATTTAAAGTTTAGAATTTATATTTCACATGAACAGAGTAGAGTCAGACTTTTTTGGAATATCGCTCTAATTACTTATGACTAATTCACCGCTCATTCGAAAAAAAAATAAAAAAAAAAAACACCAAAAATAATAACATAAAATTATCTAATACAACTTTTATCAAAAAGTTAAAATTTTTCAAAATAATCAGTGTATACATTTAAATGGATCACCTTGTATATATAATATATATATATAAGTTAGGTAGTTAAATAACTATAATCCCTGGTAGGTATTTTACTTCACGAAAACATTAGCATAACGGGTTAATGATAATTGTCGTTATTTTGAGATCGTCGACTAAATAACTTAGCATTACTAATTACGATGAGTATAATAATCTGAAATCTTTTTTGGAAAATTACACGTGCGCTCTTTACGGTGTAAACCTATATTTAATAAACGATTTTTATAAACTCTACAAAAATATTATCTAAAAGTGTGTTTTTTTCTAATAATTCGTGGAACTCTAGAAACAATTACAGGTATCACATAATCATATATTAAAATTAACAAAATGTTACGGTTATTATAATGTATTTTCTACAAACGTGTATAGCATTATAACTGTATAATTGATATTATTTTAAAAATGTTAGGTACAAAAACTAAAACAAAAACAACATAGCTAGGTAGCGTTTTAACTTTAATTATCTTTTTAATTTTTTCCAAAACGTTAGGCGTGGGTTTTGTTTTTAATATATATTTTTAATAAAAATAACACTTTTCCAATATCAAAGTTACAAAGTTGACACGTAATGTAATAATATAAAGTTTTCGGTGACAATTTTCAAAAAATTGGGCGATTGCCGTGTGTATACACTATTTTGTATCGCCACGACGAAGGCGCTTTATATACGTGGACATAACATCTATAATATATATATATACACGTGTATGTAGCCATTTTCCAACAGCGGTAGGATTTGGACGTAAAGCGACGTTTAACGATAGTTATTTCTCCCTCCCGCCCAACAATAGCGGTCTTCCAAAGTTGGACATTAAAAGCCGAGTAGAACAGATAAAATGGACTGTTTTATTGCGCTTTTATTTTGTGCTTTCCACGGTCCTCGCACGCATGAAATGTTGAAAAACTTTTCGGCGACTTTTTTTCATACCGTTTTGAGAGCAAGCGCGCATATAATACGGAGACGGTTAACGCAATAAAGCGACAAAAATGAAAATGCTATAGCTACCAAAATTCAGATTGTGTCCCTATTATTATATCGATTAAATATAGGACGTTATAAATTCCGTGTATATATTTAACAAATGTCCTAGTTTATGTATACCGGCCGGATACCGAATTTCATGGAAAACAACAAGATCGTAATAATTTCATGTCAAGTATTCAGTAGACATATTATTGTTATATATAACGTAATTTCACAAATAGTTAAAATTATAGTTTTAGAAATATTTGTAAAATTTTTGTTTTTCAATGTGTCCCGAATTCCATAACGCATAAATATGAGAATTTAATAATACGTAAAAAAGGTACTTTAAACTTTAAATTCTCTAAATAGCATTAAAATCCATATACTTTATGCAAGTTATAATATTCATACTTATAAATATACAAAAGACCTGACAAAAATTGGAAAAAAATTTTTTTTATTACTAGGTATCTAATATATTATATTGAATACCTATATTTTGTATTGAAACATGCAAATGATGAAATATTTTATGTAATACGCCATATCTGTGTTCGCGGTACTATACAATATTATGTTACATATATCTAACCTCTAACAAATTACATATTATCAAGACTACTTTGTTGATTCGATTTCAAAAATGTAACCGGAAACGAAACCCTAATCGAGAAATGTAGTCATCGATGTGTACCGCAACCGCACCTACTCTATTTTGTTTTTTTTTTTCTATCAAATCTTTATCCGATTGAAATTTTTTCGGTAAGAGGATTTCAATAGTCTGAAAACGTACACGACCTTTCATTAGTGTTGCCCTCGACGGATATATATAATATGTAAAGAACGAGGTGATAACGAAATTTCTATACAAGTAATGCAATTGTTAATATTCTGCATTTATATGTCTCTCGTGGACAATACCGCAACTACCATGGGCGGATAGGGGAATCCGGGAATTTCCTGGTTGTCCCCCTCCGTATTTGGGCAATATGGCTCTTTTTTATCGTTTGATGCAATGACTTTTAGACGGTTTTTTTTCCATTTAAGGATCCTATTAAAAATTTTCCGATAGGCCATGGCCAGATGGCCATTTTTATGAAAAACACCAATCGTGGAATTTGCTGAGGAATTACGTAATACATTTTGCTTTATCAAAATATCGAATAACCGTGAAAACAATTGCACATAGTATAGTGCGTGATAGAAGGCGTAAAGAACAAGCAACGCGTGCCCATTTATATATATTATATATAAAACAAGTAGTAATGACGCGTTTCAAATTTATCGGAAGTTCATCATCGTCAGATGAATTGAACCATAAAAAAATAAAAAAAAACGATTTTGTAAACACAGTTGGGAGGATGAGATGGAATTACGTTTTAAAATGACGTTTCTTTGCTGTACCGTATTATATACATTGGTATACTGCATTGTATAAAGTAGATGAGGATTCTGGCAAACCGTTCGGACCGTATGGTATCTATACGATACATATAATATATATATATCAACACGGACGAACAAAGCCTTCTCGAGTGGTAGTATTACAGCGGTAGTAATTTGGACGGATTCCAAAGACTCCGCGACGGTTCAGGTAAAACGAGCGAAATCGAATTAAATTTTAACAGACAAAAGACACACACGTACCTATTTATATAAATACTCAGCTGCAGCTGGTACCGTTCTGTTATTATTTTGAAATGTGCATGTGGTAACTGCATTAATATGCACTGTTGATAAAATTAAACGAATCAATGTATACAATTATTATTGAACGCATCATATATGGTATATTTTATTATAAATTATTAACTTGCAGGTTTTAATGTTTGACGCCGAATATTAATTAGCACCATAATACATGATGTGTTTGCCTGTTGGTATATAAAATTGTGTACAGTGTGGTGAAACGAACGTGGACTTAGAGAAACCGTAATTGATTCTTGATTTTTTTTTAGGATTGAGAGGTGGGAGTGGGTGCTCATATTGATAGTGAAAAACAATAACTAATTACTAGTACTTATAATTTATATGATAACTAAAAATGCTAATACCTTTATAAAACAAAAAAATATGGTATTGAATATTAGATTTGCTGTTACAGCAGGCACGGCGTTTAGAGGGGGGCATAGTGGTCATGCCCCGCCTAGTCATCATAAACTACCTATAAATGATAATTTCTTTCAATTTTAATATTAGGTACATGTTTTCCACTGTATATGGCTAAGTGGGTAAATACTTAGTAAAGGATATCCTCTCCCCCCCCCCTAGAAGACGAATCAAATCCAAAACTGGTGGTGAGAGGGCGGGTACATTTTATGTTGCTTAAGGGGTTATTTTATGTTCGTTCCCCACCGATTGTGTGTACATGCATGTGTTTGCAAGACGTTATTGTGAAACATAGACTTATGTATAATATTGATGCAAAGCATACCACCGTTGAACATGAAGTTCGTTTCACAGAAGTTTTTGTTTGAAAATCGAATCAACTGTTTATACATCTCTGATGCTTGGTACAAACGATAAAACTCTACAGAAGCGGTTAGTTTCGCGCAAATTCAAAGTCTGTACACTATTTGTTCTGTAATAATATTGTAATAACCACAGTAATAACCGTTATCAGTACAACCATTTATAGTACCTGTTGGCTGAAAAAAGTATAATAATAGTTACTGTACATTAATATAAAAATGACCAAAGTCCACTATACCAAACATCATACGTGTTCTTTTTCCGAAGTGTTTATATATATTAAATAGGTATATATATATTATATACACCAACGCACTATACATAAATATATTGCAAATATAATGATAATAAATTTTATTATGTATAATATATAATGTACCACGAAGCACCATGGATTCGAGAGGAACATAAAATCTTATAAATGTTATATGCAACACAAAATATGTTGGTTATTTTCGTTGGAAGAGGTATTGCATGAATAATTGATACATTTTATTACTCGACGTTCGTGTTAAGCATATCTTGTACCTACTCATATTTTTTTTTCAATTACTCAATTATTCCCATAAGAGCTATATTTTTAACTACATTTAGAATATATAACTAACGTGCTAACAATTACATTTTTAACTAACTATATTATATGTAGTTAACATAGCTATAGAAGACAACTTAATGTTAGTTTGTTCTTAATTTGAAATGTTCGTAAATATACGACAAAAAATAATAACGTGGCGCTAAAAAGAGATGACTAGCGAAACACAATAATTGTTCCGGGTTATTTATAAAAAATAAAATTAAAAGAAAAGAAACTAAGTTCTCGAGAGATTTTTCAACCGAATTAGTTTTGAAAATATTACTTTATAACGGGTGGTACTGTACGAGCAAAAAACAATGCACCAGAAAATAAAACAATAAACGCTAAAATAATACACGACTGGTGACTTGAATGGCGTATGTCCTGAAACGGTGGTGCGTTCCGATTATATTATGTCCGTTTATTACAAATTATAATATAACAATAGTCTTACACGTTATCCCATCGCCTTAACTACAATACGATTTTGGCGGAGCATGTCTCGTGCTGTATGTTCAATGCACTAAAGGCTGTAGAAGTTTTTATACTCTGTAGTATAAAATAAAGTGCGCGCTCTTATCGTAAAAAAAAGTTTTACCAGTAATTACAAAATAAAATAAACAAGGAGAAACAGAGAGAGAGAGCGAGGAAGAGAGGGTCTTGAAAGTGGAAGACTTAACTCTCGGCAGTAATCTGCTACGTCTCAGTGTATGTTGTATACGTGTCGATTAGTCGATGCCGAACCACAGATTTATCGATGTTATTGCAAAAAAGAAACTAATTAAAAATGAAATAGTTCCAAAACGCACCACCGTCGCCAAAAGTACGTTTAGTAGCCTATCCACAACCCCAAACGATCTATATTTACCAATCTATTTTACTCTTTAATTATTTTATCTCACTCTCAGACATTTCGTATTCGTTTGACTATATTGCTCAACAATAAATGTACCTAAATACTTGATACAATATGCGTGCATACATTGTTGTGTGATATTATATTTCAGTGTACTGATATACTATTAGACAATATTGTAAATTTATTGCACGACACAAATCGCAGGCTGTATACAACTCCTAAATCGAGTTAATCCAAGAATAACATCTAATATTAATTTTACGTTTTCACGATGAGAGCTGTGGGGATTACAATAACAATATCTGTATCCCACCGCAATTTCGAGGATTCGGTATCGGTTTCGTTTCATTATTTTAACAGCAATATCGTGTGCGACTTAAAACATTCGGTGATACTGTTTTGGTACACAAACGCACGCGTCCAACTTGGAAAATAAGTATGATATGCTAATGAAATGGCGCCCGAGTTTCAGTTTCAGTTTCCGTTCCTGGTCGTATACATTATATACGCGTATAATATAGGTCAGAAGACCAAGATCTCGATAATCGTATAACGTGCTGGTGGCGGCGTATCGTGATTGCGATGGCTTGTGTGTTTCCACTTGCGGAGTGAACTTTTATTACTCGACACCGCCGTCCGTGTGATGTACGGAGATAAAAAAAACATCAGTCGCGTTTTAATTTTTTTATTTTCATGTTTCAGAGAGCGTTTGTTTAGGAGCATTATGCTCGACGGCAAAAATGTGAACGCGCGTGTGGGTGTTTGTGGGTGCGTGTTTGTGTGTTTTTGAGTGCGAGATAAGAATGCAAAGAAACATTATTGTATGTACATACGAATGGGCCTTCCGCAAAAAGGGTGAACATAAGAATAGTGGAAATACTGCTGTTGAAAAAGTTCAATAACGATAATGAAGAATATGATAATATGTACATGTATATTTTAGTATTTTACTACAAAACTTTAGGTATTTATATCAACTATAGTTACGTCAACGGCGTGAACGATATTGTACGCATATATTATAAGACATTTTGTTACATAACTGTATTTTATTGACAATAATGTAAGGCTCTACAATTAAGGTTTTTTAACTTTCATACTAAATCTCAAGTTCTATTGGACAATATCTATTTTTTTCAATATTTCAACTCTATTCGGTCTGCCGGCTTTAGCACCTATTTGCATTAGTAGTTGCACTAAAATCAATAACAAGAGCCTTGTCAAGTATCGCACATTTCCCATGCATATTTTCAATTTTTACCAAATCAATTACAATAAATTGAAATTTTATATTACTACCACCTTTTTTTATTATTAAGAATATAATATGTATACATATATTTATATTTACTTATTTTATATAATTATTAAAAAAATTGTTTTTTCCTCTATCCTGGATGGTTTAATGAACTTTAGAGTTTAGAACTATAATATGCACTAATCGGGCTCAATACCTGTACATAATAAATATAAAAACAACTAAATATGACACAACATATATTATGAGGATCTACATTCAATACGAAGTATACAGATATGTATATATACAATTTAACTGTCTTGTATTATACGATTATATACGCGCAGGAATGTTGTAAAAATAAAATATATTTGGTAGTAAATTGTTTTCGTTTTTCAATACATATATACATACCGTCTTTTAGATAAAGTGACGGCTGCGTCATCGGGGGACGAGTGACATGCTGTTGCATCGCAGTGACAGAAGTGCGCGAGACGGAAACTGCGGTGAAGCGCAATTCATTTCCTCCCTCGATCGCATTTTTTCAACCGATTTTCGCGGCTCTCTCAAATATACCGCAAGGGTCACGTGACCGAGTTTATTGCTGGGAAATCGGCGGTGGCGCGTAAATTAACTTGTCTCGTTTATGCTCGGAGACAATATAATATACAAGCGAGGTGTAACCGCCGCGTACTCTCGACAGTCGAACTTATATTATTTATATATATATATAGGTCCGTACTGAGTGAATGTGTATATATACGTATAGAATCGTGTAGGTAATTTCAGTGGCGTTTTCAGCCCGCCGGCTTGTGCGCGACACGTTTGCGGTTATAGCGCGCCATTTATTATTTATTCGAGCGTGTTACGATGTCCATGACGTGTGCATCAGTGGCGCCAAGCACCTAAAATGTTTTAGTCTGGCCGGTGCCAGACCTCATTTTCAGGGCGAGTGTGGTAGGGGGTGGTTGAAGGGTGGTAATGTCGGTAGTTTACAGGTGCTTCAATCGAATAGCGATGGATACTTGCCAATACGACCCGTTGGATTTGTGCATAGATTATTGTAATATCGCTGTGTATTTTGGTACATATATACACAGCTGTCTTTTTACATATTATGACGTGTTAGCACGTATATATTTTGCTACGGTAACGATTTTCAATTGTTATAATAGTACCTAATGGGAAACCAATATTTCAAATGATATGTAAAATGGTACCTAGTGAATAACATAACTGTATGGGCACATAACAAACTTTAAGGTTTCGTGATAGTTTGGTCACCATAAAAATGTGTAAAATTATTAATATTGTTAGGGGGTGATTGTTGAAGTTATTACAATGATTTTTAATCGACTATATTTTAATAGTATTTCATCACCACTGGAATGAATGCACAACGCAAGTATAAACTATATGTAAATTTAAATCTGCGGCTCGGGTTGTACTGCAGCGGATAGCCAATGCGCTTTAGTCGATGCCGATCGGTGAAAATATGTGCTGAAGACGGGATAACATCTATATTATTATTTTGTATACTAAAATATTTTTGATTTGTATATACAACGAGAGTTTTTTTTCAATAATAACAATAATAGTAATATATATATTCGACGGATGAGAATGATGAGGTTGCCCCGGTGCCCATCTCGGCTGTTATACGCGTACCGCCGTCGGGTCTGAGATGTTAGGGGTTTAACAACGATATTATTATTATTATTTGCTTCTTTTTCGTGAAAAAAATTTAATATCAATATGTGTGTGTGTGTGTGTATGTGGCGGTGCTATGTACATACATTTATGTACAAAAGACAAATGTACTCATGTAGATACCTATATAATGTGTAGACGGACACGCATACGAGCGATAAATAACTTCTGGGACTTTCCGGAGCCAAGAAATACGCGCCCCGATCAATCCCCCGGGCGGCGCACGAAACAATCCGGCCGAGAGAATCTGTATTCTGTAAGGTTTCCAAAAGAAAAAAACGATATGAAACAAAATAAATAAATAATAAAAGTCGGCCGGGGAGGGGCGAACGCAATAATTCGGATGCCCAGACAGCGAAGGCCTAGTCAGTTTTAAATATAAACTACTGTACACGTGTGTGTATGCTTACGTGCTGTAAGTATCGATTCAACACACGTTATATGTATATAATGATGGACTTAACTTGTGTGTGTGTGTGTGCTGTACTCGCCAAAGGTTTTAATAGAGAGAGAAGAGTAAATACGCGACACATACTTTGAACGTTTGAACGTCAGTTTTTTTTTAATGATGGTCTATACATATACTCTGACACACATATGCTGTGCGTTGACTTTTAGATTCGCAGCAAATAAAAAAAAAATGTTGAATACGGTTTTTTTTTTAGTCATGTGTAAAAACTAACTCCAGCAATTAATTCGATTGATCCGAGTAGGTAGTAATATAGTTATTAAGTAAACCATGCATGACATCATAGGTAGACGTATTATTGCTTTTATTTACAAGCATTCGGTAGAGACTTTAGAGTTTGGTCAAAAGTTTAAAAATAAAAAAATTGGAAATAACTTTTGAACTACATTACACGATATACTCGTGTTGTATCGTTGCACAATAATACAATAAAATATTTATTATTTATAGTATATCCTTTTTCCCCTTTTTTTATGGTGGGTACTTTATCAATTTAATACATATATATATACAGACAATACTCACACATGGACATGATGTAATAACATTGTTAACGGAGCAGAAAACGTTTATACGGCGTACGCGAGACTATATATTATGATAATAGTTATAATCTAGAAAATTAAGTACAGTTCTGTTTCAAATAAAGTCAATACAGTTATTTATATCGAAAATGTTTTTTTATTTTTATTACAGGCTAATCCTTATCCTAGTCAAAATTAATAGAGAAAATTATTATATAGTTGACCGCATCGGGTTTTCTCGTACGCGTTTTTTTTTTACGATGAATAAAGGTCGACGGTCCATCTTCCGTTAATTCTAAGTACCCTGCGTCTTAAGATAAGTCGCAAGTTTTCAATGACTTGTTTCCATCCGACGAACATGATACTATAGAAGCCAAATCCAAAACACATATTTAGATTTCATTATTACGGTTGTCACAATTAGCTCATAATTACGTATTTTGTACCTATGCATTTTAATTAAAACATACGTATATAGGTTAATCCCCCGCAATATACATTCTCATCTTAGTTCACTGCGTATTAAAATAATATGGTTCCAAATCAAAAATGTTTTTATTTATAATATAATACACAGCGGGCATGCACCTGCCTACATTATACATAACGGCAAAATAAAAATAAGCTATATGTATAAATATATCATGCCCTTTTGCAGCACGCCCTCAAAACCTGATACAAATGTCAGTTATAGTTTTGCAAATTCAAAATTTCCGTTTTAATTGTTATTTATATTTTATTTAATGTTACAACAATATGTACCAACTCTGATACGCAGCGATTAATAATAAAAAAAAAATTGTATAGGTGCGTTTGTCAGTCGTTGAAAAAACATTATTTGCCTAGTGCTGCTGGCTTAGCTTTTTGGAAAACTGTATTTAATATCTTTCGATAACTATGATTATTTTCCCGAACTATACCGTGAGTCGTGACACGTTTTCATTTCATTATCAGGTGTAGAGACACTATACATACAAGCTATATATTAAATCTATTATCTATATACTATTGGAAATAATATTGACTTAATTAAAAAAAAACACCGATCAGTCAATTTTATGGTCTTAAAAAAAATACTGAGTAGGTGAAGATGTAAGGTTAGATACCTCCACGATCTATGCAGCACCTTACCTAATAAAAAATAAAATACTACCTATCAGTTCAAAATTTGTTATTTTATATTTCTGAATTTTTTTTACAATGTACTTACCTACTTATATTCTATTATTCTATTTTACTTATTCCACTTTTACTTCAAAATATATTTAATTGAAAAGAAGAAATTTTATTTAAAATATTAAAAAAATTGTAAGACCTTAAAAAAACTATCCATAAATTTAGATTATGTTGTGAAAAAAAATATTTATTTACCAATAGAAACACTTCAAATTATAAACAAATATTATTTAAAAAAAACCAAAACTGACAATTGTTATTATGATGGTGATCTGTGTTAATTCAACTGGTCTGTATAATATGGCTAAAATATTTAATATAGGTACTTTATTTGTTTTAAAAAAACATAATAGGTACTTATTACTGCACTTTGAAACGCTAACAATACTAGCTGTAGATACATTTTGTTCAAAGACTAACCATATATTTGCTAACGTCGACGTAACGACATCTCCAAGTAATTGATCGCTCTTTTTCGTTAAAAGTTACTTAAAACGATCCCATTCAATTTTGAGGTCCGTATCCGCCAGGAGTTTAAAACAATAATAATATGTAATACATGGTAAATATATTTTATAGGTACATCATCCTATTAAAAATGAATAATGATAATAAACATAATATAAATACGATAAATATTATAAATTATAATATTCCATTATAATTTTCAAACATACATCGTAATGAATATAAACTATAATGTCATATTATTGTAAAACATATTGTAATACAGTTGCACTACATAATATAATATTTTCATTTATCGTGAGTATAAAACAGGACAGTATTAAATTTAGCGGCCTCCGAACACGCGTAATAATTATATAGACAGCGCGCATATACCTATAATACATTAATTTAATTTAAAAAAAAGAGAGAGAAATTAATAAATATAACTTGTTTTTTACGTATACGTTGTACGATAGTATATTTTTTTTTGTCATTTTAATTATATTATATTTATTTGACTGTAATGGCGTGTTGCCAAATTTGTTTTTTCCCCCACCCGTTATTGTAATCATTATAATACGTTTTACGCCTAAAAAGTCCCACGCAGCCGTAATAGGTACTATATATGTTGTAAACATCTCGACTATAATATGCATTATAGCTAATAATATTATTAAGCTTGTAATATGATTTAAATTTCATGACTGCATCGACGAACATTTCTCGGCCCGCCCGCAGTACAACTTACAGTTATTCGGTTTTCATAATAATAATAATTATACAAATTATGAACGTATAATATTATATTATATTAATTCCGTTGCAGCTGCCGGTACTTCGCACATTCAGTATCGTCGGGTCTGTCGCGCTTTAAGTTTACGATATTAATACATCGGCGTCTGCTTGAATTTCTTGCAAAATCGTTCTAATTTTCGGTGTACGCACAAAATATCAGAAATATGACTTTCGTAGTGGGCCTGTTATTGTTATAATCGTCGTCGTTGTCGTCGTCAATTCGATTAATGCGCGCACGTTGAATGGGCACATAATAATAACAATAATATACATTACAATATACGCAATAACACAGAATGTATATTATTATTATTATTTAAAACGACCCTCGGCACGGCTGCTAACGAACGGAATAATAATGATAATAATAATAATAATATAAAGGTCACAGTTTTACGTTCGTTATCCCGCACCACCCGGCGATTTGTCGTGACAATTTGTTTCAATTTGGTCTACGCGAAAACTTCCGTTCTCTAATAAATTTTGGCCATAATGATATGAGTCACGCGCCTCCACCGTTCCCCGATCCTCCGTATGAATTATGCGAAATATCTTCTCATCAGCGCCGCACTTCATCACTACAAACAACACTATACCCCAATATTATTTATCTCACGCCAGCGGATTAAGTATAATATTCTAACTACCCAATTTTCAAATAGGTTTCTAACTTAAACTAAGTGTATATATTTTGTTCTTTAAAATCATTTTTTTTTACGTTTATTTGTTTTGAGTCAGCATCAAATTGTGCGATTATTCTTTAGTTTTTAGTTGAACGTCTCATGAAGTTGAATCTGAACGAATTTGAATATCTCGTTGCAATGGTAAATGGAAAATATAAATAAGAACGATTAAAATAAATATTACTGGAAACATCTCATCAGCGGACCTTCTACGAATATAAATGTAAATACAATAAACTTTTAAGTTTTTTTTTATTTTTATATTATTTCTTATTCGGGCTCGAATGTTGCATTCGGGTTGGTTATGGTTTTAACAGTCCATCGTAATTTACTCGATATAAACATTAATTATGTCAAATAGAACGAATATTTATGTACTTATATAAGTAATATTCGACGGTTAAAAAATGAATTCTTACCATTTGGCTAAAATGTAATAGGTAGGTATTTTTCGTTTAAAGTGCCAACATAAGCTTAAGGGATTTAAAACATAAACAACTTACTTAGATTTATAATTTCACACACCGAAGAAGAAGCAAATGAAACCTATAAATTCTGTAAGTAAACTATAATTGATAACCAAAAATAAGATTTTTGGATTAAATAAACTAAAAGCAACGGAGTGAAAAAACAACCTACTCCACAAATCACGATTAATGTGACACCGTAACTAACATAACACACTATATTAGATTATTTTATATAAAATTAATAAATGGCTAAGTCCGTACCGTTTGGTTTTTAATAATATAACTTGAAAAAAATGTTAGTGCAATATTTTTATTGGAAATCGATAATAATTAACATAAAACTATAGCAAGTTATACTCAGAACGTATATTATATAATATAAAATTGTAAGCACGGTTGGTGGATGTAAAAACTATTAAAATATACATATTGTTGGCGTTATAATAACGCACTTTGTCATAATTGTATGTGATAAAATTAACATAAGATGTATTATATAGTAAACAATTAAATGTATAAATGACTTTATTACGACGAATAGATAAATACGCATCATTATAAAGACGTTATAATATTTATCAAAAGTTCTAGAATCATATTAATATTCACAATAGTTTCTTGACAAGTCTTGTTGTTCGTGAACCACCGATCAAAGTTTACCGGAAAAACTAAGCAGAGTTTAATGTTTTTAAATCTTACACAACAAATATAAACTAAATCAACTACAATAGCTGTATACATTATAATTTATACGTTCTCGCGCGCATATCATAATATTATATTAAATACGCTGCTCCTTTGAAGGCTTATTGGTAACAATAACATGCATCCTTGCACTGCATAATATCACCGAACGGATATGAATTTATACAACATATATATATATACGTGTGTTATATATTGTATCATATATTACTAGAACGGAATGTTTAGGTTTATTGTGAGAGGTTTTGAGTAAGGGGTCGTAGGAAGTCGTCTGCTAGATTCGGGCGGACATGTCAATAGTATAATACTATGATGACGGTGTTGGAGAACTGAGCTACAGCGATTGACCGCACGACGTCGAGCCGGTCAAACGATAATATTATGTGCAGAACCAAGCAGAACCAATTTCTCTCTCTCTCTCTTTCTCTGTATCTCTCTCTCTCTCTCTTTTTCTCTATCTATCTCTCTCTCTCTCTCTCCTTCGTTCTCTATCAGCCTCTCTGCCGACTTTATAACACATTGTACACTGTACAGCTATGGATATAGACCGGTAAATACAAACGTATGATACGCTAACGTAGATATAGTTTTCAACTATACAGACTATTCCCATCCATCCCTCCCGTACCTGTATAGTAACGTATTATACGCATGTACCAATAATATCAAGTACCTACTGTCATTCGTACGATTTTATTTGCGCAGGCCAACGCGTGTCGAATCAAATACTCTATACTCGTGTCCTCTGCCTATATGCTTTAAGCCCTGCAATATATATATATATACATAGGTGCGCGTGTCCTGTTTCATCGAGCGATGAGCTTTTGTACAGTAATAGCAATGCTAATAATAATAGTATGTTGTGGGTACAACAATGCGTGTAAAGGAAATTCAGGGAACATAATTGATTTGTACACTGTGATAATGCTTCTGCGTTGCAACTTGTCACTATACAATATGATATTGTACGTTTATCTGGAATATCCACCGACAAATCCCGTGGTTCAATTCCATGTCCACGCGTTTACATAATTAAACGTATATATCACTGCGGCCTTGTAATATACCTATAACCAAGATGATTCACTGTAATTTGTTCTGTACAACATGGCTATAGGTAGATGTACCTAAATTACAGAACACTGACAGTGCAACATCTCGGTTATTATACGATTCAAATATAACCCCTCTGGAGCTGCGATAGGAAATTTGGAACACTCATAATGCAACACGTTTTTTTAGAGCAGTTGAAAATTTAAAAATAAAATACTAATAAAGGCATTTTTTTACGTGCATTATGCTTATACAAATATATTACGCGTATCGTTGACGCTACCATTATTTGTACCTACAATAATAATGTCGTTAGACATACGCGCGCTTACATGTATTATACAAAAACTATTTAATATAATATTATTATCACCTTCAAAAGAGAATCACAAACTAATATAATGCTCTACGAAAATAATAACGATTGCATACGTCATACGTGTAGGTATGTATAATATGATAACAACCGTCACTGCAATTTGTTTGCCGTTTCAGTGATCCAAAAATTATGTCATCATTTCATTTGTTTTCAAAATCGATCGTGATATGAACGCCTTTGACCGTCGTATATAATATTATATAGTTGTTACTTTACTGTTTCCGATCGAGCGATTTAAGTTCTGTCTCCGCTTGTGATTTATTTAATCCTCAACCGACTATAACGTAAAATTGGTAGGAGCACTTTTACTATACATGTTATTTGATTATTATTATACGCAGCACGTGGTTTTAATTGGAATACGATTTATATAAGCCTCTACTCGTTCCGGCAAACTGCCTGAAATATTGATAATACCTTTGTAATTGAAAATAAAAAAAATTGTCCCGTCTAACTCGGACGGACATAAACCGTTGTTTACGGAGTGCACTCACTCAATCGGCCTGCCAATAGTCGTTACCTGCCAACAGTCGTTACCCGCATTTATACAATATATATTTTATTTTCACTATGAGGGTGCAGTCTACATACTCTACAGAGTACAGAGTATAGACTATATCGGGTCTCGGGGGACCGTTTTCGCCAACAACGTTTTCCGTCTGCAGACGTTACCAATACCATAAGACATGCGTATACATTGTAAATACAACCCTTTCGATACCTAGTCTTTAAAACAGCGTATAATAATATAATGTAAAATACCTACCTATACATTATTCTCGTGCGCGCCCGACGTCTTATTTATACAAGTGGCGTTATATACAAGACGAATTACTCGGAGGACGACAGTAATAAACGCGTTCGAACGATGCATATAATTCGTATGTTTCTTTGTGTATATGTATATACCTATCGCCGTGGTGAAAATCGTGTCAATATTCACATTCAACGTGTGTGTACGAGTGTCGACAGACGTTTACAAACGAAACGGTGTAATATATTTGGATGAGGTGGTTTTTAAACGAAATTACACGTGTTCTGTCTTCTGTGCGGGTAGGTATATTATAATATATATACAGCCCATAGTGACTTTATTATACGCGCGATTCATTCGACACGCAGTCGTGTTGTAGGCACTTAGTCGTTTCGACTGCTTAGAATATAATGTGCGTAGCACGCGATAGTGATAATAATTCACAGTTTAAGTGAAAGGTTTTGAAATATTTTCAAAATTAAATCTTCCCATATTTTTTTTTTTGTTGTTTTACATACCTAGAAGACATTTGTATAAAATATAAAATATATAGTTTTAGGGTAGAGTTGTTTATTATGACATTGTAACGGCGCGTTTAAAGTCGTAACATTATTATAATAAACAACAGAAATTTCTAAAGGCCATAAAATTTCGAAATGGAAAATTACCATCACTCGCCGTTTTCTTTATGTTTGTATACATCTAGTCTGTCCGAGATAATATTTTCTAAAGGTTTTCCTAATTGAATTGCATACACACACACACACTCATTCACAAATAAATAAAAATAATTATACCTAATAGTATTTATTATAATTTATAACCCTTCTTGGCTTTTAGATACGCACGCTATTACCTACAGAATTCACGTCCAAAGAATAGGTGTAATATGGATTAGTTTTATGAGTAAACTCGTATTTATATTAAAATATATTCAAGCATCGCGGCACTCAGTTCTTATACTCGCGAACAGGTACTGATTAAAATTTTCTATTATGCGACGTAATAGCTTGGGCGAGTTTTACGGCCGTTATACAAAGGCCCTCGGGGGCCCTTCTATCTATGATAATATTATATACATTCTAATGAGAACTAATTTGTTTGTTTTCAATTTCTCTAGAAAAAAAACCGTGTTAATTACTCTACGTACTCCACAATTATTACTCTACAACTACTGCACGGTATACTAAATACCCTACACGTGAACAAAAAAAAAACGTTCGTACGCGACGTGCGTGTATAAAAATACAAACGGCGAAAAATCTAATTAAACTGCAGGATGTATAATTTATCTATGGAGGTTATAATATAACAGAGAAAAATTAAAGCTATAGTGTTGTCTGCAGATTCGCGCCCTGACTGGAATCCATAAAGCGCGTCCGAAAATAACGCTATCCTAGTTATTATACATAATATTAGATATTATACACCAGCTATGATATTTTGTATTTCTCTTAATAAAATACGTACGTTTCTTTTACCCTCGTCCTCTACGCCGCATTCAGATAATATGACCCTTGTTAATTACATCGAGATCTTGAAGAATGTATAAGCACACTCGTAGAAAAAGCGTATTATCTCCCGTCGAATTTAAGGCCAGCGAATTGTTTTCGTACCTTGGTAATTGAAATCATACTCCGTTATGTCGCAAATATTATGTCAAGCGTGTAGGTCTACGACAAACAAACCGTTTTTGTTCTGTACTATTATATACATATGACTAGAGGGTTTTCGTATCGCGATAAACGTTTTTTTTATTATTATTATTATTCTGGAACACTGTCGATTTTCTATTCCACAACTGAAAAACCAGAAATTTCGATGTTATGCTTTCGGCTCGCTTCGTCCACACATAAGTAAATGGTGTGTTATGACATTAAATTTGAAAACATTGATAAATCGTCGCATGGAAAAAAACTTTTCTGAACGTGAACTTTGAGCTGGTAAAAACCTTTTTTATTTTTTGAAAAATATTCGTTCTAACACAGCAACATTACATTCGATTAAATTTCCAATCGGTATTTCATACAATTATAGTATATAATTTACCTGTATAAATAAATATTTATTTCTATTCCTAAATTTAATAAGTATAAATTATTTTAGAACAAAATAATGTGTAAATATATAGGTAGGTATATTGACAGTTCACCGGTGAAAGCTCGAATGTGCTACAAATACTCCAGAGACTGCGCAGCGTAAAGGGATAATTAGACTTGACGTTTTCATTTGCATATATAGGTGTGCTACAATGTAAATATAAATATATATATATATTATAATATAATATATATACATTTTCCCGTGTGTTTAACTTATAGCTTTTAATACGATAACATATTGGGTTAACGCATGAATATTAAATCACTTTTAATACATACATTCCAGTTTTACATTTGAAAAGTTTTGATTTTAACTAATACTTTCACTATAGCAATATATTATATATATATTATACATTTATACTTATATGTACACACACGTGCACATATATGTAGGTACCTCAGTAGTTCAGTAGCTCTACCACTGTTTGACACCCAGTACAGTTATTTTACGAAAACAATATTGTATTTAACATGAGCCACATACAAATACCATTTATAACCTAGCCTACGATATTATTTACATACCACAAATGTTCCTATGCGTGAAGAATAATGAATGTTTTTAACCCTGCGCTTATATCGTACGTTGTGACCACAAGGATAACGATAATATGAGGCGCATCATAATATGACTTATATAATTATGTGCCAGATTATACATATTTATTAACAAATTATTTGTAAGCTTGCTAATTCGCTGATATTTGTATGTATTTCTTCTACCGTCTTTATTATTTAGAATTAATTGTGTTTAAATAGGTTCCTACTACCCAATTAATATTATATTATTAGTTTCTACAGTGGAATATATTTACAGTAAATCCTATAGTTAATCACAATAAAATAGACACGTACAAATGTACATTTTTTTTCAAAAATAATATATAAACATGAACAACTGTGGATTACCTTCACTTCGTTTAATGTATTTACACATATCATAACGTAATGTACATAATAATTTATGGTTTGTCAAATTTTTGTGATCAAATCGTATTATAATGATTTTTCTCCTTTCATCTATTTTTAGTAGGTATATTATTAAAAAAAAATTGATATATTATGTATTGTTGAAGCATAAAACATCCTCCATTTAACACCTAATTATATATTATTATGTATGACATATGTTTATCAGTTTCAAAAAAAAAGGGTTTTATTCAGAACGTTTCGTAACCGTTTGAACACTTCTGTCGACATAATATATTGCAACAGCTGTAAACATTCTATGATGAACAAGAATTTTTGCCGAAAAACAAATACAATATAGTATAAATATTTGTATATTGCTACTATAGCTTGAATTGAATTTTATCATAACGAAAAAATTATATTTCAATTTTAGTTATTATAGTGTATTTACGTTTTTTCCAATCAGTCGAATTTTCAAATTGGCTTCGGTTAAAGCACTAGGACGGTGACACAATGTCACTGCGGACAATTTCAAAACATAAAATTACAATTAAATGTTTTGTTTCACACGAAGGTCGATGCGGTACACACACACACACATAGAAAATAACTCTGTGCATATTATTATAACACACACTCAGAGTTGCAATCCTAAATCCAATATGACGCAGCAGCAATAAAAACGTTGTGCCGTTTGATCTAAATATTCTAGCTGCAGTTTGCAGAAATATTTAGTTTGTTCTGCGATAGTCGCCTCTCAGTAACCGGGTCTGACATTCTCGGTGTATATATAGCTAATATAGGTACACGAACAGCGCAGCACACGCGAAACGTCCCGAATAATAATATAACAATAATGATATGTAAAACAATGCACCGCCGATTATAATAATACATATTATAATATGCTAAATATCATTCGGTTTGCTTTGTATACAAAGGGCTATACACCGGACGAATATTGCAGTCGATATAGTCGCAAATGTCATATATAGGTACCTTACACGCGTACGATCAATTTACCTAGAAAGGCATAATGTAATATATTATTTTATTCGGACGTTAAATCCGAAACCAACCCAACCGGCAGACGGCGAAACGTATTTTTGCAGGTCGGAAAATATCCGTGAATCGCGAGCGATCGGTCGATGGAACGCATGACCTGCAGCGCGGGTCGTTATATCGTACCGTGGCGCAGGGCTATTCGACAAAACTAAAAATTAAACGTTATCGTCGCAAATATTCTATAATAAATATAATACACTATTATGTGTATATAATAATTAGCCGTTGTGTGCTAGCGCGCGTGCTTTATTACACGAATCATCGAAAAACGTTTTTGTTCCGGCCGCGGAGCCCGTTAAAGCGCACAAATTCGGTTGTATGATTATAAAATTATCATATATCGGAATGGCGGCGGTTATTATATATTGTTATACATAATAAGTAGGTATATATATATATATATATATGATATATAATATATAATATAAACGTATATAGCGGGGTGAGATTAAAACAATTATAATAAATTAATACG
The DNA here is from genome assembly GCA_027563435.1 of Nasonovia ribisnigri. NCBI lineage: Eukaryota > Metazoa > Arthropoda > Insecta > Hemiptera > Aphididae > Nasonovia > Nasonovia ribisnigri. The sequence continues at coordinate 383,437 of JANEHU010000236.1, read as the reverse complement.
GAATGGATGTAAAGGCGTGTATGGGTTTAAAATTGGGCATTATAGTTCGGTACATCCAGCACAGATTAACTGAAACAACGCACGTTTATTGGACAAACATTTTAATAAGCGGTATTAGCATATGATATTATGTATTGTTAAAACGAACATACTTCATGTGATAGTCAACGGTTTAAAATATTACAATAATTCTTAAGAATCGCTTTTACTGCGATATTAAGATATTTTTTCATGCATATGCTTACTGTAGGGTACAGATTCTTTAAACAGTAAACACTGATTATTCCGAAAGTATAATTGCTTTTGAAAAAAGCGTTCCCAGATAATTTTAAGTCGTTAGAGAACGTTAAAAAAATACATATCTTTCTTTATGTATATAGTTATTAAGTTGCTTACATTTTTAAAATTCTGCATATAATTTCAATTTTACGAATTTTATTATATTTTTTAAAAATTTTATGTATAATAACAAATTTAGAACGGATAGTTAATTAGTTAATCTTTAATACTTATTTAGTTTTCAAATAAGCAGAATAGTAGACCAACATTTTGCAAGCAGGTGCCCCTGTCACCACTTCACTCCACTCATACCAAATTTAAATTACTAATCAAGTTCTAACTAATTAACTACAGTTTCGAAATCCGATTTGTATAAATAAGTTCTTAAAAATATAATTTCCTTCGCAATATGAAATTAAAATGCACAAAGTCGTGCAAAAACATAAAAAAAAATACCAAAGATAAAAAGATTAAAAAAATTATAAAATATTTATAATATAATATATACATACAATATTATTCATGGTTTATGACCATCCCCATTTTTATTTAAAAAAAATGTAGTTTTTTTAATTCTGATTTTTGTAATTTGTGTGTATAATTTAAAATCACATTTTCAAATTCTTTGATGGTTTTTACCATTTATGAAATGTCCCGCGATGGTGATACAAACTTTTTTTTTCAAATAACGGCACTTTTGAACTATAAACTGTTACGCCGATGAGTTATAAAAATGTTGAAGTATACAAATGGAAATCCAAACGTGTAGTTTCTGAATTTATAGGCTGTATGTAGAAAATAGTAGAGCAGTATTTTAAATATAAGTCTGCAATAACGTTTTGAAAATTAAAGCAGGTAATATAACAAACTATAATAGTATATATAATATTATACATTATATATATAATACTATATGTACATATTATCGTTTGTAAAAATTGTATTAGTATAATAGTCACTAGACTACTTAATATTACATATATTTTATATATCATGTAAAACCATTATTAAGGGTTATTATCCTTATGATACCTACATAAAGTTTAATGACTCAACAATTTAAATTTAGACAAATCAACATTTTCAAAAAAAAAAAATCAAGTGCTTAACCATTTAAACTAAAAAAAGGCAGTTCTCATTTATAAAAAAAGAAGTTTGTATCGCCACAGGGTACTGTTCATTAACTGGTATAAAAGATCCAAGAATCTAAAAATATGGTCTTTAAGTATGCTTAAAATGTCCAAAAATCAGAAATTGAATAAATGATTAAAGGATAAAACAGGAGATCATGCTTGGTGAATCACCCTGAATAATGAATATAATTATTTATTTGTGATACATGCTTATGTTACTGATATGTTTGTATATTATACATCGTACTATCGTAGTATAAATGTATAATATTGCATGATTATTTGAACCGTTGAAATTGTTTGGTATAGATATATTGATCCACAATAACTGAATGTCGCCGTCGGGTTTATTATTGATTAAAACATTTTACACGACGTTGAAATAATGATAAACAATGGTACGTAATCGTACACAGTAGCCTGTATAGAATGTTTGTAAAATCGAAATTATTATAATATAGTGGAGAATGGGCATAATCTGTTCATATATACTTATTATATATCTAAATAAATTATTAAATGTTAACATATTATATTATTGAATTTATTTAAATGTTTATCACAAATCATTACATATATATTAAACATAATAAAATAATATGAAAACGTCTAATAATAATTAGGCATGGGATTCATGAGCATTGATATAATTATTATATTGGTTTTATTTAAATTTTTAAATTTTTGCTGTATCCTAGGTATACCAAATTCGGTTAGTAATTTCTTCAAATAATCATATAAGATACAAATGATTCATTTTTAATTTCCATACATAAAGTCAATATAATATAACATGATGTAATGACAGGGATACATTATAGGGTACACACCTAAGTATAATGAAAAATATATATATAATATATTAATGAATATATTTGAGGTATATACACGAAAAATGGATGTTTTATGGTGAACATAATTATTTAAAGGTAAAAAATTACCGAAGTTATATAAAGTCTGTAAAGGTTGGAATCTACGTCATATTACGATGTTAATTTCAATTTCATAAAATCCGTGATTTTATCTTTGACAAAATATCAAATGTGAAAATCTATTAAAATTGCTATGGCTTTGTATGAAAGTAAAAACAACAAAAATGATGTAGCTATTACATAAAAAGTAACTTTGGTTTTCTCATTCAATCTTCCAAAAAATTAAAATATGTTTCTCTTTCACTAAATGACATTTGGAAAATATTGGTAATATCATTGTATATTTTATCATTTTGTTACTTTATATCATAACAAAGATATTTTACTATTGTATATTATACACCCTATAGCAATATATAGTAATAATGCCATAGGGTCTGCGGATGATAATATGCAACCCAATATCACAATATTATACCGAAGTCTGAACTTCATACACAGGCTGCAGTAGGCACACTAGCATGGGTGTTTATGCGAGTATTGTAATAACATTATACATCTGTGAAAGTATAATAATGATAATAATAACAAAAATGTATATGCGCCGAATGAATCTCAAACCGTCGCGACCGATTCTGAGTTGCGATCTCCACTAAAACTTGTGCAGCGTTTCAGAAATTCCTAGATGCACTACACGCATATGAACGTATTTTATAATATTATAAACACACGTGTGCGTGGGTTGCCACGTGTCTTGCGGACCGTCAAAAAATATTATTGTCCACACCAGACAGTTACAGCTGTGAACGTAAATCATTTAACGGATATTCGAATCTGTTTTTTTTACCCGTCGACTTTGCGCGAGTCGAAAGAAACCAAAATACAAAAAAAAATAACAAGTCAAAAAACCGACATGCCAACGCACCGAGTCGCGGCGGTTGAATACCATTTAAATGTAAATGATTTGCATACGCATCAGACGGGCCCGTTCAAAATTGAAACGCGTATAAACCGTACTCAGCCAGCATAATATATGTTACTAATAATAAACTATAGACTGTATAGTTCTAGAGTGCCAGCTGAAATTATGATTTCATTGTACCAATAACACGATTTTATAGAATCTATCTCGTTGCACCGTTGTTTCGTATTCCTCGATCATCATCCCCTCGACGTACACATCAACCTGCGATTTTTGATTCTCACATTTTTACTTTGCTGTTTTGAACATTTTTAATATGTCCAATGTCTTCGAGGACGGATTCCTAGGATTTATTACTCTAGTGAAACTATACTATATGAACTCTACCGTCATTATTATGGGCCACGTTTCTGTCTTTTTCGTCACGGTAATTGCTACGTTCCTTCGGCTGCATATTCCGCTCGATCGTGCAGAATACAATATATTATTTACTCATTCAAATATTTCATCAAAATCCGCCCGTTATAATAATAATATTATATAACTACCTCCCAATAAACATATAAATAGTAATAGCAATCTATAATAACTCGAATGGTTTCGATGATATTAATACGAAAACAGTATTGCGGTGGCACATCTCCCGTCTGCCCTCGGAAAGGGGGGGGGCATGCAAAAACCATGTCATTTGTTCGCGTTTATTAAATCTGTGCGGCAGCGGCGGCGGTGGCTGCTGCTGCGTCTCTGTATTTGTTCAGTCAAACGCACACCACTCATCACGCACGCACCGTGTCGTGTTTTCGCATCTCACACTCGCCCCCCCCCCCACTCTAGCAAAATGTATATTATATGCACGCGAAAATAATATATGCGTATATCACATTATTATTTTACACAATGCTCGTTATATATAGTACAATATATATATGACGTCAGCCTTTAACGTCATAATATATGTTTATATATTTATATTGTATATGTATAGGTACAGCCGTGAATAAAATATGCTCCGGCGAGCCGAAACGTAAACGGTTTTTAGCGCCGCGCAAAATTGAAAATTACGATATAGTATATATATATATATTATACTCTATTCACGATGGCGGTCTCATGATTTAACCTCGTCACCCTCGTCGACGTCCGGTGGCTCGTGTTTTTACGTTTATCTATAAACGCGCTCATCCATGCGCATATGTCATATTATAATATTTAAATATTAATATTATGTATTAGGTTTATACATTCTAATATATATTACGATGTAATATCATGTGCTGGGCAAATTAATGATTCCGTATCTTAATAAATCGGTCAATCAAAAGAGAAAATATTAAAAAGTTCAAAGACAATATATCATTTATAATATACTTAGTTAATTAAATTATGCAAGAAACTCTGCGCGAAGTTAAAAGTTAGATTAAAAAAATTAAAGGCAAAGTAAATGTTTCCATTTTTTTGTCGGTATTATTCCGACACCGCACATAATACGGTATACGAAAAGCACTAAACAGGTGGAGTCATAACTTCATCTGTGTGCACAATTAAAAAATCTGAAACTAATTTGTATTATTTTGACTCGAGTTTAAAAATAAATTCACTTTTCCTATTAAAGTTAATTACATTTTTTATACACAGTGCACGAACTACGCACACAAAATATAAGATCTTAAAGCACTGTTTTAAATATATAGAAACACTGAAAAATTGGTGTACGGAAGTACCTTTTATATTGTACCCGACACTGAGTATATATTACATTGTTTAATTTTGCATTAATTTTAAAGTCTAAATATAATGCAAAAAAAAATAAATGTTTTCAGCTAATACTTCGGATTCGCTATAATATTATATTTACAATTCATAATCTCGGCGTGAAGTTCAGTCGTTAGTAATATTGTGCATTAACAAAGTAAAATAACGATTTTACTTAGAATCGGATGAAAATAATAGAGTATAACGAAGGGGTGAAATGGAAATATTATAGCGAAGGTATAAAATATAAAAACGCGTTTTCTACAGAGTCCACGAAATGAACGAAATAAATACTGTAAACACGAATTTGTAGGTATACACGTATAATTGAGGTGGTTGACGAATTATAATACATAACATGAGTCATACTGGATACATATCACGTATACGCATCGTGTAATCTAGGCTATATAGCTATACATATTTAGTGGCAGTAGGTCAAAGTAATGCATAATATGATACTCACAACAATCGTCTCTGTTTCAGCATTAGAAATGAATTCAGTAAAAACTTACCTGAAAAACAAAATACAAATACATTTCTTAAATAATAATATATACAATAATATTATGTTAACATGTAAAATACATTAAGCGCTTATATACTAAGCCTTTATTATAAATATTAAATTCTATTGGCATTATGAAAATATTATTAGAAAATAAAAAATTTTCACAATAATTACGAAGAACTTTGTATTGTTATTTTAAGATCAAAATTTGAAATTTATCATACTATAAACTCGGAAACATTAGTCGCCCATCTTAAGGCAATAACTTATAGCCATGAGCCCACGAGTATATTCATAATGCTTATTATTTATTCATACGATTATCATGGATTCTACCCGTTTCAATTTATATTTATCATTAAGGTAGATATATTATATATATATAATATATTGTACATTATTTTAATTTCCTACTCGCAATACTGCCGCTATATTTTACCAACTATACCTATCTAGTGCTTAGTACATTTTACTACAAACAATTGTACTTAAAGAAACATAATATTATATAAAGATAAAATAATAGTGCCTTAAGATACAATTTTAATTGCGCTTTCATTATATTAAATTATTAATCAATTAATTACTATATTTAATAGTTATTTTAATACTCGATTATTATTATTTACTTAACTTATAAATGTAAGTTAAGTTAATGGCATTTTTCAACTTAAGTGATGTATTCAAAATAAAAATTTTACTTAGCAAATAAATTAATGCAAATGTTAAATTACTTAACTTAACCAAGTTAAAAAAATATAATTTAATTTCTCAGCCTTGGTAAATATGCAGTAGGTACCTACACGCATACGTGGTCTACATATTATAATATGGGCCAGCAAAGTAGAAGGTTATAGTGTAAGCATGTTTGTGTATGTGTGTATGTGTATAAGGACTGTTAGGTCGAGTATAAGAGCTTCGTGATTGTATATAAAGTATAAACCCGCGAATTCGTATTGTACGGCGAATATCATCAATTCTACGCGGAGCCAAATGTTCGCTTCGAGACGTTAATGGCCGCACTAAAATTTAACAAAATTGATGGGCTACATCTATTTTCGTTAGAGTTTGTATCCATTTGGGAAACCCGCGTTGTATCTTATATATACGTATATATAAACAAACGCATACATAACGCACGCGCGCACTCGGGGCGTTCTCGTCGAAAAGCAATAATTAATCGAACTTCTCAGCATATACAACGCGAGTACATATTATACGCATATAACGTTTTAACAATTATTGTCTTCGTACATTCCACTGCACTTCTGAGGAGTAATAAAATTACTCAGTAGGACGAATGTGACATTGGCCGAAACAAAGAAAATGGTTCACGAGAGGCATCCTTTATATTGGGCGTATCGCGAATATAGTACAGTATGCGGAAACGGAGCGACCACTCATGGAGTAAACACCTGATAACGGATAAAAACGTAACTCGATTTAGTTTTAAGAAAAACAATAATTTCCTTCCATATTTGAGTAGATGATTTTGTTTTTTTTCAATTATTTATACCCGTAATTAATTGTTGTAATAAACACTGATTTCCGACAATTCGGCGTCAATTTGATAAGAGCCAAGAGTTTATATTGTTTCCGGTGTATTGTTTTAGGACGAGCCAGCGTTTCGCGTATATACCGCGTGCCTCGGGTGAGCCTCCAGACTGATATGGAATGCACTTGTTATTGTACTCACGCAAATAGTGAATGTGTTTAATAATATTATGTAAAATAGGAGCGAGTGAGAGATAAGGAGGAAAATAATCGAGACGAATTTATTTTATTCCGTTTCTTGGTTATCTCAGGGATTGAGTTTCTAGGAGCTGCAGCTATTTATTTATATGTATACATAATACAGTGTTGTATAAAGAATAGGACGTTGAGTGAACCATCTTAGAGGAAAAGGGTATCGGGCGTGAGATAACCATCGTTAATGCGTTAACCCGATCTAACAGACGACGACGACGAACGAAGACGAGGAAGACCAGAAGACAGAAGAACTGGTGCGCGTGTCTGTGAGTGTTGAAGTCTCGCACCGAATGACTAATGGAAAACGTTCAACCATCGTCGTATATTATGTATATCGTACGTGCTGTATATTATATTATTGTTATAATATTAAGTCGGAAACGTGATGTCTATGCTCAGCTATATACAAAGGAGGTCGATATTCGAAAAGTGGAAAGGTCGATCTTATGTATAATACAATGATATTTCATTTATATCTATTGACACGAATAATATATGATGTTTAGAAACAATATATTATTTTATATTTAGATATTATTTCACTTCACTATTTTAATACGCGTAATCGCTCTCTTAAATATCATAACGTCTGTAATTCGATAATTTTTTACATGACGTCATCATAATAATATTTATTTTTATTAACCATGAGGTGCACCAACTACAGCTGTGGTACTAAATTGCCTAACCATAACGCCGTGTCAGAAATAACATAATAATATTATTATCTGAAGTCATTAGTCGGGTTGTCCAATCCCTTCGACTGGTAGTCGATCTCAAACCGTGTCGTTCACCCATACAGGCACAACATATTTTTTTAAGAGTCCAAATCGCACCAGTGGTTTTTATCACTATGATATAATATTATTTTTATTAGGTACGATTTTTCACAGTTTCCATTTTGAAAAACCGTAAAGCGCGTGTACTAAGTGTATCGGTCTGAAGCAAAGTAAATAAGTTTGATTAGCATATCAAGCGTGTATACACGTTTGTTATTATTAAGAAGATCCCCTAGACAAATTAAAGACCGCTTATGAATATTTTATAATCATCTGTGCACTGTACGTATATACTGTACATAGCGAAACGTGGTACGATAATTGGTAGCACGTCGGTCATTAGCGAAAAAGGGCGATCAGCCTATGTATATAATATACGCGGATCAAAGGCTAATTTCGGTGGTTGCCATTTTACTACGCCAACACCGCCCTCAAAGTTTACCGCCACCACCGTCACCACTATACGTGTATAGTATAAACTCGACGGGTTATCAATTAACGTTTGTCAATAATTCAGCGACGTTAATTATGACTTGTACACCATTCGTGGTACCAAATTCTGACGCCATGCACTGGCTGCAACTTTATCCATTGGGGGGGAAAAAAAAGGCTAATTTTTTAACATAAATCGCGTAAAAGGGACAGTAAAAAAGAAAAACTTTGCTCGTTTGTATTAATAAATGAAATCTGTATATACGCGACGCCGGATAAAATGGGTCGGATGGCAAACGTTCACTGGTGCAGACTTCCAATACATATATTATATACATATTATTGCGTTCCCAACGGTACAAACGCATTTCGGCTAAATTATTTACTGAAAAACGAACGCGCGATCGTTCACAAGCGTTCGTTTTTTTTTATCATTTTTTACATAAATAAATTATCATTTTGTAATTATAAAACTTCAGTTACTGACGCGGATTTAAGTAAAAAAATAAAATAACAGTAAGCATAGTGTGTAACCGTATAACCCTGTATTGTAACGCACATTTTGTATGACTCAATTTATAAATCCCGTAAGTCATGTCGTTCTTACCATTTACTATCCCACCATTCTCAAAGAATTATGGCTTGAGCTATGAACCTTTAGTACGATGTATGTCCAACGCTAACTTAGACCCCTCTTTGTCTATTTTAACTAATTAAATTATAATTTGTAAAACAAAACTTATTTTATGTACTTGCATTAGAATACATTATTAGAACACTATTTTAATTAGGCCTGTACGTGTAATTAAAATGAACTATAAATAAATAATTAAACTGTGTGCGGCAACGCGATGTTGTTGGACATTAATCGTGTGTCTCTCCGGCCACCGCGAGTTCCGTTTGGCCGTTTGGAAATGTCGACGGTATATTATTACACTATTCAACGACGTGGGTCCGAATCACGTGAGCTGAAACTCTGCCGTGTGGAAATGACGAGATTCACTATAGCGGCTAACCAAACCTAACCTATATACATGTAAAACAACGCATTATTGATGTATTACAGACACCCTTCCGACGTGTATACTGCAGCGCACAGTGTATGTGCACTATAGTGACATGGGCTCTGCGAGATGAACGTCCGTCCTAACCGACCTAAGTGCGTATATATTATAATGACGGTCCGCGCGGAGCAATTGAATATATCCGCGAGAAATGGCCGGCACGCACAGCAAATCTCTTGGCAGATGGAAGTCGTCGTTCATTACCACAACTATAAATGATTAAACATATATATATATTATGTGTGTGTGTGTGTGTGCGTATCGTATGATATAATATATCACGCTCAGAGTAGCCCATTTACGGGGTAGGGTGGAGTGGAGGAAAATGATCCACTCTCTTTAGATCCCGGATTATAATAATTGATATTATGTATTATATAATATTATGCACAATGCGTACATATTATTTTAATAGTTATGATAATTTACAATTTAAACGTTCGCATTTATCAGTCCAAACCATCAAATTTTATTCACACCAGCTATTTGAAAAAAAAAAACTATTACACTGATACTGATGCTTTACGTTGTGGATATAAATTAATGATGTGTGTATTGTGCATATTTTTAGTGAATTTGAAATTATTATTCAGATTGAACAATCGAATAATTATTTTAATATGATGACTAATATAGTCCATAAATTTTATATTAGTATAACAACTCGGCAAGCTATTCAAATCTTCCTCCTCCTCACTCCCCTGAAACAGTTTCCCTTGAAATTTGAATCCAGTGGCAAGCAAAGGCCGATATATATGGACCCGTATACGGTGCTGCAAAACGAACGCGCTCAAATCGCTTTCGGCGGAAGATCTAAAGCTGCGCGCATCTCTGGAAAACAGAAACATTTGCCTTTTAAACGACACTGATAAAAAAATACATTTTACCGATGGCAAAGAATTTCCAACGCCACTCCCCGCTGACTATATGACTACTCGTATATACACGAGCCGGCACGTTCCACATCATCCTCCATATCCAACACACTGGGATCGCGTATTGCGTTATAATAAATTTTTATCTTTAAAACATTTTCAAAAGAAATAAATCGTCCGAAAGAATAATATACTTCCTTTTTTTTCCCATTCCGGTCTCTTTATTTTCATTACTCCGGCCCCCTCGGCCCTCCGTCCCAAACTGCTATGCCCACAAACTGAAACCAAGAGAAGAAAACATTTTTCGGTCAACGATGGAAATAATAATAATTATAAAGCCTACGTCAGGACGTAGTATAGTGTAGTTACGCGTAGTACGTGCGCTTAAACCCCACGAAAAGTGAATAATTTATCGCTGCTGCACCACCCACGTTGCACCACCTCTTTCTCCCTTTCTCTCCGTGTGATCTTTTACCGCAGTTAATAATTGATATTTTAAGTGTTTCTTTAACAACAACGACGACGACGACGGCTACGACTATTCTCCTCCTTTGCTCGTCCTCCCATTATACACGTATATATTATCTTGAAAATTACTTTTGAATTATTGTTATCATTATTCTGTTTTTTCCGGCTACCCCGTCCGGCTGGGCGTACCCGCGTATATTGCTGTTAATTACCACGCTACTATAATGTATACCGTGGTTTTCCTAATTTGGTTATTACATTACTGTTTTTTTTTTGTTTCTGTACGATAGACAATGGTTATTCGACAATGCCAAAAACAAAAGCTACGTATTATAATATATTGCACATAGGACGATTGCTGCAGTTAAGTTTCATCTTACACACTGAACGTAATTATACCGACTCATCGCTATCGTCACTACTATGCGCTATATCGTACTCAAAATCGGCAAAAGATCCGTATGCAGTTATTTAGTATATAATTAATAAAACAAGAAAATGGAATATAATTTATATTATAAATATTGGCATCATATTTTATCCTACGAGTTGTTCATAATCATTTGTTTTCTGTTGATTTTCGATCTCAAATCATATACACACATTTATATAGTAGTATTATGCGTCCTTGAGCGATCCTAAAATAATTGATAATGTTGTTAGATTCATAACTCGATTTTGTGCATTATGGTTGATGTTATATTATGCCTATATGAAAAAATAAAAAAATGGATATCAAAAGTGAAAGCGTAGCGCTGCGGTAATGAATTCCATGGATTTCAATATAAACTTTGAAGTTCAAACACACGGCTTTTAGGTACCTATATAGACATTACGTACGTTGTGATGGAAAAGGAAGGGTGCCGAAATTAATGGTCTGCTACCGTGAGCACACATCGCCAGAGTTTTGTTTATTTTATCGATGTTCAAAGAAAACTTCCTCGAGTCATATAATAATAATAATAATAATAATATATATATATATACACGCCCGGCACTCTCGCATTTTTTGTAACGTGAATTACTGTCCGTATAAAACGTGTTGTAGGTAATTTGCTCCCTTTGGCACGTGGACGTTAAAAAACAACCTGCGGATTACAAAGCACAAATCTAAAATAACATTTATTTAGTTAAAATGTATATTATAATATATAATACTAAGTTAGATATAATATTGTAATTATGTATTATATAGGTACAAATTATATATTCGTTATCATTACCCGTGGCACATTGTTGTTGAATACTATATAAATACTAAATCAATATACATTATACCATACCTAGGTATTATTATTATAATATTATGATTATTATATATTATAATGTAAACATAATGTAGTGTAAAAGTTTTTGTTTTTAATAAAAATCCAAAATATAATATAGAAAAGAGGTGATTTTTTCATTTTATTTTTTTACCGGTTATTGACCCCATGTTATATAATATATATATAGTTACATCGGCCGCCGGCACATCCCAAGCGAACCGTTTGCAATAATAAATCAACCGATTCTCGGGTATTTGAATAAATATCTACATTAATATTATATATATATTTATAGTTATTTAAAATATATATACACGGATTCGGGAAACTTTAAGTATTTACAGTGGCTTTGACCCGGGGGAGTTTATGACCGCACTAGCATTATTAAAACGTCCAGACTGATTTTATCATTAAAACGTTTGAGCGTTCTATATTACATAATAATATTTAGGTATTTTAGGTACATATTTTAATATCTTTTCAAGGCATATATAGATTTGTAAATTTTCTTTTACGGATATTTTGAATTTAATAGACATATTATTATATATAAGGCCGCGTACGTAAATTTTCCGAATAACGTTATACTTTAAAACATGTTTTGATCGATGTACCGTCAAATTTCGATCATATAATGATGTTTATTTGTTGGACACTAATACAATGTACCAGTATAAAATATGAACATTACACATTAGGTAAAAAAAAGAATGAGACCGAGATACAGTTTTTGTAAGATCCATGCCTCTGAATTCAATATAATATTTTAATAGTTTGTAAATAAAAACGAAATACAAGTATTCGTATTACGTTAATTGTTTTCATTCGTTTATTAAGTGAGCTTGACGTTTAAAAGATAGTGTATTTGTTCTAAAGTGTATTATACAACTTGCCAACTTTAATTAAATACAACTCGAGCGTGCTAAAAGGAAAAGGACTATATACACCTTTGTGATTTTAAAGATGTCTTAAAAACTTCTCCCGAATGCAACCAAAACTTAAAACTAGAAAAATAAAAATGTAATCGCATAGATCTGACTGATTGCATAGATCTGACTGAGTGTCAGGACAACTATGGCGTAACGCATATAAATTGCTGCCTGCTGGACCGTTATGCGATTTACGGATCTAACGTGTGTCAGTCGGACGGAATTGGGGAGGTCCAATTATGTGGCCAGTAAATTATGCGTTGGGGCGGGGGTGAAAGGGGTCCGAGAACAACTCGAAACATCTCATTCCGGCAAGGATAGTGAAAAGGGAGTGGTTCGATCATCATCGTTTAGCTTCTTCCACGTCCACCTCCTCGAGCACCACAACCATGACAAATATGATGGGAGGAGGGTGGAGAGGACCTCTCCTAATTAGCGATTCCCTACAACGTTTCCCACCACCGCTTTACAACGTGCGCGTGCAGTGTGCTTTCGGGAAAAGGGACCTCTATCCTGAGGGCGACCGAATATTATTAAAACCGTCCCGAAGGATACGCCGACGATGAGGTAGACATTAGCATAGTATATAATATAGCAACGGCGCGGCGGTGGCGTTTAGCGCGGCAGTACCAATAACTCAGCTACAGCGGTATAATAGTGGTAGTGGTATAGTCTACATTGTGGCAGTCTGGTAGTCGTGGGTGTATATATATATATATATAATAGTTGGTACACACACACACACATATACGTATCTTTACGTTATGTCGGAAGGTTGTATGTATATGCATAAAACGGAACGGTTAAGGCATCACGATATAATAATGGCTTAATAATACTAACGCCCATGGGTTGGGGTCGAAGGCGGCGTAGGGGTGCACCACAAAGCCGTCGCTGGGGCAAAATGATGTTGTTTCGCATGCACTCCGTACACCGCCGCGACGACGACCACTATATTCCACCACCACCGACCGCCCCCACAACCTAAAAAATATGTATCGGACACTTCGCGACTGTTGTTCTCGGTGAAAATTAAAGTATCGGGCGTGGCGGAGTTCTCATATAACGTATTATATTTACAGAATAAACAACGATAATGCGTATGTTCTACCGCATAGGAAAGCAAGTAATTACTACACTCCGTATATTCACCCTGTACGTACAAAGTGCATGGATATGGTATATATAATACACGGAGGTATACTAACGCGCTACTTAATTGGGAGCCGATAAGAAGTGTCGGTGAAAGGGTTGAAAGCTCGCGTGATAAATGGACTGGTGTTTTTGTCTCCTTTGTCCGGTGGCATCTAATCAAAATCGCTTGCCAGAGTTGATGACGTATCGCGATTTATCATTCCTCTCTAACCTACCCTAAGTGAACGCTATATATAAACCTGCAGTAAGGTATAACGAGACGTGCGCCTTCTTATACAACTATTTAATATATTGCGCGTATTACATATATTCTAGACTATATTATATTATATAGTTCTATACGCCTCGCCGCCTATCGCGCTCACTGTAATCATGGCTGACGTTGGGGTCGAGTTTGGCAAACATAAACATATATTTATATTATGCATACCAATGGGTCTGCAGGGTTTATCGTAAATTTGCACAACGCATATAAGAATATGAACTTTTACGGACCTCGTGTTTTTATTTCAATACACTCATAATATTATTAGTGTTTTCACTATACTTGCCTGACACTGCTAATCTAAATAATACATTTTTTTACTATAATTATTGTGATTTATAAAATATACATATATAGTAATATACAACATACATACTATAACTTAATAGCACGCATTTAAAAAAAAAATAATATTGCTTAATCTATTAATTTGTATGCCAGTTTGTGGTGGGAAAAGGGGTGTGCGGTGTGCCTATAACCATATAAGTAAACTATGCTATTACTCCCAATTATGTTGGTGGGAGGGTCGAATCGGCGTTGCGTTGTATATTTGTATATTATTAAATGATTTGCTACGCGTGCTATTAAAATATTAGCTACCTGCTAGTGATAATAAATAATTACATATTTCTGGCATTATATTATATAAAATAATACCCATAACATACAACAACGATGACTGAAGTCACCTTGTCACCTATTTATGTACAACACCCATTGTCAAGATTTGATTGTGTGTATATTTTTTTTTATTATTAATTTAAATTGTGGGATCAATTTTATTTGTCAATGCATAGTCATCCACCGTAATACATATAATAAAGTAGGTATTCAATTTTCGTATAAAATAGACCTTCCCTTATGTCCCACACATTGTATTAAATTTTAAAGTAAAATATTTACAATATAAAATATAAATCGTATATATAGACGTTAAGTCGCGGTGGCGAGTTTTCTAAGCGTTAGTTTGAAAATATATACATACACATTCCACTAACATATAACATTATTATTCATAACTTGTTTAAAAAAAAAAAAAATCCCACAAGCCAATATATTCTTTGACTTTATCTTATTTTTACTCACTCCACAGCGACGAACACGGAAAATCGTTTAAGCTGAAATTTAAGTTTTTATATATATAAATAAGGGGCCTGCACCACCCTTTGCGACAAATCCAGTGCACCGATATAATATAGTTACAATACGCTATGGTTAAAAAAAATCTCCTCCTTCTCCTGAACACGCCGACAAACATTGGCTTTTCCAAATATCATCATCATAAACGCGTTTCTTATCTATAATTAAAATCTTCAAATATAGCGTAAAGGTCCGATTCCATATTATTAAAGGTTTTTTTAACTTTTTTTTAGAGCTTCCCAGTTGCATCACGCACTCGTATTAACGGCCATCGCTCGATCTTATTTACAAAATGTATAAATAAATAAAGGTATACGTTATACTGCAGTTGTGAAAAGTGCTTCTTAATAGTACCATTTCGGAACCCCTTTATATTTCTTTTCCTTTATTTTTTTTTATACCAAACCGTCATTTTACAACTCTTTATGCAACCCGTACGTGGTAAGCACCTTTCAAAGAACGTTAATAAAAAAATAATAATAATAAAAACTTTACCTCAGATAAAGATTTTTCATCGTGGTAGGTGTGGTGGTGTTACGGGCAAGAAAACTTAAATATGACACGTGTGTGCTAACACTATACTTTGATGTCCTACACCACGCACGTGGTATAAGCATTATTATTTGTGTTCAATTATGAAACTGCTTGATTATATTATCAGGAATAACTATTATTACACGACAGAAATATAATATTCTAAACACGAAAGTCAGAATTCACACTATTTCATTGTATAATATTTGATACGAATATTGGTATCGTGTAATAATATTAATATTTATAAGCAATATTTTTAATAATGATTTCCTCGTATCAAGTAGGTTCCTATTTCGGTTTTGTAATTCGTGTGAAAGTCAATAAATTATAAAAATATGATACATAACCGCGCAAAAGTTAGTAAGTTAGAGTAAATTGTAAAAGCACGACCGAATTGAAATGATAAAATATCTTATTTCCAAATGAATCATTCTCGATTTATTGTGGATGTACGTGTTGGATTAATTTTTTTGAAAATATTTCATCACGTCATAATATAATATACATAATCATGTGTAATAGTATCTCTGCTGTCAAAAACACTTAATTCACCATGACGGATATAACTCATAGTGATGTATAAAAAAATCACTTATACATTCGTCGAATGTCGATACAACTCATATTTACCAAGTACAATACGAAGCTGAGTCACATTTTCCATGTGCGAAAAACGAATAATACATTTAATATGATTCAACCGAAGAGTGATTCAGATATTTTCTTTTTTATCACATTAGTACATCGCGATAAAGAAAAAAAAATTTCACATCTTTCATATTTTACTGCATTTAAGATTCTCCTTTACAGCTCGTGTCAGTGCTCTGAAATAGTTTGCCTGCTGTAAATATTGTAATCTTAAATCCTAATTAGTTTCCACTTGAATGGTTGTATTACTTTGATATTCTCTCGTTGGCTATTTAACACCGTCTTATGAAAATTTCTACCAGACTCATTATTATACCATGCATAATTAGCAGTGAAATATTAATAAATAATCTAAACATTTCCCTTCTCTACGCCACGACCATACACATAATATATTATTATTAATTTGTAAAACTGTTGGTGTAAGACAAGCGCACACAGTGAATGAATGAAGGTATAGGTAGTATTAGGTACTATGGCGAAATATTTTTATTTTTTTGTACTCGATTTCAGTTTAATGCCATACAAAAAAACTGAGAAACTCTTAGCACTTGTTTATTAATGTATGAATTCCGTTTAAATATTATTATCAGTCGAATTAATATTATAATATTCAGTTACAAAAAATATGTCCTTTTCTTATCTATACATATATAGACTTTAGGACTTAAGTGTTTATATCGTTAAAATATATCATGTTCGTAACGTTCTTTATAAATTGTAATTTTATTTTACTCGTGTTCTCTTTAGTATATTATTATTAAATATAATAAACGAGTAAGCTGTTGGTTTATTTCTATATTTTGTAGCCTAGTTTCTTTTGAGAAGCGCACACTTTTATACAGTGCTTTTCAACGTAACTTTGATAAATTAATGATAAATATTAATAAATTCTAATTTAACACATTTTAATGATTTTACTAAAGTTAATTTATAATTATAACTACTAATAAGTGGAAAACTTATTAGCGAACTTCCGGTAGGTAGGTATATTAAATAAGTTTGAAAATTGCTATTGCATTATTTCGCACAGGTATTTGCTTAATAAAAGAGTATTTTAAATACTATTTTAACGGAACGTGGATTATCAAATGGCCATAAATTGTACGCAAAGTGTTATTAATACTGTGGAATTTACTATAGTTGAATACTTTTAGACTATAAGACCGCTTCAGGTGAATTTTCATCCGAGTATTATATTATGTATATTCACTCGGAAGAACCGCGAGTGACCTCATCAAAGTTCGGACGGCTTATCTACAGAAATTCGATTCCGATGATATGTACAGATTTCCCCGGTCTGTGATCGCTGTCTCTATATATCGACAGTATATTTTGGTCAGGTCGGTCGGACTTAATTAATTATATTACATTCGTCCGAATTCGACTGATGAACCGGTATCGAAGAACGACACTGCGACATTGACTAACATTCAAACGGATAACTATCGCGCCGTTTGCTATATAATATACTCGAGTCCCGCGATAACTCGAATCTCAAGGGGAATAGAAATAAATTCGACTTGTGTGTTTTTTGAGTTATATATATACCTCAAACACAACTTCAACAAGGGGGTGAGAAAAATTTCGATTTATCGAGACTCGGCTGTACAACGTGTTCTTGGCTATAACTCGGCTCGTGGCATGTGCGCATTTTGATTTTGTCACATTTATTTGTTTTACACGCGCAAGCAGTCCGACGAACCCGTCGCGGTGGCGGGCTGGTTGCCAGGCGTCGTCGTCGGCGGTGCGACTGGAAAAGGAACGGAAACGATTTATTGTTATGTATTTTTTTTTTTACCCGTCTTTTGGCGGTAAGTTTTATTTCCAAACCATATAAAAATTAATGCCGCGCCGGCCGGCTGGTGTGACACGCGCAGCGTACAACGGACGGACGGACGTGTCGCTCGTTGGATCCCGTTAAGACCGGGATTGTTTTAGTGCGATGGAGGAGGGTAGTGGAAAGGGGAAGCAGAAATCTGGAGAAAGGACCGATGTTCATTATTATTATTATTATTATTATTATTTTAATAAACGCGCTGGATTATTATTATACAGCGCAACGATGACCGGCGGCGGCGGCGGTGACGGTTGGATTAAATTAATGGCCGCCGCCCGCCGTAAAGTGATTCTCCGGTTCGCACGTAATTAGAACAGGGAGCTTTATGCACGCGTGTTTTACTTCCTCCTCCCACCCCTATCACTGTTCCTGCCACAATAACCTTTTCGCCCCGAGTTCTTCCCGTTGGCGTCGCCATCGTCTCTCTTTTAGTCACACGTCCCGCACGAATATCCGCACCTTCCGCACCGACACTAGTCCAGGACATCGCCCCAAACTATAAACAAGACGATCGTTCTCGAGTCATTGGCCACTACTGTTCTTTCGGAAGATTTAATGTTGATATTAAATTTAATTTACGGCTTTATTATTCACTTGTCGAATCATTTAATCATTCTAACGATAACGTCTTCAATTTTTTTTATTTTTATTTTTTTATCATACCATTGTGTATTCGATCATTATTTTTGAAATATTCTATAAATATATCGTATAAATATCGATTGTTGAATAACTATAGTGAAATAATCTTGAACCGTGAAAATCTTATTATAGGCAAAGACAAATTATATTCTACTTCGAAATATTGAACTATAAGTATAAATAAAACGGTTGAGAAAAAATTTGGGAAATAATTTTGTTAAAATTTGAAAATCGGTTAAACTCGAGAAGATTGAACCGCTGCATTCCACGATGACAGTAAAAACCAAAATCAAGTTAGCCTGAAATCATCGCCAGCCAATATGACGAAGAAACAATCACTCTGTATATCATTGCGTATACAAACTATAAGAACAGTATACAAAGCACACATTATATATTTATTGTACATTTCTACTGCTACTCCACGAGCACACATACATACAAACATCGTTAGATTTCCATCACATCGTAAAATGGCGACGACTACGACCCGACCCGTGTTATTTATTCTTCGTCGCTTCCGGTGCGCGCTTTCGGGTGAATTTTAATCGCGCGCGGGGCCACCCGATTTTAATGAACCGGAATTCAGTGAACCGCCGCCGCCGCCACACGTGTATATGTATATAAATATTATACTCGCCCTGAACAATAGAGACTCGTGCATTTAAATGTGAGTGTGTGTAAGTGGGAAACGTTTGTCTTCGCGTATTCGTACGTTCGTTACAAATAGACCATGTTGTTGCGTACACCTGTTTTTTTTGTTTTGGTGATTTTCCTATCGCTTCCATCATCAATGCGCAATTAACTCGCGAGTGTTTCGCACATATTGTATATAGATAATAGGCACCTATATGCGGAGAATCGCAAATTTATTTACTACCCTTTTTTTTTCTCTCCACTCGGCTGTACGGTATACATACATTTTCTCGAGGAGGAAGAAGACGCGTTCTACCGCAAACCGGATGTCTAAATAGGGTTACATTTGCACCATTAATAACATAATAACATTATGGTATACTGAATAGTCGAATACACTTAACATAAGACATTGTCACTACGATAGGTAAAAGTATAATTTAATAATCGTATCTAATAGTATATCTGTGTATATAAAAAAAAGTTCTGACTGATGAATTTATAATCAACGTTCTAACATGACTATATGGACACTTTAAATGTTTATGGTACCTGACCATGTGTACTAAGAAAGGATTTTGTCAAATTTTGATTATAAAGAGATTATTATTATAACAATTTTTTGTTTATCTAGGGTTGCCATTGTGGTTACAGATGACAAAATAGTTGTTATGATTGGGTATAATTTTATTTTATAACTGCTTTTATACTTGGTCAAAATCACCGAAATTACTGTGTTAAAAATCTATGTGGATTATAACATTTAATGCGGAGTTTAAGACGGGGTAAATCCAAGGATATTTAATTTGACATGGACATCGCTGTACAGGTTCAGATAGTATATTATATATATATGAAAATATCATATTGTAATTCTGTTTGACACCACATCGAATGACTCACGTTTTAAATACATTTACGACGTTATTACACGCCGTCACATCAAATGATTATTAGGTTTGATACTATACAGGTAAACATATTATTATTATACTCAACATAATTATATTTTGTGTCAAGCTAAAACCAAAAGTATTATTTCTGTTGACTGCGGGATGTTCCCTGGTGCTTTACATAATATTATAGGATATTATTACAAGTGATTTTCGGTTTCAGCATGTTATTAAATAGTAAATACATATCATATTTAAATATATGTATGTGTGTGTATAAAGTATTTATATATAACTACATATTATTAGTATTTAAGAATGTTTTTAATAAAAGCTATAAAAACTATAAATGATAATTTGAAAAAGTATTAAAAAAAATATTACCTATTCTATTATATTAATGTTGTTTTTATTATATCAGAAGTACCGTTAATAAAATATCCAAATCTAATTTAATAGTAATTTCTTTTATAAAACAAACTAATTCAGATTAAAAGTTTTTCATGTTTCATGTTTTCCTAACTGACTGTAATATTAAATAATATTATACGTGCAAAACAATTTTTCATTCATTAAGAGTTTTATTTTAATCTTTAAAACTGTGAAACTTAAGTTTTGGAAAATTATAATAGGTAACTATTACAATGAAATAAAAATTATCATGAATAACAATAATTGAACCGTCGAATATACTTGTTTAGATGAGGTGTGTTTCTCGCCTTGCACTATCTGTACAAAGTCCGCTGGCCAGTGGAAACTTCAAAGCCCTGAATGGAACTTGAATCTATTGGGGTGGTAATTTTGATCAAAAAGAACGGTCAAACTCTTTGTCCTTTTGTTTTACGACTTATCTCTGTTCTTTCGACTCGCCCTTCCCGCCAATGAGTCATTATGTTCTATGACCCGTGAAATAACCTTGTCCGCCCAAATAGCCTGGGTTTTTTCCTAAGGCTGGATTTTTAATAGCTTCTTACTATACAAGGTGCTTTTAACTCCAAGTGCCTTAACGGTAGGGTGACACAGTCTACGGCTCGGCAAATGGCAAATTTATACCGTCAAAATATAATTCCCTCTTATATTATAAGGTTTAATGCAAAACAAAAATCGCAGGCTTAGAGGCATCAGTGAGGATTAGAGTTTTTTTTTTTTGTTTTTATTAATGGTTACAACTGAAACAGAACGTTATACAATTTCAAAATACATACGTCTATACCGCATAATGCTGTACATAGCTGGTATAAATTCGGAATTCTTCTAGGTTAGATTTAAGTATTACCTTATCAAAATTGATAATTGTATTACTAACCTATCAGATCAGTGTTTGGTAATTTACAAAAATAACCTCTCTTTTGTGGCACGTAAATTTCGTTTGAGAGGTAAAATAAAAAAATTACCAACATAACTCCGGGGGCGGAATCGTAAAAAAAAAAATAGAATTCGGATCACGTACATGAAGAAAATTGTATCCCGTAAAAAAAAAACTGCCGTCTGGAAGTCGAAAAGAAAATAAGAAAAGGCACATCGTTTCTTACAATTCCACTGGGCCTCTTTGAACCATTACGATTTTCTACCGCACCGCCCGTCCGTTCGCCGTGCTCAATCAACCGATATACAATTAAACCGGATTTATATTAGTCCTGGTTTTGATGGTAAGGCAATTTTTTGTCAGCCGACACACACACACGCACGCACACATACACATTCACACGCATTATACATTATAGATATAAAGTACCGTGTTACATATATGGAACGAAAAAAAAGAAAAAGTACAAACACACGCATATGTATATATATAATATACACGATTGTAAGCATAAAAGTTAGTGTTTCAACGATATATGCGAGCGCAGGGGCACTATTTTATTAGACTACCGTGTCTCGTTTAAAGTCCAGTTTAATTTCGCCTAGGGATTCATATGCAAATAACGATTGCTCTGTCGCTCTCTCTCTCTCTCTCTCTATGTATATATATATATTATATGCAGTTGTCTCTCAAAGATATTTTCATTCTCGCGTTTCACCCACAATTATCGTGAACTTTATTCAGCGCATTATTAAAATCGCACTTGGAAATAAACGACAACGGTGGAAATTGAGAAATTTTAAGTGCGCTTACAGAAAAGACACTCGTTGTAGCTGTAAATATATTTATTTATATACATTCACTCAATCGATATGAAATTACTCCGGAGAGGTCTCTGTAGGTTCTTCTTCACCGAAACGTAATATATATATATATAAGATATAAATAACGTTGTATAGTTAACAGAAACATTTTATACGCTTTTTATGTACATTATATCGAATTTCAAAAAAATACAACCCATAAGATGCGTTACCTATACGATTTTTTTCGTTTAAAAAATGTACAAATCATTAAAAACTTGAAAAAATATTTTTATTATCTAAAACTAATGTACGTTGTACAATATTTCAAATTACGTTTTAATATAATACAAAACAATAAATAAAAAAAAGGGTGGGTAAGTGGATGTCGCTCTGCTGTAGGTACCTACAGTAGGTACAAGTGGATACAAATTTGAATTCAATGATATAATATCATTGTATACGAAAAACGATTCTGAGCTGAGACAGTTTTTCAGTGTGGATATTTTAAATTATATTTATATTGTTATTTCTTATAATTAATACGGTAGCCGGTAAGTTGAATTAATATTATAAAATTACAACAAAACTAAAATAGTTGCACATGGTTATTTAATATGAAATTTTGTCCAAATTTGATCATAAAATAACTAAAAAAGAACTGTGTGTTTATATTTTTGAAATTTTATAGCTACAGAATAACCTACTGACGTGGAATCTTGTTTTAAATTTTCAATTCTTAGCAATAAAATTTGAACATTTTATCAATTTTTAACTACAAAATCATTTTTAAATTTTAAATTTGATAAATGTTGTCAAAAATCGAACTTTAAATGCTTATAGAAAAAATATGTCTATGTATTTTTAGTTTTCTTCAACTACTATTGTAACGATATAACAGGAGTCTTGTATTCAATTTTCAAGCTTTTTTACCAACGATTAAAATTTTATTGACATACGCGGAAAAAAACTAAAAAAATTCAAAAAACAAATCAAAATATTTTGAAAATGCTAACATAAACATATGGTGTAAATTTCAAGTATCTACTGCTATTTGTTTTTGTTTTACAGCAAAATAAGAAAATCGCTACATGAGAAATTGAGTGAATATCCAATCTTCGAGAAATATGAACATTTTTTTTTTTTGATAAAGGTAAACAAATTCATAAAGAATCTTGTATTACATTTTAAAATCATAGATTTAAAAAAAAATTTCCATAAATTTCTAACTCTCAAGATAATTTTCACATTTTTGTGATTTTTAAGTATTTTATCTAAATTTGAACTTTAAATGCTCATAAAAAATTATTTTTGATATACGCTTAACTTTTTATTTAGTTTCCAATAACAACAACTTACGAGGAACCTTGTATTAAATTCTCAAGTTTTTTTACCCAACAAATAAAATTTTATTGACATTCATAGAAAAAAAAACTAAAAATATTGGAAACGCAATCTGCCCGTAAATAGTTCAAAACAAATCAATTGATTTGAAGATTACATAAATGTAATTTGTTTTAGAGTTACACCAAAAACCAAAATCAATTTTTTCGAAAACCGATTTTGCGTAAAAATTCCCGTTTTTTCTTAATTTTTCTTTTGTTTTTCCCTGCGCATTTGAAAACTACCAAGATTTTTTTACTCTTGACCCCCCAGAATACAAACAAGATTTACTTTCTTATCTGAAAGGATACTGTTAACGATTACTGAAGAAAATCGAAGCAGTTTTACTGCCCCGAAAGGTGAAGACAAACACACAAAAAAAAAAATAAAAAACACACATTATTGTAAAATCAATACATTCATCGCTCAAAATCTAAAATTGTTTGAAAAAGTGATGTTTTCGATTTATACCTATAGCTGTGTTCGAAGACTCTCGAGTTCCAATTTATTATTAAACGCATTCAAAACGTTACTCGTGGTGATGTGCACCGACGTTGTATTTCTTGTAATTTTAAAGTTTTCCGTACATACCAATTTTTTACAGTATTCGATCGTCTTGATCATTGATGAATGCATCGATCAGATATTTGCCGATATGCGTTTAACGTGTACCTATACTGTACATTTCACATCGAAGCGTTCCAGCTTTTAATTTACTGACTACATAACTTTACTATTCCTCGGAACTATTTATTTACACAATGGGTTCCTCGCATGACTTGGTTCGAATTTAACAATGATGATGATTTCAAAATTTCTAAATAAAATAATGTAGCATGCAAATTATGGTGACTCATCCCTGTCGTATATCTATCATATTATTATAACCGCAATCATATAACATCATATAATAAATACAGTGAATATAATATGCTAAAGTCACTATTATATAATATGTACTAATACTCACTGCAGGTGTTCAGTGCGGTATCTACACTTTAGTATCGACAGACTGATACTCAAATAACATTATGATGGTTTTACGGAGTCATAATACATGTTGGATTGTTTATAATACGTGTGCACACTTCAACCGGCTCCATTAGACTTTGAATTTGTCCACATAAATTAAATCAGACTTACGGTCGCGATAGGATCGAGCAAAATAACGAGCTGAACGGAGACAAAAGAACTCGCACACTGCCAATTTTAATAGGAAAATAATGTGCGCAACAGTGCACGTCATTTTTCACGTAATCTACCACGTTTGTCAAGCATCGCGTAATCCCTCAGGATTACACAGCTCTCCGTGTTCGTGTGCCAAAACCGGAGTATCGCAATTCATGGAGCATTTCGGCATTAGGGCCCTCGTCTACAGCAGCAATCGTAGAAACTTTTTATCAGAACGTATACAATTTTTTTCGTTAAATGTAAACTATGCGATTGTAATAATACATAAATGTAGTATGCGAGGGGTTTCTTGAGCAGATAAATCATTAGGTATATTATACGCACGTCATTCATGTAAATTATAAAATGATTAAAAACATATTTGTATACTATTATAATATGACTTATATTAGGTATGGTAATACATATATCATATGTAGCACCTTTAAAGATTATAAAATATAATTTACGTTAAAACTATTGTCTAATGAAAAAAATTAATATAATTTATTATTAAAAACCGCGATGGTTGATTTTTGTATCAGAATAATTATCAGGTACATTTAAAATGTATAAATAGATAAAGATTAAAATTGTATCATCACGCTACTCGTACGATTTTATCAACGATTTTATAATATTATATTTTAGTACAAAATATAAGTAGGAAGGAAAAACTTTCCACTAGAAATTACAATAATAATACGCTGGTAACTTTATACGTTCAAACTTGGGTATGATTTATGGGTTTTTGACATTTGTTATTTTTGTCCTTGGTATAAGGTGCAACAGTAAATGGTATTTTAATTAATTACGAAGCCCACGAGGACAACTGTATATATTTTTGTTGATGGTAAATTTCGAAAATACAGTTGACAAATTAGAAAGCCCAAAACCCTGGAAATGTTGAATAGTCAGGTTTAGTTGACCTAAACACAAGAATATGGTTGTCCATCACTTACCTGGAAGTGTAAAATGGTTCTCTCGGGTTAAATAGTACGGTACCCGTAGTCAACCGTAATCAGTCATGTCCACTATAGTAATTTGCGTTTTATTGATTATTTTAGTACAACACCACGAAACCACGTGCTTGGTGTTTCGTTTGGAAGGTAGTGAATTATTTATACCAACAAACTATACAATCAAAGGTCGGACTAAATTTAAAAAAATATATGTTAATTAATATAATTTATAATTTACAAGAACACCCACCAACTAAAAATATTCTTTAAAATGTAAAAAACAGTTTTTAAACGATTTTACAACATTACAGTTAATTCGTTTTAGTTCGTAGATGAGTGAGATAACATTTTATACAAAAATAAATATGTTAAAATATATCTGTAGCTACTGAAATATTGATAAAGATAAAATAAATTTTTTCAATAACACACTGTAGAATATATAATATATTCTTGTCGCGTTATCCGCACACAGATTTTTTTTCAATTTTCTCAAGGACCTGCATTCATTTTAAATTATTCGTTTTTTCTTATCGAATGCAATAACTTAATACCGTGTTCAAATATAATATACGTCAGAAAATCAGTTTATATACTTATTATATTTTATATGAGCGATGTTTTTTGATGCGAATTAAGTGTACACAATTCTGTTTGTCCTATTTCTATTAAAACAATCTGATTAAAATAAATCACTATAGAAAATGTTTGTTAAAATAATCACGCACACATTTAGATTATATATCAGGTTGTCAGGTTACGTACCTAACCCTTAACCTAACCGTTATCTCTTCAACATTTACCACCGTAAATTGTGAATATTGTCATGAAACGATGATCTTGCCGGTTGAACGTGTGCAGTACCTATTTTAGTTGATCAGAGCTTCGCAACGTCATATTTTACAAAGGCATACAAATGATAAATAAATAATAGGTACATCAACATGTTATCGTACTCCATGACCAAAAAATGTTGGACCTATTATTACTATGTATACTATATATTTAGAAAAAGTCTATACTGATGTATTTCATTAATATGGTATAACCTAACAGTCTTCAAGTACGTCGTTTGTCAAATACGCAATTATACAACGAATGCCCGCTTGGGTCCAGGTTATATTATATATATTACAGTCCTCGAAACTTGTTAAAAAAAAAAACTGTATTTTTAAAACTCTCGTGTTGTTTATAACAGTCGTTTGTTTTGTTCTGTTTGAATTTATAGGACGTGATCTGGGAACCGGTCAAGAACCTGAACATATCGTTGGTGGTGCTGGAGTTGAACGGCGACGGCCTATGTAATCTGACAGTAAACAACAAGGTGCTCGCGGCGTTCGCCGGTCTCCGGTTGTTCAACGTGAGCGGGTTCGACCGGGTAACGATCCGGTCGCAAGGCGTGCTGGCCAAGTACGCTCGCACAAACTTCACGGTGAACATCAGCCATGTCCGTCAGCTGTCTCTGGACACGAATGCGTTTCATCCGTACGATGGCACGGTGGACGTGCTAGTGGAGGACTGCAACGTGGTCCGGCTGGGCAGCGAGGTGGTGTTCAAGCTCCGGTCGTTCGTGTTCCGCCAGATCAGCGTCCTGGAATTGTCCAAGAACACGTTCAAGAACGCGGCCACAGGTTCGCCAATCGAAGAGGTAAATGCCAAAACACGCATAAATCACTTAACGTATAAATAACGCGTACATTATATGCCCATACCTATAGATCCACGATAACCTATTAGTTTTTGCGATCTTTATTCTTTCGAATTCTCTCCCGTGCCCTTCCTATAGCCCATCTTCCGGTTCAGCTCGACCTCAAATCGTCCACTCTTCCTGTAATTTCGCAAGTTTCTCACAATTTTTGTGCATCTTTGAACATGCAATGTCTACAGATAAATCTGCTGTTTCGCTATACGCATCTCATCCGTTTCAATGATTGAGATTCGTAAAAATCATAAAAGAGTATCTGTTTTCGTTGAGATACAACTATAGAAATCGATGAAAGTCTTCGTCGTTACTCTCGTCCATTTTCCGAAAACGTCCACTATCATGATCCGGCGGTAGATCAGTTGAAACTTACCGACCGAAAACTAATTTCAAAGAATTAATGTCAAACAATGACTATATATAATATTAATATACTATATATTATATTAGCCTGAAGATTTTACGACAGCATGCGACGGTTTCACGGATATATGGCTTATCATGTTTATAAGAGGTTTAAAAGTTTGAAATGAATTATATAATATAGAGATCATAAATTGTGTAGGTTTTTTACGGACCTAAAAGTTTTAAAAAAATATATATATAACGTTGCTAACAGCAAGAGAATAATGCGTTTTTAAACTAAAATATATAGGTAGGTACGTATAATAATGCTCGGCAATAATTTTTGGAACTCAAGTTCGTGGCGACACACGAGTGTTTTTAACAGATACACGATATAATTTCAGCGACTATTGCGGGTACCAAGTCACCGCGGTGAACCGACACGGCTACAGATTAACGGCTGAGAAAAATCTTTGGCGCTTCTTTTTCTTTCCATCACACGCGATATAGACTCTCGATAACAATTACATCGGCACCGAACTCGACCGCAACGTCGCATATACGCCATATTTGATATATGTGTTACAACCGTTTGATTAATATAATATCATATAATATTATATGAATTGAAGACCAATAGTAGAAACGGAGAAAGATAATAAATATCCCCGTTGCGCAACACTGTATATAATATGAAATGTTTTCGCTTAGATGAACTACGCGTATAGACTTTTTGATTTTTGCAATGGCATTCTTAAAGTTTTGCACTGTCATTTAATGGTGTATTTAATGTTTAGACCGAAAATATCATCATTAATTTTACTCTAATAATTATTGATCCAATTTTATCATTTAAAATAAATATACTAGCTACGAGCACTATAAAAACCTAATTTTTCAATCTGTTCTTATATTATTCAAAATTTTATGACAGATGATATTGGAAAACCTATACGCGGTAAAACTGCCATCGTACGCGTTCTATACGTCCATCGATATGCTGTCTATCACCAACTGTACGTTCGGTACGATCGAGAGGAAAGCGTTTCCGATAAATGACATTGGCAACGCCACGCTGACCAACGTCACCGTGGACCTGGTAGAAAGCGAAGCGTTCCAAAATTCGACTCTGATCTCCAATCTGCGAATGATCAGATGCGACATCCGAGAAATGGAGAGCGACGCTATCATGTCCGTCGTGCAGAGCATAATCATCGAACAGTCCACGTGAGTATAGATATATTAGGTACCTACGTTTCTGGGGACGTATTAATATTGGATAGTAATGACGACACTAGTGCGATTAGTACACATCCACTATAATATAATACCCATACAATAATGTCTATACGATATCTCTAAGAAAGTTTTAAAGAAAAAAAAAATGTTTAGTAAGTACTTTCAAATAATAATAATTATAAATTTAAATCTTTTTTTTTAAGACCTAACATATGCGCATATCATCGGACACATCGTAATGATTTTAAGTCCCTAAGTATCGCCTTAATATTTATAGTTTAACCATCAACATGTGTTTTAAATTATTTAAACAACTGATAAATTCACTATAGAAAATGACACGCGAAATCGAAGTTGTAATGCGTGTGAGCACACAAGCAAACCGTGTTTGTGTTGTAATTATGCAAATTTTTTTTAATTATTTATTAAACTTAACGAAAAATGTAGTACCTACATATAGTATGCAAGTCCTCTTAATTAACAAAACTATGTACCTATTTATATTATGGTGTATATTAGTCATTAACTACATTAACTAATACACACACGATAATTATACAGACAATACTAGATAAAAAAAAAACAAACAAATTAGAAAAATATAAAACTATTGCATACCAAAAATTATGTTTATAACATTTTTGGTCTTGTACTAATAATATATTTTTATTGAATTCAATTTAAAATAGAAATAAAATGACAAGATTTAATTGCAAAGAAACAATGTGAAAAAAAGATTGCAATTTAAATACCTTAAATACCGGGGTCTAATAAAACACATCTGTATCTAATTAAGCATATTATAACTGAATAATTCTGAGTAACCGTAATGGAACAAAAAAAAAATTGCAAACGTATATAAAAACCTAGAATCCCCTAATTATGCTATATCTTCTAATGACCATATTTCAATATGAATTTGGTCGTCATCGTCACCATTATCACGCGTTCCTATAATGTAAAACGCGCGTGTAATAAAAATTGAGTACAAAAAGCAAACACGTGAATACGTGATGTAGGCTCGTCGTAGAAAATGTAACTACCTAATTTAAATTGTAGCCATTTTCTTAGACCTAGGAGATACCGTTTTAGTGTTATCGCCTAACCACGACCTACGTTTACGTACACATCATATTTAATTAAATATTCGCATGCACTTAAGTATAGAAATGTTATGCGCCATTACAGGAGGGCGCCTACATATTATTATAATACTATGCGACGATTACATGTGCTCGGCGAGAGGTATCGTCCTAAACTCGTATTATAAAATAGTATTGTATTATTATCACGCGTTCAAATCGATTGATGTATATAGTGATTGCACTACCTTATAATATACTTACCAAACCATAACATCGTATAATCGAATCAAATTAACCGCATGTCGATGTATGCGCATTATGTTATTATACTAGCTGTTATTAATTATTATGAACGACATCGACGACGGACGTATCGCGGTTTGGCCTTCACGACGTGTGTTATACCTAATAGTTATTCGGCATATCGATCGACACGCGTGTAGCAGTACACCCTTATTACAAAAGCATGTCATAATAATATGTGATATTATCATAAGCACGTCGAACCGGAATAATTGACACGGTTCTTGACTCCGACAGCAAAACGCGTGTTAAATATTAAACACGTCATCGCTGTTACACATAACGCGTAGGTAGACATAAAAAATCACAGAGCGTTTCTCCCCCCCCCCTCAAAAACTCTAGTGATAGCTAAATCCTATTTAATATAATAATCACGTTTTAATATTGCCTTGCGTACCTACCTAGCTATATATAGTCATTTTTATACATTTTCAATTTACTTTACCAAATATTATACAGGTATATAATACAGATTTATTACTCATTATTTTAGCAGTAAACACCCGTATTCGAACTATTTTAAAAACATTTAATTTTTTTGAAATTTTTCCTTTAGAACAGTAAGTTATGCCTAAGTTATATTAGGATATGTATTTCTAATGCTGTACACATTTCTAAAAATGTTGATGAACAAATTAATCGAATGTTCAACTGGTAATTTTTAAGCAAACGTTGTTAGCAAGCATTTAAAGTTTCAATGAGGAGCCTAATCACTCTTTTTATTTATAAACGATTTTTAACTCGTAGAGTTACAAAATATAACGATTTTTTACTATGTAATTTAGGTGAGAAAGACCGCGTCGTGAAAGTAGATTTTTTTTTAAATTACCACATATCATCTCGCCTTTTCATCATTCACTTTGCACTCAATTTTTTATTATAATATAATTTAAATATATATCGTTCCTGTTCAGTGGTACTATAGACAAGACGAACGGTGGACGTCCATTCTTTAAAACGCACGTGAACCCGCCGGAAGTCGTTCAAAAACTGAATTTCTTACAGAATTTTACACTCGGCTTAGCTGTGAGGCGTCGCTCCACCGTGAAAAACTGTATTTCACCATTATTTCGATCTGTCCGCGACGACGAGATAAAAGTACACATTATTAAGCATTCTTATATATATAATTTTTTTTCGTCATCCTTTCTTTATTTCTTTCTCTTTTTTTCCCATTCTTTAATTCAACAACGTCACGGGACAATAAAAACTAAGTAGCAACTTTTTAATTTAAAAACCGAGCTGTAGGGTACAACTGTTGTGCGGCGGAATAAATGAGACGAATTCCGCGACTGTTCTCGTCCTCGTCGTCGTCGTTACATGCCGAGTCAACAAATAACATTACATTTTTCAACTCGGTGGCATGTACGCCGCGACGGTGGAACCTTCACCCGAAACGTCAACGCTGCACATCCGAATGCCAATTTTCCTTATAATATATTATATATAGTGTTGCCCTCAACTCGCACGTGGCTTTCGAAAAATATCGAAACTCTTCCTTCTACCGAAAACTTTTCCCGGCAACGAAATTGTTTTGAACTGTACATATACCTGCGATGTTATATTATGTATGTATTATACACGTGAATTGCTTCCGAGTTCCGAGACAGTAAATCATGAAATTTACTATATTTTTGGTTTATCTCGTCGTTACGTTCCCGTTCTAGACCACGCCACTGAATTGTGGTAATAATAACGTCGTTTTGATCTCTACACCACATTGTATAATGTAATCGCGTCCTCACATGTACGAGAGTGGCGGTCGTAATATTATATCCGTTTATTTTATGCAGTACGATTTCGATACGCATCGTATCACATAGTACACAAGCGTTCATGTCCAATACAATAACAACAACAAAAATTGAGTACGGATCCGGGCAATGTTTGTCTAAATGAAACGACTTGGGTATTATAGGATATTTACAAATTATAGTCGCGCAATTATGTTTGCATACGTGATGATTATTATATGTTTGAATATATGATAGCGCTAACGAGAAATGAGTAGGTAAAACCAATATTTGTACAAATGTGCAAGTCTATTAACTCTTAAAAGCGACTCGGCCGAATAATATGTGCGTAACTGCGTATGTGTTCTATATAAGGGTTTGAATTCTGAACGGAACCATGCAAGTTATGATTATCCTCAGTACGGTGAAAATTTCAAATTCTTAACCAAACTAAATATAAAGTGAGGGCAAAACGAGATTTAATAAGAATTGCATATGGTCGTAACAGCGAAAATCTCATCTGGGCCACAGATGTTCACGCCGTTGTACATGGAAACCACACAATATATATATATATATCTAAAGTATAATATGGAATATTGTATACAGGTATGGTTCTGAATGAAATCATTTCGTCGATTACCCCTAGGTAAAAATATTGGATGTGTATTTTCAGTTTCTCGTTAAATACTCATAATAATATTACTTCGCGGTCACCAATGGCGGTGACGACGAGCGTCGTTTAATATACTAATACTTTATTACACTAAAAATTAAAATAAATCATTTGGAAATCTTGTTGTCATAATTAATAATAATAATCTCCATCTCTTTAATCTGGTCATACTGACAGGACCCCTAAAAATTCTGCAGTAAGTGACGATCGCATTACATAATCGAACAATATGCGGCAGCAATCGAGTTCTTTTTCGCTTCATTTTTTTTTTGCCCACAATACAAGCATATTATGTAATCATTTTTGATGTTTTCACTACAAGAGATTACCGCCAAAGTAACAAAATACTAGGAACTTGAATCAGCTGCTGCACATGGATCGGCACTTTTACAACTGTATTAGATTATAACAAACATATATCATAATAACAGCGTATTATTTGTATCCAAAGCGACGACGATTCCAAGTCAGACTTCGGGCACAAAAAATTGTATAATAATATTATAACGTCATTACGTTATTGTGTCTCATCCGCACTCCGAGCAACTCGATCAATGACAAAACGTTATTAACGCTGTTTCGTATCATTACATAAAGGTAGTAAACTTGCGCTGCGGCGACGAAATAATAGGCCAAATCACTGGCAAGATGGAGGTGCCAAGTCACTCTAAAGTCGTATAGTATAAATCCCTCATATAACCATAAGAAACATTGATTTACTCAAACGTGTTGTCGTTAAACGTTATCGAAAAATAAATC
Organism: Nasonovia ribisnigri; assembly: GCA_027563435.1. NCBI lineage: Eukaryota > Metazoa > Arthropoda > Insecta > Hemiptera > Aphididae > Nasonovia > Nasonovia ribisnigri. The sequence goes on along the minus strand of JANEHU010000236.1, from coordinate 349,182 downwards.
ATATTTGGGAATATTATCAAAGAAAACTATAAATATATAAGTATTTTTTGTTAAAAAAAAATATATTATAATGTTTTAATATATGCTCGTCTGATGTTTTTTATTCAGAAATACATTATTCGAATGATATACTATATAATATAATATGCTAAATTATAGCATTGCTCCTCAACTATTTTGGTATCGCGGCAACTACGGCAGATCTGAAAATTAAAGAGTCACCTCACGACGCACGACGCCTTTTTAATAAATGTTACCTAATGTTATGACACTATGAGACAAATCACTAGTATACGCTTGTTACGGAAAGAAAACATTATGAATGTATAGTAATACGGTATTAAGTTGGTATAAATATTGTTTAACAAATACAACCCTAATTACATCAAATTATCAAAATTTAAATTTAAAAAAATATTTATTTTAATTTTTTCGTATAGTATAAACATTTGCATATTTCTGGTCCTCGTCTATGGAATCGCGAACCCCAAAGTCGAGAAACGATGGTATAATATCGTGATTACAGAATATAATGATAACCGCCTACTTTTCCAAGAGAAGCCGCGATTTGAATTTCCCAGTATAGGTTTTACGAAGAAATATTAGCGAGATCTCGCCGTTTTTAAGAACATTACCATCCACGAGGGTTATAACTTATAAGTTTCAAATGCAGTGATTTACATGAACATAATATATATTACCATAAGTACCTAATCCAGTCCAATGGGGCAGTGGTCCACTATATTTACTATTCCGACATTATAATATCAACCGTGATTTCAACGATAAACTATATAGAAATGCGCAAACATGACAACCCGGGGGGGGAGGTTGTTACGAAATTGTTGTGAGAGTTACAACCGAGACCCATCTGCCACCCTAGACTGCATAAAAAAGGTCGTCGGCCCACGCCCAACGTTCCCTAACCGTGGACATTCCGTCGCCTGTGGACGCCAAAAATAATTCCTCTGGCCCGCCGAGTACACAATTTATATGCAATCGTGTCTTAACGCTTTCCGCCGATCTGTAGCGAATATGTTAGTCGGCCGTCGTAAATTTGTGTGTCGCAACGATATTTTCTTATGAAATAAATTCATCTGACATGCAATTATATGCTTATATTAACAGTACATTGTTATGTTTTATTAATATATTATTTCCGAGGTCATGTGATCGTTTAAATTCGTATAAAAAGATTTAAATTAAAAAAAAAACTGACAATTTTTAAATTATTGCGACAGTCGTCGTTATAATAATATTGCAGTTTATGTTATAAATGCAAAGAAAATAATATAATATAGGTACACATATTGTTATCTTTTCAAACAAATACGATGTGCGCCGATTGTTCGGTGCGTTGTTAAGTGTTGAATGTTGACCATTATTTTAGGTTTTTGGTTGTATTATTATTTTATCGTTGCAGTATAATAATTACGGACAATCGAATTTGCGAACAAGATTAGAATTCTACAGAGAAATGTAATAAACGGTTAAAATATTATAATTTAATAACATTGTTTTCGTATCACGTGCATTAGTTTGCATAATGTACATTGTATGTATTATGTATAATAATCGAGACCTCCAATTAAATGGACATTATAATAAATAATCTTCGATTGGCCGTTTAATAATTATAAACATGGAATAGCGTTGTGCAAATAAATCTCGTCCGCGTATAACTTGTTCGTCGATCGATATGGTCTCAGCTGTATTATGCTAATAATAATATGTATACAATCGTATTAGTGGATCGTTATTATAATAATAAAAAAGACGACATAATGATATATTAAACGTAATACTACTGTAGCAAATTATTGTGTAGTATTTTTTTCACACATATTCGACGTAATCGAATTTAACCGAATGGGTTTGTTTCGTAAAAAAAGGATTTCGGATTTCGATCAAACCACGGACGATGCACTGCAGCAATACATTAATTTAATAATATTCGTAAAACCTCCGGGGACAGAGAAAAAACGGTAATTGAAAAAAAATACGTACCTATATTATAATGTACACTCGTGGTTTAAACCGAACATATATCATCATACCGCTCTCTTTCCAATTTACCTGGGATCGAAATCGGGGCAATAAATTTTGGTCATACTGTTGTGGGGGAGGGGGGGAGGTGGACTTGCGAGCAGTTGTAGTGTTTTATGTCCTCCTGTGTGCACGCAAATGAGTGATGTGCCCTGTGGCTGTGCGGACATGCACCGTTGTAGAGGCGTAGAGAGAGGAGAACAGCACCACCACACATCAAAACCATAATTTTTCGACACGTCGATTCATGACAGATTAAAAGGGAGAAAAAAAAGGGCGCCAACAAAAAAATACTGTTCGCACAAAAAGAAAACCTTGGCTAGTGGTAGTAGTCGCAGTCGTCGCCATAAAATATATCGTCGTCTGGACGGCCAAAGGGTCTTTTTTTCCAGACGACACCATTATAGGCTCTTCGTGGACTATCACGACACTAAAATATAATATACTGAAGCTCGGTGGTCCGTTAAAACGGTCATCCCTTGCATATACAATATTCATCATCTATACGACGCGATTAAATGCGCGCCAGGCCCGGTGAGTGATGGATGACGGTTTAGTGGACCTGGTCATTAAATCACACAGACGCCACACATATTATACACATATATAGGCAAATATTAATTAGGCGCGTTCGGGTTGGAGAGAGTATATTATACATATAAAGTTTGTGGGGGTGACCTTTCGGACGAAATGGAAACGGATACGAGCCACGTAAAAAATACATCATATATTCATTGTATACGGCACATTATTTACTTGTCCCTTCTCGCAGTACCTACAATAATATATGAACAATATCATAACATTGGTATTATATATAATAAATAATACGCCCTATGTAAGCCGTCTGCGGGTACCTTTATAATAGTTGCCTTCGTGAAAAATATAATCAACAATAATAATTTATTACACGCGGACACTATTATACTCGTACACGTAATAATATAATAATAATTTAATCCCTCTCCTCACTCAGCTTGTACGTCGGTTTTCGAGCCACCTTACTCATTAGTGCGGCGGTGCGCGAAAAAAGTTTTTTAACGTCCCCACTCGTTGCAGTACGTGCGTCGACATGTATTAAATATAAGTACTCCACACACCTATAGTGGCTATAGTGGCGGTGTATATATTATGATAAAATAAAAATTATATATATATATTGCGTGGGTAAACGAGTAGTAGGCTTTCTGATGGGATGTGACGGATGTGTGTGCGAGTGTGCGTTTTCGGAAAGCAATCTTTGCAAGGCGCTCGTACAATATATAGGTATATAATATAATATATTATATGTGTGTAGTATACAGCAGCTGGTACTTTCAGCTAGGGGGTAGTCGAAACGGTGGTAGGTACGTCATAATAATTGAAGAGACACCGTAAAAACGTCAAGATTTTTGATGAGCACTTATGTCCCTAGCGGTTACGCCATATATAGTTCACTATATATATATCATAAGGTATATAAAGCGCACCGGTCCTGGAAAAACCACTCGGCGGTGTAAAGTACGGTAAATGGATACGGAGGGAGCTGGAAAAAGAAAATATATACGAGTAGTACGCCTATAGATATTTATATATTGTATTATATATATAATTTATATACCTATATAGTATATATCTATATCGAGTGTACGCTGGGATTTCAAAAGTTGTGTTTTTTTTGTTTTGTCTGTTTGTTTTTGAAACGTTATCATATCACCGCCCCTTGGGCGCCAGCTATATGCACTATAAAATACATTATTTATAATATATATTATATATATACATAATATAGAGGACGCCGTGTTCTCCCGTTTATTCCCATAAGGTTAACGCAGAAGAGTACGATGGCCTACCCTGTATACAGATTTTGCTCAGTGTCGGCACCATGTATATAATGCACTGCTGTTTGGCGTGAAAAACAATACGGTACATTATTGTTGTTAACGATTTCAAAAATATTCCACTATTATTTATATTATTTGCGATTCTAAAATATTATCTCGTAAAACGGATTTTCAGTTTTTTTTCGGTTTTAACCTAAAATCTGCAGTCACGTCTATCTATATGGTGATTGCGTTTTCATTAAAAATTCATCACCGCGGAGGCGACGGCACAACATTACTCGTGTACGCGGTTCTCCGTGATAAGGGTTAAATAAATCCGTCTGAAATTAAAGCTGCCATCACTTTTCCAATTGGCGCGGCTTGTCTCGTCGCCAGAACTTCTCAAAACCGCCACTATAAGCCGTATATTGACGTAGCGATTTATTTTCGGTTTTGTCAGTATACCAGCTACCTCTGCGAAACAATATTAAGGTGACGTGCAATCTATAATCGGTTTTATCTATCATTTTCAAATATCATAAATTATTATTATTATATTTGCAATCCGGATGATTTCGTATTTTAGTACAATAGTATACCTATAACATGCTTGGCATATCAGCTGAAACTGTTCGTTTCAATTATTCACATAATAATAATAACCATTTTGTGGTCTTAATTGAGTCACGACAAGAGAACAAATAATTCCACTATTCGATTACGCACGAGGATCTTAATAAATTCCACAATCTGAACGATCGGTATATTTTCTGATAAAGTGCAGCAGCTGATATCTTTCGAACGGACTCAACATTTTACAGTCAACAAAGTCCTTATCGGGACTATACCCCGCGTGCGCACCTACGTCGTATCTTTCGTCGGATGCTGCAGAAGGTTATTCAAACTGTGTTGCCCGAGTCTTATGTAATTCGCGACGCTACACCATTATCACGTGATTGTATATAAATTATGCAGCTTATATTGCGTGGAGCACATAACCATAGTTTTTGTTTTCGAAACTTTTATTTCCGCTCGAATATCTGCAGGTCGTCATCTTGTTTTACGCGCTCGCCGCAGCACGCATCGTATCTATATACACGCACAGTACGATGTTATAATGTTCTATATACGCGGATCTCTCTCTCTCTCTCTCTCTCTCGTTCCCGGACAAACTTTGAACAACTCCGAAATGTATAATAATAATATAATAGGGGTAGGCACTTACAGCGACGACGACTATCGGTGGGACCTAACCCCCGCGAGCCGGACCTGTACCGTCGTACGCGGTGCGTGTTTTGGGCGAACCCGTTTTTTACCCACATTAATAATAATACAATCAAACCGCGAGTAATCCATTATACGCGACAAGGATCTAAAATGTTTTCTTAACGAGATTTTCGCTTTCGAGTCGCCGAGTGTTCCCCCTCCCCCATCGCCGTAAAAGTGCATTATAGATAAGACGTGCATTACAGTACTGTTATTATTATTATATACGCACACGAGCGTGGACTGCTGATAAATTGTAAAGCGTTGCGGCGTACGACGTCTCCATCGTGCTATATTATTTTTCCTCCCCAAACTCAGAGGTATCGCGCCAGCCGCACATATTGGCCGAAGAGTATCACTCTTACAATTAATATCCACACACGGACCGGTTTGTTATATTCTATAACTTTATCATATCAGTATACTGCTATTACCCACGTGTACCGCGATTCATGGATCGATATAGTTAACCTAACCTAAAGCGATTGACCTTAAAAGTTAAAACAATCTGAGCGTTTTTGTTTTTTTAACACTAAGTATATTGGTTATTTATACTGTGAAACTTTTGTGTAACGAACTTTCATTTAACGAAATTGTCTGTTTAGCGAATTATTTTTGAGAACCACGACCTTCGTATTATTAATCATAATATGTAATTATATTTAACAAATTCCTTTATATAACGATTTTTTTTCCCCATGAGACGTCGTTATACGGAAGTTTCAATGTACTTCTAAATGCCGCAATCTTATGGGTATAGTGGTTTAAATATTTAATAAAAACAATTTAGAGTTAAAATAAAAATAATAAAACACATGCAGTCTCAAAATGTTGAGTAATATGTCGGAAAATGATAGATGTATACTTAAAAAAAAATTATGTTTGACAGTTTTTAAACTAATAAGAACATAGTGATGACTAATAATTAATTAATTTTTATCTTCCGTGCCCAGGTTATGTAGTGCGTGTGTGCGAATAGAGGATGATAGGATCGAATTAAAACGACAGCCTGCAAATGGTCGCCCCGTCGTTAAGGTTATGGGAATGAGTTTACACCGTATAACGTACTATACATATATATACATTTCGGGGCTATACCTCTTTAATTGCGGACGAGGACAAAAGGGAGTATACGCCGGAAAAACGCGTTTTCGAAAGTATCGTTTTCGGGGCATTACATATAAGTATAAATACGAACGCGCTTTTACCGTTACTTGCGAAAAATCATAGTCGTACCACTCAGCTACGTCTCTCCCTACTGTACCTATATAAGTGTATGTGCACAACCTCGTCGATTCCATTTCAAACGAAATCCGGCGAATTCACTCTCGCACCGTTGACCGGAACTTCGGCAGCTCGCTTTCCGCTGTTATTGAATACACTCACTTTCGCAAACGATTCCATTAATCATTATTCATGCTCTATACTCGATCGACGAGCTGACGTACGTTTTACAGCCGCGTACACTTTATATAATTCCCGGTCTAAGATCACGGAGAGCCACCCGCGGGGGTCTATCAATAATCAGTAGTCTCCCGCCAACCACTACCACATCGACGGTCCGTATCATTACTGTACATACTTAAGACGCGGCGTCGTACGAATAACTGTATACATGTATATGAAATAAGTTATATTGTGTCTAAAACGGTTTTCGCCCCAAGACGGTTTACCAAAACTCCCGCTTTATGTATGTACCTATAATATGTATACAGAGAGAGAGAGAGAGACTGTATTGTGTGTAGTTACTATTATTTCAAAACTCGTCGAAAGCAATTATTATGCTGGATATTGGTTTGTTCAGTACCTACTTTGTTTTTCAACTACAATTTTATGCTAATAAAACAGTTAATTTGTTTTAAGAAAAACCTTATTTATCATAAAATCAAATCCTATATTACGAATATTTAATATTTATAATGACTTGTTAATATTGATATTTATTAATATTATATTATAGACTTATATAGTATTGAAAGTTATGTTTGTCGACGACTTGAGTTAATTATAAAGTTGTGTACATTTATCATTTGTGTAAACTTCATATGCGCATTATATGTATATAAAAGTACTGGTTATACGAATTAGTCAGCAAATAATGTGATCTTTAAGGACATAAATTTGTTCTTCAAAAGTTTCAATACTATGCAACACAAAGATAACAACGTACTTCAGATATTTATTTAAGTAGAATTTATTACGCCTTAATGTGCTACAGGTACTTTTTTCTCAGACTGCATATATACATATTATAATAACTAAACATATATATAATATAAAAGATTAATGGCATCGTTGACAAATATTATTTTAATAATGAAAATTCGTATTTCATAATAATAATAATAATTTATTACATTCAGTATATTATTTTTCATAACGATTCCCAATAAAAAAAAACATCCCCAAGCCGAAACGGTGATACGAATACAAAATAATTGTATATATATTGGCAATTTCAATTTTTTAATCGATATTCATTCATATATACATTTTTTTTATAAATCTTTTCAAATACTACACGTGGTAGCTGCAAACCAAAACTTCATTGGATGATGGCCAAAAAAAGTTTCCTCGATGCGTGTTCACGCATGAGTAGGTATCTACCCTCTCTCTATCTTTCTCTCTGAAATATTTTCCCCTTTTTCGTATCACTGTATGGTTTGCTTTTAAAGGGTATATGTCAAGACTGTCTATCACCAGATTTTGTAAAGTGCGCATATAATCTACGATTTTCGTCGTAACGACAACAATGGATGTGTATGCACACAGCTCCACTTTTTATACATTATTTTATTTATTTTGTTCAGCATAATTTTGTACACGGTTAATGGAAAATCGAGTGTTTGACTAAGTTATTATTACCAACGCAGCCGCTACAACTACATAATACACTTTAGAAGAGTTTTTTTAGTAATTGTATCATAACTCGAGTGACGGAGGGGCTGTGGGAAAACGCACGTATACAAAATATACACTAAAATGACAAATATCTGTGAGCTAAAAACTCAATGGTCTTTGAACAACTGATAAACACTCGGCATGCGCTCATACACAGACATTAATTATATTTTATTCGCCAAATAGTATTTTTACGAAAAAAAAAATAAATAAAAGGCGAGATGCTACGAATTGCGTTAATGTAATAGTCGTGTAAAAAAAAAAAAAACCCCGTATATTATATTCGTATAATACCGAAGTGCAACGCGTGCGGTGACACGATTACAAAATAATAATAAAATACGTACCTCCAGTGTGCAAAATAAAACAATATATTATTACGTGAACACATTACCACGAACACCTACACGGCTGACCTACGTATATAATATTATATGTAAAACAGGGCGATTAATCTGTCGCAACCCTTAAGTTATAGCAGCCAACGACCGCCGAAAAGCGACCCCCTCCCCTCCCCCATCGGTCATTGCAGCTAGCTCGGCACGCAGGATATCGGGTGTCCTGCTCAGCGATAGCATATCCGATCACTCCGTACTCATGTGTTACGATAGATCTGTACGACCTCTTAATCTTGAGTAATGTCATAGTTTTTCTCCGTTACAGGTTTGGATCGGTGCGCACCTCTGCCGTGGCTGTGGCCACAAAGCTGAAGTTGTACGGCAACACTTTCACGCGGTTAGCCGGCCGCGGGTTCGTGCTGCACAGCTTTCACATGGTGTTGGTGCACGGCAACACGTTCAAAGAGATCGAGGCCGAGGCGTTTTACGAGTCGACCGCGTCCAGTCCGGAAACTAGGTCGACCACGAAGACGACGTTGCACGTCAGCGACAACAGTTTCCTGCAGTCTCCGGCCAGCGGCAAGTGGTCCCCCCCGGTCCGGCTACAGAGGCCGGCGTCCGAGACGAACATCACCGGCAACATCGTCGGGTCTTGCGGCTGCGGCCCGTGGCGGTTCGTCGCCGTGGCCGACAACACTACCGTGGCCGACGACGGCGGTGACGACGGCGATGACGATGACGGTGACGCCGATTTCGCCGACCTCAACTACTGCCGGGTGAACGCGTTCGGAGCGGACTGCGCCAACCTGACGGGCGCGGACCTTAACCGCTTCCGTATCGCGGAGTTCACGACGGCGGCCGGATGCGACCGCGACGCCGGGACGACGTTCAACTGGTGCGTCCGGGACCGGTTGACCGCGGTGCAGGCTGGCCACCCGGGCCGTTTTCCACCGATCGACTTGCTGACGCCGACCGCGGAACGGGGAGTCATCACCACGGTGGTGCTGTTGGTGCTGTGCGGTTTCGGTGCGGTGTGCGCGGTGAGCGCAGTCACCTGGCTCAACGCCCGCGGCTACTTCATTAAGCTCCGGTCGCTGCTCACCCCGAACGGCGGTGGAAACGGCGGCGGCGGTGGCCGCGTCGGAACGGCTTGCAGGACCATTTCTGCCCACTCGCTGTCCCGGATGTCCGTGCACGAGTACGCTGAACTGCAGCGGATCAAGCTGGGCGGCGGCGCGGGAGGCGTCTGTGGCAGCGACGTTGGCGCGGTGAGGGTGATCGTATACGTGGACAAGGGCACGCAGACGGTACCGGAAGAGCTGACGCACGAGATGTTGCAGAACCTGCGCGACAAGCTGGACGACCCGGACGACTACGCCGAGGCTCGCGGCATAATCGAACACCTGTACGACCTGATCCGGGTGGAGGAGACTTGCTGCGGCGACGGCAGCTGGTACACGCCCGGCGGAAGGGCGCTGGACGACATGACGTCCACCGTGACGACCAAGGCGGTGACCGCTTGCGACGGGCGGCCGCGGGACGTCAAGTCGGTGGGCACGGGCGCGCCGTCGCTGGACAGACTCCGGACGCCCAGGATCAAGATGACCGGTTCGGGGGCGTCCGCCGCCGCGGCGGGACCCCACGGTCGCCGGCCGCAGCCGCCACCGTCTCCGTCGCCGTCGGTCAACAGCGATTACGTGGACCCGGTGGACTTGTTGTACGGCGGTGCAGCAAATGTGCGCGACGACGAATCGTACACGGACATCTACTGCGAGCTGTCCGACCTGCGATCGACCGCCGAAGACCGTCCACCACCGCAACCACCGCAGCAACCGCCGCCGGTACCCGACAAACCTACACCCGTTTGAAAGTCCACTGCTGCCAATCACATACACGTCGGCTTTCAGCTACAAACCCTACTATATTCCTATCGATCGATTTCGCCACCGTCAAGGGTTTCTCGTTTTTGTCTGGGCGATTTACATATACGATAACATTGTTTTAAATTATTGATCATAGTATGTTTTATTTTTTTTTTATATTTCTAACCTAAAAACTCCGCAGAGAAGCCGGAATCCGTCTGGCGAGCTATATTAGAGAAAGAGGTACACGCGCCGAGAAACGCGTTATTTTGTACATACCTATTATTATTAATATTATTGTCATTATTACTATCGCTATTATTATTATTATTATAGTGTGTCCACAATTTATATATACCGTGTGTCCACGAAAACATGGTACACTGTACAGTTAAATTACCCCTATTGCTCAGTACTTTATGTGTATTTTTCAATTCTGTTTTCGGGACATGCGACTGGACTGTTAGGTCATCAATCTCCCGCAGACAGAATTATAAAATATATCAGGGTATCGAGTAATGTAATACTGAGTTATAGAGTGTACCCAGTTTACGTGGACACGCGGTACATAATAAATATATATTTATCTGTTTAGTTTTACGATTACATCACGATATTCTATGTGATGCTTATTATTCTTTCCTGTTTAAGTTTTTTTTTTTTTATTGTTGTTTTTACGTGTCATGTAATAATTATACTGAATGATTGTTTTATCGTGAATCGTGCAATGAAATATTAGAAAACTTGAGGAATTCAATTTTTTTTTTTTAAATTTTTAGAAGAACCATTATAATAGGTAATCATAGAAAAATTTAAAATAGTATCGTTCTTAAACGTTTAATAAAAAATTATTGAAAATTCCTCATCCCCCCCCCTTGATCATCACAGACCACAATATTACCGAGTCCACGATAAAAAAAAATGAATTCAGTTTACCTACCTATAATATATTATATAAATAATAAATGTGTACATACATTAAATTTAATACACACAACTTATAACAATATAATTAAAAAGATAAAAATGAAATTATAAAATGTATAAAACGATGATTGTGATTTATTTTTAATGAAAATATAAAAAATTATGAAAAATGAAGAAGTACTGTTGTGTTTTTGTTTTCTCCACGCGGACAATGACGTTTCGAGTCGTTCTCGCGCGGACGAGTTTAATTAAAACGGGGTTTGACAGGACCAAGCGACGTTCATTAAAAAGCACTTGCCGAAAACGAGACCGGGAATAGTCGCACAGCTGCCGTTCGGATGATGCACGACACGCCGGATGCTTTGGACTTAAGGAAAATAAGAAATACAAAGCGCAAAACGTGCACGGACAAGGCAATATTATATACAGTCGGAGAGACAGCAATTTAATATCGTATAAATAGAAGTACAGAACACAATGAAGTATTAAATATACTTCTATGGGTTGGGGCCAACCAGTGGCCACGATGTAGGTACTAGTAAATTGCTGCTACTTTGCAAACCAATCTCATTTGAATTATTATTTTTTTTGTTTGTTTGAGTTGAGTGGTGACTTTTAATTTCCATCCCAAAGGTTCTAGACTCTAGAGAGCACATTAATTTATAATTATAATGTATATTGCAAATTCGTGGTGCACCACTCCACACGTTTAAACTTTGAACGGATCGCTCTGTATATAATATTATATTATTGTTGTATAACAGGTGCAGGTAACAACTATAAAAGCGAATTTTTGACTCTTTGCCGCAGAAAAGCGTCGAAATAATGTGACAAAAGGAAAACGCACATTTCGAAGATATAAAATATTACGTACCTTATAATATAAAACCTATTTCGGGCGCATCGTATATTACAAATATAGCTTATTGTATATCTCTTTAGGACCGACCCAACACACCCACCCGCCAATTCAACGGAAAAGCGCAAAATAATAATTTTTGAATTCCCGTTCGACATAATTCATATAATATACGTGTGCAATGTACAATGTACATAATACATATATATGTTTATTTCGAGAAGCAGCAAAATATGTTTTTTTGATGTATATAATATATCTTTGATTGTGTGTGTGTGTATATGCGTTGTCCGTGCAGTATCCTGAAAATCCTCCCAAGCCTTGGACGCAGCACAGTTCGCAATCCTGGATGTTCACGTTCGCGAATGTGTAACTCGAATTCAAGCGCGCAATTATATTATTCTCGGGAATTCGTTGCCGGGAAGCTTTTGTATCGTATAATATATTCAAAATAATATTTCGCCCGTCCATTTCTTTGAACTTTTGTATGATTTATGCGTTCAGAAAAAAATCATTTTATGCAGAATGCTATATAATGTACGAAACCTGCGGCTACACACTGCAAGACTCTTGAACGCTAAATAAATGTTTTGTCGGCGGAACTCGATTACCTTCCACGACGTTTAAACTCACCCAGAAGTGAACAACGGTTGGCTTGAATAAAACGACTTAAAACAAATTAATCCGTTTCGAAAACTTTAGATTTATTGTGTGGAGACGCTAACGTATGTAAACGAAAAATGTACGTAAAGCATTTTATTCACTACCAAACAAATAAATTACATTAATTTGTATTTGGTATTTTGAACGATTAAACGCATTTAATTCGAATCAAAAATATATTGGGTATAATTATTAGAAATTTAAGTATTTCTCCTATTTATCTGTCTGCAGTCTAGTGTTTTTATACTGATGAGAAATACAACTTGAATATAAAAGTAGAATTTCATTAGACTTTTAACAATGACGCAAAATTATTGTAGGTACCTAAACATTTTTTGAAAAATTAAATTAGAAACATCGTAGCGACTTTAAAAAACATAATAGAAACTCTCGCACAATGTATGTCAAATGTCAATGCAAATAAAAACGTTTGTGACGATAAATAAAAATGTGCAAAGTTTTTTATTCTGAGATTATTTTGTTATGCAAAACACTGCGCAATGTACACGAAAACTGGCGACGTTGACCCGAGAGCCGGGTTAAAAGAAAAACACGAAGACTTCGACACCAACGGACGATAATCATATTCTAACGTCTGTTCGTTTACTGGAAGTAGGGGAGGATAAACAACTGGAAAAACTGAGTATTGACGTTTTTATGCGTCTTACGCCCAACCACCCAGTCACACAATCACTGCGCTTACTCTCAGGAGGGGACTGCAGGTATTATAAGAAAGCGAGGAGAAGTTTTCGTTTCACAAAAATCATAGGCCCACCGCGGATCGAGCAGTCGTACAACTATACGAACATCACCTCACCCCGATCAATACACACTTCAGTACTGTCGAGTCTGCGATCTGTCTACATAATATATTGTGAGCAGCGATACTCCTCCGGTGCACAGTACGGCAGCACATATGTACCACTCTACCACTCCGCAGTTTTGGCAAAAACTTTAATGCCTTGATCAAAATCAAAATCAAACTTCTACCATTTAGGGCGCACCCTCAATATTTATGCATAGGTACTCCAAGTAGTATATTATTCGATCCTCGATACCATACGGTCCTCGATATCACAAAACGAAAAAAACAGTAGAGTAGGATCATATTATTATAATATATATTTTAATAATAATGTGTACATTGTGTTATCCCGGCGCATATTGAAACAATACGTCATTTCGGTACAACACTTTATTACATTATTAACACTCGCGGTGTACGTCACTTGCACGTTACACAACAAACACAAACATTGTGCCGACATAAACGACAAACATCATGTGGGACGAGGACCGCACGTGTATTACATATAATTAATAATAGGCACTCGCTCGTCGTCCGCCCGTCGAAGCGCACTCAAGACGCGTATACGGCCGTCGGTTTTAGCAGGCCTCGTTCGGTGTAAGACCATATACCTATATATTATTATATTATATAGTATAATGAACACTCTGGTCACGTACGCGAAATTAGAGAACGCAATAACGACAACAATAATAGTAATGATAAGCAGTACTCTCGGCACCGTGGGAGTGGGCTCAGCTGCACATAATTCGTCACTATATACGTATAATACGTTTGCGTCAAGTCTATAGGTTCGTTGGTTGTCGTCGCCGTCGTCGCCAGCCACTAAATATTATAATCCACTGTCGAGCACATACACGCGACGGATACAAAAGTCCCGACCGCGACGGGTCGAATTCCTATATTTCTCGTCCCACCCCTCATCGAGCTAATTCCCGCTTGTTTATTTTACGGCGAATACAAAATACATATAATATAATATATATTATGTACATAGTGGCTTTTATCCGCCGAAAGCCTATACTATTGACTTTGGACGCGCACAAGTGTGGTATTCGTAAAATCATTATTACGGCTGTTGTACTCTCTCTCTCCTCTCTCTCTCTCTCTCTCTCTCTCTCTCTCTCTCTCCCTAGGTCTGTCTCTTTATCAGCTCTCCCTTCTCATGTTTGCACACGAAATCGCGCAGATGTAAACGAAATAACCGACTTAAGCAAGTTGACGTCGTCAGTTTATTCAGACTTTGAGTAGCAAAGCGGAAATTTCGTATTTCGTGTGTTGAGCGACTGTTAAAAAATATAAATAATACAAGCTGATCCCCTGCACTTCGTTGCCTGTAAAAAATGACAACTCTTAAAAACATTGTAATTGTTCACATATAAAAATAGAGTAGTTGATTTAACTTCAAACTATAATGTTAAATATCGATTAATTAAATCAACTGCAGAGTCATTTATATCAACCACAATAATACGTTGACTCAACGGATAGTGTTGATAAATGATAATAATTTATAATAACACCTAAAATTAGTTGAATTTAGGAAATTATAGATATTCAATATAATATAATACCGGTAGTTGAATTGAAAAAATAGAGAATGTTTTAAAACATGAGCTCCGATTCATTATGAACTAATGTTGTTGTTGTTTCTACTCCAAAATAGTGTTAAAATGAACGATTCGAAGTGTTATTGAAGGATAAATACTTCTTTCTTTAGTCCTAAACAGTGGCGTTATCATGAAATTTCAATTGGGGGGGGGGGGTAACCCTTCGCGAGTACACCCATGGAACTAAAACAAGTATCTACAAATAATTATATAAAGCATAATTGGGTTCCTGCTTATGAGGGACTGTTCTAAAATTCTATTCTTATAAAGAGTTAAGAAAAAAATTAATATTATTTAACCCCCTCCCCCTGTCACCAAAAATAATAATAATAAGGGCTCCCCTTGAGCCCTGGTTGTATACATAAAGCACTTAAAATGCATGAAGGTTTTAACTTGCTCCACAAACACAGTAGGCGTAGTACTTGAGTACCTAATTGATATATTTTATCATGATCTATAAGTAGTCCCGTAAAGTAGGTATGTTAAGACACTAGGTTAGTAAAATATATGAATCTAAGGGGTTGGGTTCGAATCCCTCATGGGGACGAATTATTTTTATTTTTATAATTGATTATGACTATTGTTCCGTATCTTGGGATTATTTTAACTACAACGTAGTTCAATTTGAAACGAATTCAGAAACTCGATTTACAACATTATGAAAGTTTACATTATGATATCTTAATATAGCATAATAATGTATTTGTCCTAACAGTATAGTTTTAGTAATTTTAATTATGTTGAATAGTAGTATAACTAACACTTATTGAGTCCCAAATCAAAATCTACGCTGAAATATATTGGACATTAACTACATTTGGAGTTAAAACAACCAACGGTTTTATGTGTGTTCAACTCCTTTTGGGTGTAACTTGCTGCAGTTAGCGCAACTTAGCCACCTTGGTTGGAAATGTACGAAAATTCTATTTGATGATTAAAATTATATTTGATGCATGCTTGTACTTGATCTACCCGAATAACCAACGGCAACCAGTAATAAATAAATACTAATTTCTACTAATTATTAGTTCTCCTATAACCAATAGCAACCATTTATGAACAAAAATTTCCATCGTAAAACTCAAAATCCTTTTTTGAGCACCTCCCAGGGTTAGGCCTACCGGGTCCAACTGTGAATCTGAACCATTCAAGGACATACTCAAGCACACACAAAAAATGTCATAAAAATCAGTGCAACCGTTATTAGGAGGAGTTTGAATACTTACACAAGCGACAGAAGAAATATATATATATTAAGGTAGTATAAATTATAATCAGAAAACTTTTTCAACAAAACATACAAGTCTGGCGTTGGTAAATGGTAACAATAACATCGTTAGATCAAATTTTCCGGAACCTCATATAACTCATAACCATAAGTATGATACATTATCTATCGCGTTTTGATAGTAAAATTATTATCGACCACTGTGGTTGTTTGAAAAGTCAAGTATGCGACTGCCGAAAGTCCAATTTTCCGACGACAGCTGCTATGTTTTAATATTAATTTTAGTTCAATACACTATGGTCGCGAGGCAATTTGAATAAGATCATATAAACGTGCATCGCATTCTGCAAATGTCTACTTACTTTCCGAACTGGTCACAAAACGAAATTATCCCCGAAACGGTGTAAGACATGGAACTGTTACTATACCAAATAATCGTTTGTAGACGGTGATCCAGTGGATGGCGTGGACGTGGCCGTTAAGCGATGCATAGCTAACGAATTCATGGTATCAAAATTCAAGTTTTAGCGATCGATACGTCGTTAAAAAGTTATTTATGGTAATATTATATAATAAATAATATGCATCAAGTTAGTGTTTATTTCTGATGTTTAAAAAATAATAATAAAAACAATATATAATATTGAAAAAATCAATAGCTTGAAAGTTCGAATGGCTTTAGTATTTTTCTTTAAACATAGAAATTCAATGGATGTCTTCCCAAGTTCATAAATCAGAATGTATGTTACACGAAATATGAAGAACTATAAGTACAAAAATATATTATTATTGTGTTCTTATACCTACTGAGTATACTCTTTCAAGAATAACAATTTTTTTATCAAAAATGTTCAAATTTAATTACCTATTCTAACATGATCATAAAATAATTTTTCGTTAGTGCACTATGTATGCAAAAAATACTATACATATTATATTAAATACACATGCAGCTTAGCTCTGAATTTTACAAATGAGTTTTTTTTCAGAATTTCTAATGATATATTAAAAATACATTTTCTAGACTTATACAAATCAATTTTCAGTTAGCTCTTACCATCTATTTTTTATTTATTACTATTATCATTATCATTTAATTGTATTCTTGTAAAATAAACAAAAAAATTTAATAATGTCAACAAAATTAAATTCCTGGAACGTTCATATAATTGAAAACTTAAAACTACTACCAAACATTTGGACTTTGATGACAGTCATTATACATTTTTTTCTCTAAAATAACATCTGATATACCTACTTATACATCTAAAAGATAGTAAACAACTATACTTAGTATCAATTATACGAAAACATCCATTAGTTTTTTTTAATAAATATATCAAAAATAAACTTATGATTCTGAGCATAATGTATATAAGTAATATATATATATATATTATATATATAAGTTTAAGTAATATAAGTTTGTTCGCAAATATTATATAGCTGCGGGCCGCGAGGTAAGAAAAACAATGGACAGTGGTAACAAAATATATAACATAAAAGCACATCAAAAACATATAATTAACCAAAAAGTATGGTTTTTTATAAAACAATTTTCTGCGTACACATAACAAAATATAACAAATTTTGTAAATTACAACTTACAAGTGTAATTGAAAACAATTTTTTTTTAATATTCAAAAGTTAAAGCCGTACACTGCGACATTGAGGACTTTTTAAACGAAGGCAATTTTGCGAGTTGCTAAAAAGTTTTAAAGAACATAGGTATTTTAGTTATAATAAACACTAATGAGCTACGATCCTTTGTTTCGCGACTATCAACCACGTCAACAAGACAGAACAACAGAGAGAAACGATGATGGAAGGAGGGAGGGGTGAGAGAGAGAGCGACACACACACACCAGAATACCAGAGAGCCGTTCACAATGACCGAGGCGAAACACGAGATTTTGTAGTCTCGGGATTATGTATATATATATAGATAAGATCGACCAAAAACACGAATTCGCACAAACGACGGGCTGGTTGCCGCGTACAACCATCCTTTGATGTGTCAGTTGTCACTCCGCCGCCCGTCAGTGTCTGTGTAAGTCGCTTTAAATGAATTTTAGAAGAAAAAAAACAAACACACATATATGTATGGAAAAAAATACCTCCGCGATTGTCGACCGCGTTTTATATTGCTAGTCGTCTGTCCAGCAATATATATGCAATATATATGTTTTAACGTATATAATATGAGTCAATGTGTGCGCATGTGTCTGGGTAAGATCTATCCACTACAGATTGGAAGTGTGTGGTGGGGGGAAAGCAGTCACAGTATAAATAATTCAACAGTATGTAGGACAGACCGATACACATATATATATACAGGAGGGCAGACGGTCGGAACTTATACATATATATATAAACCCATCGAACAAAGTGCAATATGTTTTTTAGTCGGATATCGTCTTGTGAAAAAATAATAAACACGACCGAATGAATTTTCGATGAAAACCCGAACCGTGCCGACGAGAGCTGCAGCAGGTGACGACAATGGCGGTGGTTTCGCTATAATATATATATTATTACCGTGCATTTGTATAAAAACTTGAGCGTTCATTTTTCGACGACAAGATATAAATAAAATATATATAATGGAAATATATAACGATATCGAATAAATTGTGACATAAAAAGTCATAAAAGCTAATATTTTTATTTATTTTTCCGAATCGTCTCGATAAGAAATATTATTTTGGTAGGAACATGTAACAATAATAATAATGGCAAATGTTGATGATGGTAAATAATTACGAACACGAATAAGATTTAAAATAATGCCATACAATATATATATATATAATATATATAATGCCATATTGTATCCACATCACTAGCAGTGCTTTATATGCCATTAAAATCACAGCCGTGTCCAAGCTTTGAGGGTCAAAGAGGGTTCCGACCACAATCCATTCGCACTTCACACTGCCAAACCATTCACCGATTGCATTCGTGTATACGTATCTGATATCAAATATCTATATTAATTTCACATAAAATAAAAATAAATTACAATCTAATCACATTCAGAGTTTTTATTGCATCGACATCGTCTCAATGAGAAAAAAGAATCAACGTTTAATTAAAGTAATATAAATAACGAGTATATTATACAAAATTAATGTTAGATGAAGATTTCTGAGAAGGGAAATGATTACCTACTCTGTCATCGCCCTTCCGCCATAATCACACTCAATAAAAAAATGTAATATACATTATAAATAATAACGAACAAATGCGTATGCCATAGCGTCGATATAATATCGAAAGATATGAAGTTTCGTACTGTTATGTATGTCCTTTGAAAATATATGTTTTCTCCATACATAATGTATAACTATAATGTATACAGGGACAAAAGAGTCTACAATATTTGAATCGAAATAAACGACTGGCATAAATGCTACTGATTTTTCCGAAATCCTTATAGGTAGGTAACTATTATATTATAACTATCAAATATGATTGAAAAAATAAAACAACGTTAAACGCACAACCAAATTTTGTAACTTAAGTAGAAGTCACATTTTAATTTAAAAAAAATTATGCGGCTTTTACTTTCAACGCTCAATGCAGTTTTTATATGGTATAAAATTTTAATTTAAAATAATTATTAAGGTCACAAATTTCAAAACCTAATATAAAAAATCCATATTTATTTTATTTTCAATTAATTTAATTTTACTGGAAAAATAAAAATATCTATCCATTAAATAAAATATATATCATCCGTTTAAATGGACTGCCCCAGTCACTCGTTTAAACGGACACTATAAGATATTAAAATTTGTCGGAAACTGGCACGAAATTAACAACAACCCGTCTAGGGAAGGAAATGGCTGTCAAATGTATTGTACTGCGTAAACAAATAAGAGTAAAATAAAAGACTATCAAATTGTATTCATCACAATAAGTAATTAAAACTTTTATTTAAAATATGCGATGAATAATTTCAACCTGATATTCTAAAAATAACAATTTATTAATTTAGGTAACAATACAAAATGTTATACATTTAACAATAAAAAATACCATCACATTTTCAATTATAATATATACGTTATATTATTTAAATCTAAATTCTAGGTAATTACGTAAGACATGAAAATATAATATTGTGAAATATGATCAAAGAATTAGAATACAATCACAAAATGTCAATACCTATAATATAATTTAAAGTGAAAATAAACAACTATTGATATTATAATATTCGTTTTTACAACGGTTTGATTTATAATAATATTATAAGCAAAAATGTCGAAACGAATTATTTTTCCTTTAATCAGTAGCTATAACTAATAATTATATTAGTATACCTACTTGTATACACCAATATACATATAATGCATCCACTATACAGGATGATTCGTAAAGCATGATCATCCCCTTGTTTCTTCAATAGTGTAGTTATTTAAAATTTAATTTTTGGAACTTTTAAAAGACAATGTTTTCAAATTCTTGGGATGATTTTTACTACTTAAGTATTGTCCTGTGGTGGAACGAACTTCTGTTTTTTTTTAAATGAGAATCCTCTTTTCAACTGTAAATTTATTCAGTGGATAATTTTTCTGAAAATGTTGATGTATTAGAATCTCAATTCGTATCAGTAGTTTTTGAGTTATTTAACATTGTGTTGTAAGGATAAAATATGTTCATGGTAATGGGTTTATAAAATATGGGACCATTGAGGTTATGGTTATTTGAACATTTTGAACATTCATAGTCATTAATATTAATCCATTACCATTAATAATTTGTAAAAATGGTCCAAGTATATTAAATACTAGATTTTGTAAAACCATTTTTAAAGACTACTATCCTTAGTACAAAGATTTTAAAAACTAAGGAACCCCGAACCACTAATTAAGTAGCTACATCAAAATTTAAAAAATCTATCCACTTAATACAGTAATAAGAAAGGTTCTCCTTTGAAAAACAAAAATATGTATCCCCTCGGGACACTCCTTAAGTAGTACAACAAAATTCAAGAATTTGAAAAATTGAAAAATTTTATGAGTATATTTAAAAATTCCAAAAATCAGAATTTTAATAAATTCATTATTAAATGAAAATGGGAGTGTGCATGCTTGGTGAATCACCCTGTATAGGTATATAAATTGTGTTCAAAAGCACATTTTGTCGTTAGCAAACCGTAAATGATTTCCATGAAATATATTTAATGCTTTTGTCCAAATATAAATATAAAAACGTATTGACCTTTAGATGCTGAACTAATGTAGTGAAGCAAAAGTTTATTCTTTATTCTTCTGCAGTGGAACGAATAAGCAATGAGCACAATAGAAATTGCAGTCATATATAGGTACTTTACACAATTACAGAAGGAACATACGTAGAATGTTAAATATTTTTACTTTTAACTTATTTATATAGAAGAAAAATCACAAAATGTTTTATTACTAATAGAATAGTCTTAACTAAGACAATAAAAAGTATCATATCGTTTTAAATAGTCTAAACATAAATATACATTAAGTGACTACTATGTATTATAGATATCTGGATTTGTAAAGTGTAGGTATACCTACTACACTGAATATATTAAAAGTAATTATATTATAATTATTAATTGGCATATAGTAAAATACCTCAATACCTCAAGTACCTCAATACTTCATTGTATACTATTTATTGGCTATAATAATATAATATAATCGAATGTGTCCTGACTGAATCACTGACTGATCAACGTATAACTTAATCTTGAACTTGTATTTTCAAAAGTTCACATTTTAATGTGGTGTTTGCACAAGTATTTTGACATTCAAGATTAATGATGAACATTTTTAAGTTTTAAACACCATCACACCAAATATTAAATAACGAATTGAACAAAGTATAAATCATATAGAGTTGGCATTTTTAACTGGCAAATGTATTTATAAAAATAAAAATGTTTGTCTTACCGGGCGGGACAGCTAGTATAATAAAAAAAAATAACTTTTTTTCGAACTCTCATTGCATACGGAAAAAAGATTTTAAGGGAAACTATCTGTCAGCCTATACATATTACTTCAGGGATGTTGTATTATATATTTATATTATAATTACTAAATTTTCTAACTATTGATTATGAATATTAGTATTCATAGTCAATGGCAATAAGTTAGGTTGAACTATTTTTTTCCAAAAACAAATTTAATAATACACTCGTAAATTAGTAAATTAAAAGTTTTCTACAAAATGTATATGTTGTTTTTTTTTGTTTTTTAGGATTATTTTGAGTAGTTTTTCCAAAGAACTAACTAAAACCAACTTGCTAACTGCAGAAACCATCTTCAGTGTTGAAAATCAAAGCATTTTTACTGCACTTAAAGGTAACATCCAACAAGAAAAACACACACACACATCATTGTAAAACCAATGCATTCATTGTTAAGCTCAACATCTAAAATGTTGACATTTTTGGACGATAATGAGGTTTTATAATCAAAATTTTAAAAAAATAATAATTAAGACAGGTTGATCTTTTTATAATATATCACTGTTGATCTAATTTTCCTGTCCTATTATGTCATAAAATCATAATAACCATCAAAAAACATTATATGAAAACAACAGAGTGGACGCGAAGATATTATCATACGGTATGTTAAACTAAAAAGACAAATTAATTACATCCACACAATTAAAGCAGTACTCTGGTTGGCCGATTATATTATAACGAAACGACAATAGAATTTCACGCCCCCGACAAAGGCTTTATTTATTCAGTGTTTTTATAACAGGTATGAAAAAACTAGAAAAAAATGTGCACTTTATTTATTTGTTATTTCCGGTACCTAGGCATATTTTCATTTGTTTTGTCTCATTTTATAAATAAAATAATAATATAAATATTATTATGTACGTGCAACGTATGATAATGTATACAGGGTGTCGTAATATAAATGTTATTTTTGCTACGATGTCTGTACCGTAGTACGTTTACAATAATATAAAACTGTACTGTATGATGTGAAAATATTAAAAGTCGAACAAATACAGACTGGTGTATACAGAAAATGACATCGGGTACAGCGTAATATTATACGCACCGTGTTCGTATAAGGGCTGGAAATCGATTTGAAATATGTATATACGCCTGCCATAAATGTTTTCTGTTTCTGTTATCTATATAGGAAACCGTTTCCGATCTCGGACACCACTGAGGATGACATGTTATAGTAACGCAAAAAATATACACGTACCTAATATCGTATAGGTGCGCCGCCAGATAAAACAAAGTTACCGGAATATAACCTATATCATAATTGTCACACACGGATCAGTGTGTATATCGAGCATTGTGCAATTCTCTAACTACTGCAACATAACATAACGTATTGAAAAACATGTCTCTATTAAAAATAAGTGTTTAAAATGTTATTCTAGAAGGGTTGCTCGGCTCAGGGGCGAAGAGACGTACGAGGGGCAAAGATCGATGGTCTATTTATTCTTGTTTTCGTGTATAAAAATTATTGTGAATTTGTTAATACTCAGTTAACTTGGAAAATACTGAACCAAATTCTGTACACGTTTACATCAATATAATATATGAAAATTAATGTATATTTTTAGCTCATATGATCAAAAACTACTAGAATGATTTTAGAGAAATCAGAAAAGTGTAGACACTATAGATTAAATAGTAGTTTAAACAATAGTTTTATCCACATTCGAAAATATACCGATTGCTATGTCGAAACCACTACAATAGCAGCGATTCCCGATATCAGTCGAGTTAGTTCACGAAGCTAAAATGATACATCGACGCCAATGTGTCCGTGAACCAATTTACATACTAAAACCGAGATATACACTTATACTACAGCGCTTATCTTATATTTTTTCATTTTTTCCTCGTGACGAGTCATGTTATACAGCTAGAGGAGTATTATGTATTTCTGAGGGCCAACCATCGGCCGGAATTCAGCGTTTGCGCTCGAACTCTGGTGTGGAATCCCAGGAAACCAAGACGGAGTATTTGGGAGATTTGGCATGGTGTCGAGAGGAGGTAGAAGTGCACGACGTTGTAAACGATGCGAACAAATTAACTTAACGGGCACGCATGTTTGAGTATTGTTGTTGTATATAGTTTTCTGTGCGGGAAAAATCGAGTGTCTGTTACATGATATACATAATACATTATAGTATATATTATATATATATCTATTTGTGTGTGTGTGAGGTTCCTAACTAATATACTCGGAAACCGTTCTCACTCGAAATCGTATACATGCGAACGATGACAACTTCTGAGTACACCTACGGAATCCATTAAACGCGATGGAATTGAATATATACTGTACGTATATTATATACTGCAGCGTTATTAAGCCCGTAGACCGCTTTTAAACGATAATAATATCATATTTATAGTAGATCAATCAGCTATGGCACGCGGGAAATCGTTTGGGTTCCGATCGGCCAATAACCGAAGACATTAGTCTTATACCTAAACGAATAGAAAATAAAACGTACTGCGAGATTCGTACGGACTGCCAACTGTGCGCCGACAAAATAAATATTATACAACCACGATCGAAAATGAAAAAAAAAAAAATAAAAAAACAAAAAAACCAACCGAGTATGGGATTCCACGCGCAGAAAATATTTGGCCACCGCCGTCGCCACGTATACAACATTTCGACCGTTGAAATTCAATCGCAGACAGAATAGTTTTGTCATCCCACAATAAAAAAAAACTACACAACTGAAACACATAATTTCCAGTTTCCGACAACTACGTTTTAAAGCTTATATCTGCACTAATTATGTATAACGTGAATTAGTCAATACGCTATTACCGTCACATCGATAGAATAGATCATTGCAATACATATTATGACGACGAGCACTTTATAACAAACTATAACTTCGAAATATGCAAAAAATTATAGTAAATAGTTAGGTATAATATTATATTTTAAATTACTTTAATTTGTTTACTATACAATGTTTACTATGACAACTATTCCTAATTATTTCCTTCTCAGTTACATTAAATTGCCAGTCGTTATAGAAATATTATAATCTATGTACAACAACTCTCAGTTACATACAATTGATACCCGTTATAGAAATATAACCTATGTGTTCGTTATTTTATCTAAACAATTCTTGTTCAGTGTTCACTTATATCGTACTTTGACATATTAGCGATCAATTCTTACAAAATATAGACAAAATATATCATCCACAGTAATGTAGTTAAATTGCCTACACAAAACGCCACGTTAACATAATTTGATTAAAAGATTATAATAATATAGTGAATGTGAAAAGCAAATAATTCACAATGTTCATGTTAAAAAATAAAAATTGGTATGCAAACTTAGGTGACAGTTTCAATATTTATTCTACTATTAGCACACACTGTTTTATAATATTTATTAAATGAGATGATGCAACATAAATTTTTATTATTGGTAAAAAAACTACCTGTGAAGTATACTTGATAATCGTTTACCAGTCGTTAAATCTTACCTTCACTAATTTAAAATAAAGTATCTATATACATTTTTGAATGAATATGAATAAAATATATTAAGATAATAATATATTATAAACAGAATATAATCGTTTAATTCTAACGATATCGTTTGAATGTTGTCAATAGAAAGACGGGAGCAGTTTTGCATTTTGTCTACGTGTTGCGCCTCTGCAAAATCACACTGATCACGCTGATGATTGTATGTTACTTTTTCTACGATTATTCCAGTTGCCAATAGTTTTTGTTATCGGATTGATTCGATGAAATTAATTCAAAAAAACTACACCATTACGTGAAATGTAATAATAATAATATTAATAACACATATTATTTGCAACGAATACCTTGGGAGAGTATTGTAAACTTGTCAAATAATTTTGATGTATAATTTTCAGGCTCAGATCAGTGGTTACGATTACAATGTATCCAGTATTATATACATTATACATTACAAGTTAGGAGAGACATATCTAACTTTCGCTAAACGTATTAGTCAAATTGTTGTATGATTAATCATGAGATGGATGTGGCACATTTCCATTGAAGCTTGGGATCCCGGTAAAAATCTAAGCAATATAATGTTACGCGGACGTATATTCTGCACTCGAGGTTCATATTATTCTACACGTCGGTCTCGTCGATCGTTTACAATACCATACACGACGACGTTTCCGTATAAGATGGCGGGACGTATAGGTGTGTGTGTGTGTCTAAAGGATTTAATTAAATTTCCCCGGTAACAAAATTTGCGTATAACATATTGACATTCCTAAATGGCAGTGGATAAGTATTCAGCTAGAGACAGTTCCAAACGCGGAATGAACCATCCGTCGCGCACCCGCTGCTCTTACATCGAGTGTAGAGTTTGATTTTAATTATTCATTTTAAAAATACGCTTTTCGCGGAATACGAAAAACGCATGAAAGCTTTATAAATTCGACGTTCGTCATAGTGTATATAATATTATATTAATACGCGGAACCTTCGAGAGCGACAAGAATATATTAATATTTATTCTGTTTTATCATATTTTTTATACGGCATTCCGAAAAAAATGATAAAAATATAACATGATACATTATAATATAATATGTACATATTTATAGTAATAATTAGGTGCACTCAAAAGAAAAACAGGATCAAAACCATGTGGTATGATACAAACATTCTATAGATATGCGTTTGAACATAATTCATCGGACTCAACGGGGTGGTAAAGATGACGAGGTGCCCTTACAGATACAGTATTTATTTAACTCCGCAATATTAAAATATATTCACGCAGTGCAATGTGTGCTACGTAATATACAGCAAGCCAAATATACAAAACAAATACGACATTTGCAATCGAATACGTTGAATGAAATTATATAGCATTGTGTGCACATCGAAATAATGCTTGAACTATACATTAAGTAATTTGATAAGAATAATAAAAAAAATTGTATTTTATATTTATATGTATATAATACTTGTAAGTATTATTGTTTGGTAAAATAAATGATTTGGACAAAGTATGGAGACTTATTTGAAACCTTTAGCTCTAACCTCAGCCATGACCTGCACTATCGTAACGGAGAAACAAGTGTAATATGAGTAATGAACACATTTATTCCATGTAAACTACCTAATCTTGTGCCTACAGCGATTATACCTAAAATAATATAATATAAACACGCAATACTTTAACAAATTTCGTGTTGTACTATTTTAACAGCAATTATGCTTCACAAAACTGACTTTTACGTTATTCCATATGAATATAGTGTACCTAAACTAAACATGTCACTCAAGTCAATACAACGTATATAACGTATGCACAAAGTAAAATAATAATGTTTTCTTTTACTTATAGGTATCAACAGATTGCAATGAAATTCGATTAGACTGAATTTTTTGTTGATAAAAAGAATAAAATAATTTTTATACGACTTTCAAAATAAAAAGTTCACTCTGTATTCTAACCATGTCAATTAGAGTGTAAAATCATAAACTATCAAAAAATACTAACATTGTTTTAGTAGGAAACATGAATAAACGATGTATTAAAATATTACAAAAGTATAGTGTGCATTATTGTTTCAAACAGAAAAACGCTATTTATCGAAGTAAATGAAAAAAAAAATGTTTTAAACTAAGATTCAATTTCCATTAAAAATATCGCATACATATTTATGCCCCTTGATTTTGACTAATTATTTTTAAACGAAACATTTTATTGGTACAACTTAATAGGTTACATCCAGTCGGAATCTCAAATAAGTATCAAAAACCTTTGAAATATAAAAACCACACTTACATTAAGTATAGTTTTTAAATTTCAACTAAGAAATGAAAAGGTATTTCAGTATACTTATTGTTTGCACACGGAGGCCACAGCCACTTTTTACAAAAATACGTTTGTATCAATAATATATATATATATAGGTAAGGCGTAGTAATTTCCCGTGTGACTGTATTGTCTAAGAAAGTCGTCAAAAACTAAGCGATCGAACACTAGTAGCAACCATCTAACAGCTATAGCGTTTGTTTCTTGACAGCGGCGACAGCAACAAAGTAAAAAGTATCGAGGGGGGGATGAACAAAATATTTGTAACCGAAAATAAAGAATAAACGCATTTGTCTACGTCAAACCTCACAAAAGTTTTGACTCCTCCGCAGGAGACTAAGACCGTCGTCTTCTTTAAAAAAAATAAAAAATTTTTAACTTAACTTAACCGCGGGCACACGTGCCTGTCGCCACACGTCTCAAATTCTCATATCTTATTATTTTTAATATTATGTATATGTATAGCAGACGCGGAATAATACTAGGTGATTCCCCATCTGGGCGATTATCGTTCTGGGCCAAGAAGTTTGTGATGAAAATCTGTGCCCGACAGACGCATATTTTACCGGGGTTAGGTTTGTAGTATTATTATTATATATATTATTATTTTTTTTTTTATGGCGTGTATACGACCGCGTTTCACTGCTTAGCGGGTATAACAATATATGTCTGCCCCACTGTAAATTCGCACCGCAGTTATCGCAATAACAATAATAATAATGTAATCTTTTTGATTAACGGTTTGTTTGCGCGAGGATTTTCGTTTATATCGCCTGGCGATGTTATACACGTGCGTGAAGCTGCTGTGACGAGGAATGAGAGGGAGGCACACTTTTTATCCGAATTCAACCAGCAGCCGCAAATTGGAGTGTCCCCGCCTCACACGCGTCCCACACGATCGAGCTACAAAACTTTTAGACTTTTATTATACAGCGCGAACACACACACTCGTGCGTCACAATCGTTTATCAGTGGCAAGCACGCAAAACCTTCACCGCAATTGCGTCGTTTAAAAAACCGCGGGCAAACCCAC
This sequence comes from Nasonovia ribisnigri, assembly GCA_027563435.1. Taxonomy (NCBI): domain Eukaryota; kingdom Metazoa; phylum Arthropoda; class Insecta; order Hemiptera; family Aphididae; genus Nasonovia; species Nasonovia ribisnigri. The sequence goes on along the minus strand of JANEHU010000236.1, from coordinate 320,005 downwards.
CTTAATTCATACTCATCACCTTCAGGAAAACTCAAAACCTGGTTAAAAACAATATTTATATTATGCAACAGAATATTATGTTTATAGTTGAATTTGATTCCCAAAGCTTGAAGAAGGTAACAATTATATATTAATGGAAAACGCTGGATTAACGTAATATTATTGCCGTTATTATATTGACCGAATTTTAATGAAAAATGCATTATTTATTAGGTGCTCTAGGACAATGCATTTCAAGTAGGTACATAATTCGTTTCGTGTAACAGATACATCATAGATGATACTTTTATTTTGAATTTTACGAAGTTTTTTTAAAGCATTTTCAAGTTATTTTATTAATTTTTAGTGCATATATTTATACTCTTTTCGAGATTTTAGTGTAAATTATGAAAATCATTAATATCAAGAAATATGCTTTTCGTAATAATTGCTTTAGTAGACTTAAGATATTTTTCAACCGTACAAAATATCAATCGTTCTATATTTCCATGTATAATAGATAAAAGGGATAACGTTATTATCTATCTCCAGTGATTATAGGATGTGATGTCTTACTAGGACTCAAACAAATAACAACTAATTGGTTAGTTGAAGATAATATATCAACATCACAATAATTGTAGACTGTAGTTATTCCCAGTATACTGTTTAGTGTATGTTTATTGCACATACATCTGCGTGCCATTGTTTGGTATTTAGTTTTTGTTTTAGGTATTGTTATTTTAGTCAATATAAATTGCTTAAAGTGACGAAAGTTAAATTTTTCTGCCGGTTTTTAAGGGCATTGTTGCGTTAAAAATACATTTTTAGTTATTTTTTAGAGCATTTTTTGATAGTTTTTAGCGCATTTAAAATAGGTCTCTAATGATAAGTTTTTGTCTAAACAAAAAACCAGACAATCAACTATTTTACATCGGACAGAGTTAATTATGGCGCTCCAAGACTTATAGCGCATGAAAAATAAAAAAACTTACACCGAACACGTCTGCAACTACGATACTTAAAACCAAAATAATGTAATTTGGTATACAATATGATACCCACGAATACCTTAGAACTTTAGAAGACAGAGTGATGCTGACGAGAATCGATTGATATCGAGCTCGAGATTCATCGTTTGACGAGAGCATCGCGTCGATATTATGTACATATTATATTGATTAATAATGAAGTTAACACAATCCAACAAAAATTATAAATTCACCACGTGTTTAACCACGTATTTTTCGGGATAGTAGAAGATAGACGCGTTTTCACGCAGACGGTCATATATTTTACAACATATTAAACTGACATTCAAAGAGACCGCTATTGTCGTCTGCAAGTGCCGCGATGGCGGAAGATACGCGCTCAAAAGGGCCAATTAAAGATATTTTGTATACGCACGCAATAAACGCATAAACGCTCTTATACCAGGGAAAATATTTTGTAATTTCTTTTTTTATAACAACTAAAGAGTGTCCACGGGTTTCGGTTTTCATCGAAAAATCACGTGTATAATATGTATTTCTGACTTTTCAATGCGACATCAGTGTGGGTAAGGACGCTGCTCATTGGTCTTCTTTAACGGCTTCCGTCCGGCCTGATTTATTCGCAGCAATTTATTGCCGGAACGTGCTGCACTGCTGCTATATATGTAATATATAGTGTATACTACCTTACTATATCCTCTCATTCCTCTCGCTCCTCGGAACCGCAAAATGTCCCTCAGTCCCCTCGACGACGACCTTATACATTCTATACTCGGAACGTCTAGATATACAAACGTGGGGCAAAAACGCACTCGAAAATCTTGTATGTACCGTTTTTCCGCAAATTTGGAATTAATACGACACACACACACTGCAAAAATTCGCCTCTTTTCATGAACGTAACATCAAAGTAGCAAACGCAGTGTGTGTGTGCAAAATATATACCGTAAACATGTATATAGGCCGGCGAAAAGACTCCGAGGCGGCGGTGGTGTAAATATGAATAATAAACGCATTTAAATATTTATACACGTGTGTGAGAATTCTATTGCGAGTAATGGGGAATTTGGCGATGCAGGAGAGGGCACTGCTGCGCCGTTGTTGCAGAGCAGAGCAAAAAGCGAAAATCGCAGAGTTCCGACATCGTCGACGGATAGAGAGTCGATGGGGAGTCAGGTCACGTCTCCTGCTCACGGGACCCTGCTCGAGGATGGGTGCACGTGTATGCGTGCTAGCATATATAAACGCATATATATGTAATATATATGCGCGTATGTGTACCGATGGTTTCCAGATATATCCATATAGTTCAACTGTAAGTCGTTTGAGAGGCAAGACGGCGTGCGCGGAGGTGAGGATCATTTGGGTCATGATATAAGCCACCAGGTTTTTGCGGTGGAATTCAAAGGGCGAATAAAATATCGCATTCGCCCGACCGTGTGGTAGGATGATGGAGAGGGAAAGGGATTGGAGGGCGAATTATCCTTCGGAATTTGAATGTGTGAGAGGAATATAATAATGTATATGGGTATAAGGTATACGTGTATATATTATTATATTGCACCACTTTTGGTTTTTATTAAAGCTCACCAAACATTAATTTCACCATAACAAAATATTCGAATACAAATGGAAATACCTACGTTACTATAATATTAATTTCCGCTTCCGTATCTGTCAACTTTTATGTGTTTTTATACTCATCATAATATATAATGTATATTTAATATTTATAATAAGTTATTCATATAATAAAATATAGGTATTTACTCGAGTGGACGGTAGTTAACATTTACCGATTATATCATTTTCGATGGCGAGTCGTTGTAATTCATTGTACACAATATATTATACGTAAATATTATGTGCGAGTATAGGTATATGTACCAATATACGGCCAACGTATAGAGGAATCACACGTCCATTCTAGTTATTTTTATCGGCGTAGCATAATATTCGAATTATACTGCACTCAGCCAGATTTTATCCCTTGCAGTCATACACAATATAATATCACACATTGACGTATGTCGTTGGTAAAGTCCACCCGGATTCTATTAAAAAAATTCCCAAGAAAGTTCAAGCTCCTGCTTCTTATACATATGCGTTAATTTCTGTACGGTACAAACTGTATAAATTATTATACACAGTTGACAGTCATATATATTATATAAAGCATTGTACACGGTGAACTTGTACCGTGTACCGTCAGAATGCATATGGTGAATAACATAATAATTATTCAACGTGAGGAAATCAGAATATTTTGCCCGCACACTGCATGTCAGCAACATAGTGCGTATACTTATATGATATTAACTGTCGCTGTTGAAAATAAATTACGAATAATTTCCAACGAAAATTCTTTCCCGGTGGGTTGACGAAATCGTTTTCGGAAATCTAATATAACTTATGCGTATACTGTGGCGAAATTAATTTGTGAGTTCGACAAATCGAGGTCGTTCAAACAGATACGAGAAACGCCGTCGTCTCTGTGTACAATAATGTCACATCTTATCAAAACGACAATTCGCCGCAGTGCTCTTAACGCGTACATTGTATATTATATTCTGGCGTAAACGAAATAAACTGTTTTTTCAACGTTTGTCAGTCGTCACACACGCATACATGACCATATTATTATTATAATGTCAAGACCGTGTAAATTACATGAAGTATACAATGTGAGTATAATTATTATACAATATTGTGTGTGTATATTTTATAAAAGCAAACCGTTTTGCAGTTTTCGTAGCCTGCAAGCTCTAAAAACAATATAACCGGCAAAGCATAATTGTTATAATAATGATAATAATAATAATAACGAAGCATAGTATATAGTTAAGTCCCGGGCTTTTTGAACTCTCATTGTATGTGTGTACGGCGTTGGCAGCGATAGCAGGAGGAGGGGACGGGGCCAGGCGTATTATTACTCATACCACGACTAAAGTAAAGTTTTTTTGAATGGGGTAGCCGAACAAGAGCTCAATGCGGGTCTGATGGGAGGTGGTCCTATATGATACTAATATAATTATGGAAACTCGCGCTCTCGGGGAAAAGTGGGGGCCGAGGAGGCGTAGAAGGAGATTTTTAAAAACGTTATTTCGGTGACGATCCCTATCTATACAATATATAATATATTATTATAATAAGTATAAATACTCGGTCGAGGACAATTCGAAAAAGCGAATATATAATATAGATTACAGTACTATAATATGCGCGTATTGTATATTATTAAACTATCGCGTGCATGTTATCTTATGACGAAAATGATGGCAACGCGACGCAATAACAGTGTGAGGTGATTTGCAGTGAAAATATCAGCTCAAAACGTATACCTAATAGTTTAGGTTAGGATAGGTAACGGTATAATGTTAATATACAATAATATTAATAATATGTTGTGGAAGTTAATCCAAATTTCACAACCTATTTATATATTTAATAGAGTTTGTGTTTTTTTATTAAAAAATCTGAAATTCTATTAGTCTATATTATGTTCCTACTTCCTCCGCAAATTCTATGCAAATCTATGCTATCTTTTTTTTTTTTACAAATTTACCTAATAATCAACGAGACTGCACGGCTCATCTGAATAAGTTCCTGTGGAGATCCAAACATGTGCATATAATATAATATATAATTATATTATATTGAACAATCAGTGAAGTTTGTCGATAGCATGACACTCATACAACCTACGTATAGCTACACGCGTGTACGAAACAAATCTTCGCTTCGTTTGATTCCTACGTAAGTAGCAACGGAGTTACTGTATAATAATAATAGTAATAATAATAATGTGTACACAGCAGAGTTGTTGTTAGTTGATGGGTATCGTGTAACTGCATGACGAGCCAGGAGAACCAGCTGCTGTGCATTTCAACGAAACGATATCGCTCAGCATCGTATCGGGTTTTCAGGGCGATTTCAGTTTAAGCGCGCGCTAAATGGGTTATCGAAATAGTTTTCCGACGGAGCAGAATTTCAAAGGGAATATTAAAGGACCGCGCCCCGCCTCCGCACTAACGCCGCATCATGGACCCGGGAAAGGTCCCGCCGTATACCACTCACGTGTGCCCCAACATAATAGATAATAATATTATTATTGTTATTATTATTATACACTATGGTTTAATATTATATATTATGGCGTACTGCATAATATAATGTTTGTCATCACGGCCCGCATCGGAAACTCAATTCTACAGCCATCTAATATAATATACCTAATAAACAAAGTGATTTTTATTGAACGGAAGACGCTCGTCTTGGAGGTAGACTTTTGTAATATGTTTATTCCTACAGTATCTTTGATGATATATTTCACGTTTACTGAATATTTTGTCAGCTCTAAACCAAGATAATTTTGTGAACCTCTAGTAGAAAACATTAATTATTAAACATTAAGATGTTTAATTGATATAACCAATCGTGCTTTAAGTTGAATTGAAAAGGCCAGAAAGGTGAAATAGTAAAAAGGATGATTAATTAAATTTAACAGCACTACAACTCAATCTTTCATATTTACTCCAAATACTTATAATTTTATAATATAAATGATAAGCTATGGTCCAATATTTAATGTATTTTAAACGTCATTTTTTTTTTACTATAGAGAAATATAGTCTAAAGAATATGAAATTAAAAAAATAAAGAATAAAGTCTAAATATTAGGAATATAAAAAACAGTAAAAATGTAATGTTGTAAGTAGGTACTTAAAAGTCTAAAGTAAACATAAAAACAAAATTGGTTAAAAAATAAATGTATAAATGTATAGGTCTTGCATGAAAAGAAAAAACATCATTCTATATTATTAAGCATCCCGCGAATGTTTTTAATGAATAACTACCTAAAAACATTGAAATTATGTTAATTGATAAGCATAATAGTTATGATTTTATATCAATATGCCCGTAACAGGTATACTACCTATATAAATATAGTATGGTATTTTATGAAATGAATAATAATTAATGTACAAAATTAAATGTTAAAAACTATTGTTTAAATATATACCAAACTACCATTTCAATTGACGTACCCGACTGAATAAAATTATTTTAATTAAATTCCTTGGCGAATGGTATTTATATATAATAATAATAATATGTAAAATTAAATTGAACCCGTGTTATGATAACGAACGAATATATTATTATTTTCGTTGCATAAAGAAATAGAACCCTTTACACAATCCACTATAATATAGTGATATAAACGCAACGAGAATGTTAAATTAACGGGAGTTTGTAATTAAAATGAAAGTTAAAAAATTTATGTCTTTTGATGAATTATTAGTTTGCCGAACGTCTCTCAAGACTGCGAGACCGAGAAACACACTATATATATTATAAAGATAAGACCACTCGTCGTATTGCGGGTTAACTTGACCGTGTTCTAGCACTAATAACTTTCAGTATAATATAGACCGCAGTGTTATAAACCGAGATAGAATCTTATAAAGTGCATTAAGATCGTAATAGCTTTTACAGCGCTGTAAAAATTACTAAACGACAAAGTTAAAAATGGTTTTCATTTGAAATCGACAACTTTATAATATGTACTCGTTGAGCAATAACGAACAAAACATTCTTAAATCCAAAAAAAAAATAAATAAATAATGCCATCCTACTTGCTTTTTGGTTGAAATAATTAAACAGAATGTAATTGCGCACGGACTTTATAATGGAACTCGTAACAATTAATATAACTGCACTCGGGAAATAATTAAAATACCGCAAAATGCTCTATATATATATATATACCAATAATCCTCAGTAAGCTATATTGTTATAAAGCTAATAATAATGTGAATTTATAAGACAATATTGCTTGTTTAGAAATTTCTTTATTATAACAATATAGAACAAAATAGTGTTATATTATCTTTCTTGTATATTTTATAAAAGGTTATAGTTTATATAACATAATATCATGCTAGATAATATATTGTCACACAGGCAAGTTATGAAGACAAATATTATACTATTATAAAGATTATTTTTAATTTTGTTACATATTTAACATAATAACATAATATATGTTTAATTTTAAAATGTGTGGATTATATATATGTTATATATGCTATATTGGATTGTATAATGATCAAAAACATACATTTCTTCATATATTATGAAGTGTAAGTGTAATATTGTACCTATTTCCCTACAATATATCCCGTTCTATTCATTTTGTTCTAAAACCAAACCCGATAAGATATTTGTATTATATGAATGATATATTAAAAATATGTACGGTAGGAATTAAAAAATAAGGATTTTCCCTGTACTCGTGTCATTTACTCGCTACATGAAAGATAATAGTTTATTAACATTGTAAACTGATAACAATAATAAACAGTTAAAATCAAAACAGATTCAACTTATAAATTTCCTGTATTTCGTGGTTTTTTACGATCAAGGGCAGTACAAAACATCGACAGTTACCTACTTAAAGTATACTCAAAACACAATCTAAACTATCTAAAAAGTTGCAACACGTATTCTATCTCTAACAAATAGGAAAATACACAAACAAAATAAAATAAAAAACATTATTTTAAATCCAATACATTATCTGATCTGTTGATATGCTAAATGTTCGTTCTGGAATTTCAAAATCTGTTTTATACTTCATAAAATGTAAAGGACGTTGAATGTTTAATTTAAATTTTAAGATAATTATAACTTATAAGACAATACATTTGAGTTGATAAGTACAGTATAAAATTTCACAACATAAGTTCAAATATTATTTTATGATGAGTATTTTAATCAAAATCTATCCAAGTTATATCTAAAAAAAATATTGAAAATTATACAATTATATGCTCCAATTAATTCCTGATTTCAAAAGTGTTTGGAAAAAAAAGCCAGACGATGATGGAGTAAATTTAGATCAAGTATACTAATTAAAACCATTAATTAATTTACTGAACTTTGAATGGTCGTGGTTAGAAATGTAATGAAAAATAATCTATAATTCGTCCATCAAAATGATGAGGAAAACAAACACTGTCAAAATTAATATAAATAATAGTGCAAGGTAATGAATTTCAAAACAAAAAATTAAATTGTTAATATATAAAAACTGAAACATTATTATACTTTTGAAAAAAAATAGGTCTTCCAAGGAAGTAAACTTGTTTTTCTTTTAAAGGATTTCCCGTTTTACGTTCGGCTCATCTAAAAAAACACTACGTAAAATGTCATTAAGTACACCCTTGCAGTGCTCAACACACTACTAAACGTTTTGATTTTTGACTTGGTTTATATTTAAACTTTAAGAACTGAAAGTAAACAAAAAGTGATTAATATTTGTAAAGTTTATGTTTGTTATAATGAATTACACCTAATTTAATTTTAAACTAATATTAATTATTATTAATCAGTTTGTTGTTCATCCAAATTAAAATATGGTGAATATGTATTAACACTAAAAAGTTCTTCAACGCAATAATTATTGCATGAAAGGAAATTTTTATTTCAAATCCTAAAATAATATATACCTATGATGAGTATATTTTTCTAAAATTGGAATATTTTATTTATTTATTACATACTATAGCTAATCCCGTGAAATGTGTTGCCAGTAAAAAATGGCAGCTCTTAAAAAAATTATAATTTTTCAACTTATTTTGGGTGCAACTTACTGCAGTAAGTGTAACTCAGCCACCCTGGTAATCAATGGTCATTAAATTCGATTTGATGTAAGCTTGAACCTGCTCTGCCCAAAGAACCAATGGCAATCAATAATAAAAAAATTATTATTATTTCTCCTATAACTAATACAAACCATTACATATATAAGCATATACAATTTACACGTAGAATTTTGTTTTTTTGCCGATTTCAACCCCTTAAAATCATAATTTTGAAAAATCCTTTCTTATTGCACGGTAAAAATTATAATACAAAGCGAATTTATTTCAATCATAGCTAGATACAAATATATATAACCTAATAATAATGTGTTCACACAATCTGTCAGAAAACATAGTGGTGAAAAAATCTCTCACACATCTTTAAGAAAATATGCCAAATACATATAAGCTTAACGTGACAAGCTATGGTTTAAGACGAATTAAACAAGGTATGATTATAAGCTGTGAGACAGATTTATTCAGAAGGATTTGCAGCAGCATTACAGAAATCTTTGCTGGTATATTGAAACACAAAACTTTTTGAGTAGTTTTTCAAAATTTTAGCAAATCATATCTGAAAAAAAAGAAGCCCGCGAATAATTGTATGAAGAAATCGTCAGAGACGACGATTGATGGCTACATCTAAACTCAGTTTTCACTAGAAATTACGAGAAAATTCACTCAGTAGTTCCACTCAAAAAATTTAAAACTGCAAAAATTAAAAATTATGACTTACAAACAGTTTAAATTTTATTAAATAAACACATACACATATACTCGTTTAAAATAAATGTTTTTCATATGGAATTAAAAATAGTAGTTTAAAATATATAATTACGTATGTTACGCATTATTTGAGTAAAATAGTATAGATACTTATTGGAGTGAAACCAAACTCCAATTATAATAATTGATAAAATTAAATTTAAGAGTTTAATTTTATGGTAATATAAAATCAAAGTTTATTTTTCTATTCGTTTTTTAAAAAAATATAAGAATACACACATGTTCTTAATAATTATATTTGTAATATGACTTTAAACAGATATTTAGGTATCTATCTAGTGTAGTAAAACATATAACAAACACGAAAGACGCCAATGGTTAATAAGAAGTTATATACAATTATAATAGGTATATATTATAAATATAAGCTTTAACAATATTATAGTCACAGAAATAACTAATAACTATAGAAAAATATTTGAAAAATGTTGTACATAAACTTCGAATCCAATTTGGTCATGTAGCCAAATCTGGGATTCAGCCAAGCCCTCAAACTTAAACTTAATCTAAACATTCCAGTCCAAACGATTCTCTCAAATAACCAAATCCCCTTTCTATGTACCAAATAATACATTCCATAATGACCTCTCCATTCCAACAGTTCAAAACGTCACTGAAACCGAAAAACAATTGCACTCTAAACCATCCATCCACCTCAATCAGACCTATTCGTTCGTAGTACCCAAGGTGACTCATAAGAGGTTTAAGGCAAGAATGGTGTAACCTTCTAAGTGACTAAAATGAACCACCAAAACCATGAAGTTCTAACATTGCGGTTACTTTACTCAAGATTCCTGACACTATTATAATATAACATTAATCTTTTAGGATTTTAGTATAACAACTGTTGACAGATTTCTTTCAGATTTGGTGTAGGTAGGTATTTATTAAAAACATTCATGGATATATAAATAAATAAATAATATACAGTATATGATATAAAAATAATAGTAATGGTTTAATCGTACATAGGATAATATATCATCGTAATGTTAAAGTATCTTTGATTTAATTATGAACTATATGTTTATTTTTAAATTTTTTTTCAAAAACTATAATAATACCAATAAAATTTAAATTTAAACATTCTATAATCTACCATTAATAAATAGACTACTGACACATATACGCATAATGTACACAAGTATTCCGTAGAATGCCATTAATTATATTATAAATTAAAAGATACGTGCAAAACTTTATCTTATAAAACAATTAAAAAACTCTCCAGTCTCCATTTATTACTGAAACTTTTGTTTATATTTCTCAAGTTTTTCTCCGTGAAAGATTCCAAACATAAATTCCAAACTGGCATTTAAAATCCTTAAAGTTCTCATTTCAAACTCCAGGATGCCACCCTACGTTTATACACATGGTGAATATAATACGCAGATGTTTTTTTCTTGGTGTTCATTATCACAATACTGTGATAAAAACGATTAGAGTCTTAAATAATTATTTCCTTCTTTGCTGCACAAATTAAATATGTAGTATGAAATATTTGAAAAATAAATTACTACTTAATATGGTTAACGCTACACATTTTAATGAGAAAGAAGGTCCATGGATGTATAAAGTGTATAAACAATACAGATAAACCCAAAAGTAAATAATAACATTATATTAGTATAATCTAATAGTTATAACACAAAAAAATACGTTTTTAAAAATAGTGTATACTATATTGTATACTCGTATATTGTATAGTCTGTTAAGAGGACGCCGCACCCGCATGTGTTGTCTCCGTCTTACACACGTATGACATACCAAATTTCCGTTCGATAGTTTCAATAAGGTGCTGTCAGTTTTTATATTAGAGTAAATTGACCTATTATCAAACTTTGAAGTATTAACATTATCTGTATTCTCTCGTTGGTATTTTACGATATTTCAATTTTTAAGTGAGATATGTGTATGGAAAGTATTAATATTTTAAAATGCTCATAATTCACGTACCTAAAAATTAAAATATCATAAAAAACCAACGAGAGAACACATAAAATGTTGTTACCTAAAAGTTTGATGATAGGTCAATTCACTCTAATATAAAAACTGACAGCACCTTATTGAAACTAGCGAACGGAAATTTGGTATGTCATACGCGTGCAAGACGGAGACAACACGTCGGGTGCGGCGTCCTCTTAACTATAATATTATCATATAATGATTCTTTAAACATTATAAACTCATTATCTCGAAAAGTATTAATTTTTAATTACAATTTTTTACATACCTACTTAAAAGTCATAATAAAACAGTATCTTTGAAATAAAATTATATTTTAACTATTTTTTAATCATTATAGGTACTATATTTAAGTGTTACTTGTTTGAAAGACAAAATACGTTTATAATTTCATATTTCAAAGCAAATATTTTTCTGATAATTTTAATATCTTAAAATCAAATTTTGAACGAAAAGTTAATTACCTACTTAAAGACTTAAATTTATAAAAATTTAAAGTTTTTATGAGCGTTTTACAGTAGCAAAGAAATACCCTGAAAAATGTTAAATGTTCTTCAATAACTCCGCGCATCTAATTTTCAAATACTTACAACTAATTAACTACTTGGTCAAACAAATGATTTAACTCTATAATATGAAATTTAAAATGTAAGATGTCATTTAAAAAGAAAAAACTTTAAAAAAATATAATGACTAAAAGTATTACATAATAATATAATATAGTTTTGGTTTCTTAATGACTCTGAATAATACGAAAAATATTTTCAAAAATGTTGGTTGATTTTCGAAATAATGAGAACCACTCGGTACATATTTATATTTATATATAACTTTGATCCAATTGACAATAATATGTTCGTAACTCTATATTGACTACTTTTTAGTAGAGATTCATATATAAATGGGTATATTGTATAATAGTATTGACATAATGAAATAATATTATAACTTATCATATTAACATATATATTAAATAACACAAATAGAAAATATCGGAAAAGTCGGAGAAGTCACTCTGCTTCATAGTATGTTAAGTTTGAATAGTTAAGTAGTGAGGATAAACTACAAAATAATTTTTGTAATTAAAAACTTGAAAATTTAACACAAGATATAAGTAAATAAATTGTACTTTTAGAGTTTTTAAAATATTTAGATTAATGCTAATCTATTTTCTTTATTGAGTATTTAGAGGTATAGGTACTGTATAACGCCTATCTTACGGTTAACACATAGTAGTTTAAAATTTTAAATATATTGTAATAAAATATTCTATGTACCTGATCAGCAATAAAAGCTGACTTTAAGACTAAGAGGGATTTCAACTATTGTCAAACATAATGTAAAAACATTATCTGTATTTACAGAATGGTTCTTACGATATTTTGATTTTCAAGCAAGTTATGAGTATGCATAAGGTGTGAATAAGATAATTAAAAATAAATTGCCATAACTCGCTTGAACATCAACATTTCGTAAAACCGATGAATTTATGCAGCTAATGAATACACACGTTGGATAATGGATCAACTCACTATGATACAACACAAAGTTATTTTTTTCTGAAAACAAATAGTCTGTTCTTCATACGTATGATCAACACTCTTAAGTATATTCATAGGTAATAAATAATAATAATATTCAACTGATAAATATTAAATCCGCTTTTAATGAAGTCATCGTATAGGTATAAAATATAACATTATGTTGGCTGGATTTCGAACAGACTAACTCTAAATTCCAATACCAGGATTACCATAATTAATCATTCAAGTTGTCAAAGAGAACCTCCTGCCCTAATAAAAAAAAAATAAAAATAATAAAACTGCGCTTTTTAACTAAAGAATAATCCGTCAACAATAAAAGACAATATAAAAATGTAATGAATATTAAAAATGTAGTTATGTAATAAATGGTAAGCGATATGACTAATTGAATATTCATACATCATGTGCACTTGAATTAAATCAAAATAAACCAACAAAAATTAATTAGTCGATAAATACGAAATTATATTTATAATACAGAATTAACAATTAATCACATACGATAATGTACCTACGAATATTATACTGTTATACAATTGTACCACTGCTTAAATATTCGTACAAACAGCATACTAAAAGATAGAATAACACAATTTCAATATTTTAAAAATGAGGGGGAGGGTTGGAGTGAAGTACGTAGTTAATTCGGATTATTAAAAATAAAAATTACGAAACCAGTCTCCAGTACAGAACGTATGCGATTTCAGAGATTAATTAAATAAAATTGACACATTCTAAGTGCTTTTACAAAGCAACATATTTTTTAAATCTAAAATGTTAACAAAAAAATAAAGTTACATAAAAATATGTTAGTTTTAAGTTTCAACAATATGCATGGTTAATAAAAAGTTTAATTTTTAGACTCCATTATGTATACGAGTATATGTAAAGATGTGTGAACACGGAAAGTATATTAAATGAGTACTTGTAAACCACTGCAAGCGGTGTAGATACTATATACGAACGCACCACCGAAAATTAAAAGGGTAATTAATCCACCATAAATGAACCTATACAAATAAATCAAGAAAATATACAGACTACCAAAAGTACTTAAACGGTTGATTGCCGTTATTGTTATTCGAAGACAACGAAGTAAAAACATTATACATACAATATACTGATGTAACATACATATAATATAACATTTTATTAGTAGCTCATTATAATAAACTGCACACATAAAATAATAATATTATGGTAAGATTTACTAAAATAAAAAAAAAATTGTCATTAATATTCAGCAATAAACGTTATCTTTTAATTGGATTTTCTACAACTCCTCCAACACTCCTCACTCTGCCGACAAACATAAAAACTATTATTGACCAGTCGATATAATAACGCATAGTAGAATTTTTAAAAGTATAAAAGTCACTGACACTTTAATATAGCTAGTCGAAACTTAGCATCATAATATCATAAGTGCATTGCTCATGAGTTTTAGAATTTTTTTTTAATACGCCTTAAATACGGTTTGGGACTAAGTACTTGGTATAAGAAACAAAAATGTATTATAATATAATAAAATATACCTATGTGACATAAGTCAGCTACAATATTGTTATGATATTGTTGACGACTGACAGTATGAAAATATTAAAATTGTTGTCAAAATATATCCAAATCTAAGTTGGTCTAAACTTCTTCAGTTTATAGATGAATAGACAGATAGATATTATATATATTACATATTATGCACAATATCTTGCACAATTGTATGATCAATATTGATATTGATGTATATACAATATACATACACAATTCATTTCTTGATTATTTTGACATTCTATGAGATTAATGTATACAATATATTTACAAAACATTAATAGTTAATACCTATATATTTTAGAGTCAAATAAACAACAGACTAATGTTTTAAATACATCGACTTAATCCGGGATTGACATTTTATGAAATGCCTAAATGCATCTAATGGAATTAAATGTGTTTCCAGAACCCATACATATTATCACACGGATATAATATTCTCGTAAACTATACAAAAGCTTTTACGCGGATACACAATATACATTAAACATAATATATTATATCATATACATTAATTCGTATATAATAAAATGTTAAAACCCGCGTACACGGCCGAACTTGCGAAGTACATCCGGTTGGTTACAAAATACATACTATTTATATTGTATTAGTATACGTATATACTATACACGCATGTCACAAATACATACGAAGTTTATGTTACCATACATAAAGTTTCTGGTGTGAGCGCGGCAGGAACAACCGCACGCACGATATAATAATAATATTATATAACCACTAAGCAGCCTACAGTGCGCGTACGCATAGTTATATATAGGAAATGCGATGCAACTACTTCCGGTGGTGACGGCGCCGGCGGAGTGGATGAAGGAGAGTATCGGTGGCCATAGTGCGAGTCGTCGTCTGCAGCCCAACAGGTATTATAAACAAAAAAATTCAACCCGTTCGACGGACTACGTTGGACGACGGTATAAGGGGAATGTCACATTACACAATATGTACTCTCACGTCCTAAACTGGGGAACAGCGAAAACGGGTGAGTATATGGAGGTAGGGTAAGTCGTCGTAGTCGTTGTCGTCGTATAACACGCAAGCCCAACGCGTACACAACACACATAATACATAAATATAAGTTTTCGTCGCTCTTTCGCACTCGGTCCCCCCCCCCCCCATCCGCATCGTCCGCGTAGGTGCCTACTTGTTTTCGTAACATTACCCTCGCGTCGTATTTTAAACGAGTCTTTTCCTCTATATATTGTGTGTGTGTGTGTGTATGTGTATGCGCAATTATACACATATACACCTTCACCCGCGAACCCGAGCGAGCAGAAAAAAATGCTCCAGCGGAATTAATGAAACGTGCTCTCGTCACCCGGACGAGGCAAGCTGGCTGCCTGGCTGTTGCTCGACGGGAGAGAAGAAAACGCTGGCGATTTATTTCACCGGCTTTTCGTGGAACGCACACAACGCCAGAGACGCGCGCGCTTTACAACACGAAACGTTTATATATATATATAATATGGTGGCACGCGTTCTTATATAAATTATATACAATTTACTTGAGTCCCGCTCCGGTACACAAAAATATATATATACACGTTTATACCTGTGTGAAATACGACGACGCGATAAGTATGTTACGACGACGAGTCTCGTAGTTTCCAAAAAAAAAAAAAAAAACGAAATCCGAGATTCCTAAACTGAAAGCGAGCTTGTCAACGTACATCGATTTGGGGCGAAGATACGATATAATAATACATATAATGATAAAATAGCACACGGATAATAATAACTATAGCAGGTGATCTAATGTACAAGGTGATTCACGAAGCATGGACATTGCTCACACCCATTTTTTCCCTTAACAATAAATTTATTAAAGTTCTGATATTTGAAATTTTGAAATATAGCCTAACTGCCTATAAACTTTAAGGATCTTATTTTCAAATTCTAGAGATTTTCGTTGTACTTAAATAATGTCTATTGTGCTGTTCTTGTTTTCAAATTGAGAACCCTCCTCCCACTTTTACTGTAATGTTTTTAGTGGATAGATTTTTGAAAACTTGGATACAGTAATAATACAATAATTGAAGGATTTTTTAGGATCTAGTTTTTATCATATCAAGACCATTTTTACAAATTAAAAATGCTGATAGATTAATATTGATCGTTATCATTTTCAAATCACCATCACTCATTATATCGTCCATTATCCTTAGAACACAAAGTTAATTTACTCAAATCAACCTTTCCGAAATTTGATTTTGATACGTCGAAGTTTTAGAAAAATTATCCACAAAATAGTTTACAGTACCTATAAAAAAGAGGAGTTCTCATTGGAAAATAGAATTTTGTATTTTTATAGAGAACACTTCTTAAGGAGATTGATAGCAATGGTTTTTTTAACACACGTGGAATATAAGAACTTAACGTGTTTTCATTCCAACGTACTTTCATTCCAGAACTTTAATAATAACTATTATCATTTATTATTAATTTGTTGTTTTTTTTTTTAGACTTACATTCCTCGTATTTGTTATAACTTTATGGATCTTAAAGTTAAGTTGTAACAATGACCCTCCCAGCCCACCAATATAGACTAGGTACGTCCGTTAAAGAGTTGTATTGTGCTTTGTTCAACCGATCCTTGAGTATAGTGTTGATGTCTGGGATCCACATATTGCTGTTAAATCAAGGTGACTTGAAAGAGTTTAGCGAAAGTTTTTGCGCTTGGTCAGTTATTTACTTAAAACTCCTTCCCCGAAACAAGATTATTCCCGTGTGCCAAATATGTTTTTCTATGACTGAACGGAGACGGATAGCGGATATTAGGTTCCCTGACGGGTTATTGAATAGAAATTCAAAATTTTACACGGTACTTCATGTATTATGTGCTTAGTTCGTATATATTAGTTAAAAATAAATAAACTATACCAAATTCTATTTCAATCATCAAAAAAATAAACAAATTATACAATACAAAAAATATAAAAACCCGTTTTTTGCTGATTACGGTAACTATAATCATTATAAAGAACAAATACTATACAAATATCAAGCACACAAAACTTGAAAAACAAAAATTATATCAAATTTAATGTTATAATGAGTTCAAACGAATAATATTATTAATGTATATTGTATACCTGCACGTAAGACATATAACGTGATAATGTTATTAAAGTATTATTTGTGAAAAACTTTAAAATAAAAATAAAAAAATACACACACACACTCCCATATCAAATACGCTACAAAATCATAAATAAATAATTTAATATTAAATTCGGTTGAATATAAAGAACACCAGCTATATAATTTATGACCCTGCTAAATTGCACCTATAAAACCGGATAGCATTTTTTAACACATCTTTTTTGAATAGTTTTGTTTTTGTCTTCGTATGATAAATAAAAATAAAAATATTTATATAAAAATATAATTAGTAGGTTAGATTTATACATATGTACATATATATTCGATTAGTATATAATCAAAATTGCCGTTTTTAAAAATAAAATGTAAATGATAAATTAGTTGAAAAATAAATAAAGTTCGATGAATTATTATGATCCTCGTAAATCGATAATGTTTTTTACATGGATTTTAGGTTCCCTGCTAGGAATATTTTCCTTAGAGCTTAATGACTTTAAAAACGACGCAATCAATTCCGTAGAATTTTCATGTTTAACTCTATATAACTTCAAACGTCCGTCGTTTTTTATGAATTTAACTATAGAATTTTGTATTTTTGTAGTATACCTACATACAAATATATTAAATAATTTAAGTGATCCAAAACTGCTGATCCTAACTTATTGTGCATCGAAATATAAATTGCATCTATATGTTATTATATAACAATTAAAAACTATTATATCATGTAAATATATAAGCAATGTAATACCTGTTTTGTTTATTTAAACTTACTACCACTACATAACATAAATAAATTGCAACAAATGTATAAACTTACAATCATAAGCCAATACAAATAGTAGTGACTATACTATACTATACAGTATACAATAAAACCCGCAAGCATAGAATGTATGTATATACTTACAATATGTAAAATTATCCTAAATATTTTTTACCTAATTAAACATTATAGTGAAGGTACACACATTTTACAATTACGTGTTTTAAGCATCGATATAAGCATCGCACAAACATTTTTTACCTAAATTAAAACTATACTACGTGTTAACAACTGATAATTTATTTTTAAAATACCGCGAATATATGTAACTTTTATGTAAGATACTTATTTTTCAGTTTGTCACACACACAAAAATTTAAATGGGTAAATATTCCTCAAAAAAAAATACGCACAGACACACATTAATAAAAACTATGTGTTAAAAGTTTCTACTCTATGAAAATCTAGATTGGTCCGATTTCGATTCTACCGGGAGTAAAACACATAAATGGACTGTACTTTTGTTTTCTTTTGAATGACACTAGGGACTATTTTGCTACTCCTTACATTCAAGACGTTTAAATTTTATGATCATGCGAATGACTTCTTTTCGAATATTATTTTTTATTCCTTCCTTTTATATCACACATTACTATAATCCTTTTATTTTCAGAGTGGCATTTTTTCTATTATTGTGTAGTATAATCCATTATGCCGTTACAATACTTCATTTCTTACGTTTTATAGAACATATAAAATATAAAATATGAATACAACATTTTAAAATTTTAGAATTTTATGCAAGAAATAAAACTGGTATTTACACGTAAAAATTAAGAATTTATTTTAATACCAATCTAGAGTAAGATGTAAAAATTTTAAAATATAAATATATATTTTAGTTTAAAATAAACAAATTAAACGATTGTTATTTTTGTTTGTATAACAATATTTTTAAAATATTATGTAAAACTGTAAAAGTAAAATAACGATGAGTGTAAGCATAAGTCTATATGTAGAATATTATGATTTTTAAAATATTCATATTTTCAAACAAAAAGATAAAACTTTTGACGACAATTCAAAATGACAGCAATTAAATTAATAAGTTATAAAGTCAACGAAATAAACGATATGATGAAA
Source organism: Nasonovia ribisnigri (assembly GCA_027563435.1). NCBI lineage: Eukaryota > Metazoa > Arthropoda > Insecta > Hemiptera > Aphididae > Nasonovia > Nasonovia ribisnigri. The sequence goes on along the minus strand of JANEHU010000236.1, from coordinate 300,513 downwards.
AATAATATATCCAAACTGCATTGTGACAGCAAAAGCTTCATAAATCATTGAGTTATTCATCTAGGAAAAATGACTTTACGCCACGTGTCATCGAAAAAAAAATAATCGTAGGATACTAAAGACAGACAACTATGTTATATATGATGTTGCCATAATCTATTTGTATTTTTTTCCTGACGTTAAAACAGAAAATTTAAGAATTAATATAGTGCAATAATTTTTTTTTATACGTACATTATTAAATGTAAAAATTACGCACTGTATAAATAAATTCTCTCAAATATATGTTATATAGGTATTGTAAATGGAAAAAACCAGTATATAATAGCTAAAAATGGGGAAAATAATTATATAGGATACATTTTAATTATGACTATACATAGGAATCTAAAGAAAAAATGTATATAATATGTCCTTGGAAATACTTCAGATAGTATTTTTTGTTTGTGTTTTTCGATAAGTTGTATATAGGTTATATATATGATGAGTAATTAAAAATCTGCAGTGGTGCGTGAGTAAAAAAACTACGAGAATTGATGTATATACATTATATATATATATAGGTACAATAAGCGATCCATTTAACATGCTACAGTATAGTGGTTTTCTTTTGAAGTGATCATAATACTACATTTTTCAAACAAATATACTTATTTTTTATTTTTTATCACAATAATTTTATATTTTTATACTTTTTCCCGTAAATAGGCACCGCTATTTATAATTCCATACTCTGAAGCAGAAATAATAAAATAAATACGCCAAACGTAATAATAAAAGGAACGATAAGACATCAGATATTTCAAATATTTTTGTTAAACTAATAGTTAACATGGACAAAAAAATATAAAATACAACTTTACATTAACCATTTATTTAGTTATCCCAACTATAAATTATAAAAGGTGATAGGTATAAACACTACTTTTTTACTTCGACAATAATACAAAGTTCGTTCAGATGATAAGTTGTGCTGCGATAACTATATAAAATGAATTGAATTCTACACTGTTAAATAATTTTAGTAACTTAATGTTATGGTAGGTCCAACATACTTTTTTTATTCAAATAACCATTCACTCGGAACTTGCAATATTATATCCAACTACTGAACTACGTATACAGTATACATTTTATTAGTTTAGGTTAATCATGTCCTGAGTTTATAACAACCATGACAACTTGGTTTTCAGAACTATATAGGTATAATAGTTTATAAATATATTTATATACGCATTATACAAAGTAGACTCCAATATTCATAAATTATTATAAACTAAACAAAAAAAATAATAAATAATAATAATATAAACTATTGAGAACAAGAGTGAGTTATGATAAATTGTAGGTATGTAAAGAATGTAGAATAAAGAGTTAAGAATTTCAATAGAATATTTTACAATTATCGCGAGCAAAATTGGATGTAAGAATATAATAATAATACGAATGAAAATTAATATAAATATATAATAATCCAAAGTTTTGTTCAATTGTGTTTGTCAAACAGTCTCCTTCGATTTCATTATAGACGGAGTTTGATTTCTTATAGCGCACGTCTAACGAATAGTTTTTTCAATGGAAATTCGAGCTGCTGCACGAGTATGCAAGAAATCAAATTATGAAACTTGGACGGCCAAAAAAGTTTTCGTGCACACGTATTTTGTCGTAGTTCACAAAAGAACGTGGCGGTTTCAATTATTCGCAGCCGGATATATTGTCGAGAGAATTCGTGTCTAGTGCTAGGAAAAAAAACCATCCAAGTGAAAAATACTACGAGAAGGTAAGAGAAAGAGAGAAAGACCAAGAACTTCGCACACCCACAAAAACTATTTGGCCCGTATGTCACCTAACTTCTAAATAAATTGGAAAGGGCGGTCGCCGATGAGATGTGAAATGGCAGGAAAAATTGCATATTTATCTAAAGTTTATATTCTCCCGTTCAATGCTACTAGACCCATGAAAAACCGCCCATTTTAAAGTAGATACACAGAGGAATTGTTCTCGTGAAAGGGATTTGAATAATAGTAATAGTAATAATATAAAAACAAAACACACGTGAAAAGCTCAAAAACTGTTGAACGTTGAGAAAGGAATCAAGTAAGAACACACTTTAAACCTCTTATCGTCGCAGAAAAGTTATATCCAATTTGGGTAGTTGTTTTAAATTTGAGTTTACTTAGTACAGGGTTAAAAAAGAATACTACCTCTTGATCAATAAGATATAATATAAACAGTAAGCACTATATACGTGAAATAAAAAATGCATCCACTTAATAACCATGATAAAATAATAAAATACCTTATATTATATCCATATAATATGAAGATGTTCAACACACGTTGGAGAAATTTAATCACATATAATTGAACCGGGTGATTTATTTGTAGCATTAGCCAATAAAACAGTGCTTATTTAGCTTATTTGGTCAAGATAGAGAAAAATAAGGACAGAACTTCAAATCCCAGAATGCAACTCTAGTAAGGTCTGTTTTTGTTTTGTCAGCTTCTTGGCTCCTAAACTGTATTGAGTCATTAGTACACGAGTACAAATACGTGTTTTCTTGGGAGTCATCTACTACAGTGTTGCCCGTGGCAACTGACCCTTACATTTAAAATTAACTACAAAAGCAATGTTTTAGATCTCAAGATGTTTTAAAATAACCATCAGGAAATTCAATGAGTTTACAGATAATCTGCACTAAAATAGTTACAGTAATAAATTTGTATACAAGATAATTTAGACATAAGATACAGAAAAAAATACAAGTGGAATCAAAAAAATAATAGTTACATCAATAAAAAAAATTCCCAAAAATAGTTATACATAAGAATATATTAGTGATTATTCTATTAAATACATATTATGCGTACTATTTTTAGAGTACATAATTAAAATTAAGAATTAGAATAAAACTAACATACTTTACATTTCTTTAACGACTGTATAAAAAATCCGATCAAAAATAGTTATTTCTATTGTTTTCAACCATCGCTAAGTAAATATATATTAAAGTAAAATGCGTAGTGCGTACTGACTAGTACAACTGTGAATTGAATGTTTTCAATGGGATAAGATAATAAGAAACGTTTCCCACGATCAAAATGTTTACGAAAATAACAATTTAAATTATACGTTTTCAATGTAAACGAGGAATTATTTGTCTATGTAAACTGCAGCTAAAATATATACAAAGTTTATTGTGTGCTTATTATTATAATTGCTAATATATTTTATAGTACGCATGTATAAGTTATATTTCACAATGTCCCGAAACCTATGAAGTTGGACCAAATATTTACTCGATTTGAGCATTAGAGCAAACATTTTGATCTCCAACGCCGAACATTTGCCTATATACATTCGATTGCCGTTGTTATACCAATTCAACGTTGTATATGTGTACCTAAACACACACGAAAATTGTAGTTGAAATTTAGTTAGTATTTGGTGCACATAAATACATATACGTTTCATAGGGAACAAAAGGTCACGTGCGTGTGTTTTCGATATACATATTATTATATTATATTATATTATAATATCTACGATGATGACAAAAACATCGTTTGCGATGGAATAAAAAAAAATGTATATACAAAAGTCAAGACTTCTTGGGTTTTGATGTTATTGAAAATATAATAACGGTAATGGGTAAACGAATTACGCGTGACTCGAGAAATAACCGACCCGGACAGCTCAATAAAAACAACATTGCGCGATTCATAGCCCGTGCCCGGCGCCGCCGCCGCCACTGAAGGTTGGATATATATTATGTATTATATAATATATTAAATATATAATATTATATATATTTATATACATATATATGCGCATGGATGTGGATAGATATATAGATATACGAGAAGCCGTCGCAGATGCTCCTAACGAGCCGCACATATATATACTCTATCTATATTCCTCCGGAGAAATAAGAAGAATAAACGTGATTTACTGGCCAATTTAAAAACCGACGGGCTCGTCGTCGCCGTCGTAGTAAACAATTGGGGACGGTGACGGGCGCGGGGCGGATAGGTTGTCGCGAGGAGAAGAAGTGGGAGAAGGAAAAAGTTTTGCAGACGACGACAAAATCCCAAGAATATATATATATATATATATAAATACCCCTAGTCGTCTCCGTACGCGGCACACCAACCCCGACGTCACCCACCCGCCAAATACTCTGCACCACCGCCGCCGCTACCCCGTCACACTGATCCCTTCGACCAGCCCGTTAACCCATGACGGAATGAACTTACTTACTCGGGGGCAGGGCAATACGCCCTAATGGTGTTCCGCAGGTAAAATATTGTATATATAAAAAAAAAAACACCCGTTTATTATTTTTTGTTTATTGCGGTATACGGGGGTTTTATTTTTTACTCTATTTTATTTTTTTTTCTCCCCCTTAACCTTCCGTAGTAAGATCTTATATTTATTATATAATTCAAGCAAACGAAAGGAGCAACACCGCTAAGCCGATTATATATAACTACCAACGATAAGAAATCAAACGTTTTTATTCTCCATCTCTTTTTCGCAACTCGTTCAAGCTCCGCAACCGCTAGAATAGGTATATACAACTAACCAATATATATACGTCTCTGCAGTCACTTTTTTTATACCGTAAACTGTGCGTCTATGTAAACTGATATCGTTAATGAGCAACGTCACGTGCGATGTCATTCCACTGTTGCCGAAAAGTTGGACTATGTTTGTACGCACGCTTATTATATTTTAAGAAATAAAATTTGAAGAACGTGTCAATGCTCACAAAAAAAAAACGATATCTGAATCATTCTCACTGTGCATAGACTGTAAAAAAAAAAATCACGAATCCATATACTAATCAGGTACTGTATATATAACTATAGTACAACCGTTATATCGATATATTGTTCTTTTTTTGTATAAAATCAATGCACAAAATAAACGCAAGTGGTTCGACAATAATACGAAAACCCGATCAGTAAATCGAATCATCTTATGTGAAACTTTTAAGTTAAGCTCCAATTATTACTGACAAACAAAATTAACATTCTGTAATAAATGACAATATTATACAGTATATTTCAAGTACCACAGTGCCTTAAACAAATGTTCATACAATTTATCATGATAAAATAACTAATTTATAGGCGTGTTATATATGCAATTTATTAAACATGGCTGTAACACATTTCAGTACACTAAAGAATGTAAACTCGTATTACGAATATAGCGTGTGTCATGACAAAAAATACATTAAATATTTTTAAGGTCTTGTAACGTATAGGTTGAAAGTGTAGGTGAGTACCTATTATATCAAAATTAAGTATACGATTCTTAAAAAAATTTTATTTATGGGAAAAATAAATAGTTAAGTATTTTTTTATAATTGATGCCAAAAAGTATAATATGTTTTTGTATTTAGTAAAATAATAAAACATGATAATAAAAAAAAATTATATTATTTGAAAATGTATTGAAAACAACCCAACCTATATATACTTTTATTTATTCAGTATTGCTAACTAAATGTCTAAAATATAATTTAGTACACTAAAAATATTATGTTTTATCTTCTTCAGTTTTTAGTTTTTGATACTAAACCGTCCAGAGCTCAAATCAAAGTTAAATTGAATTTAATCAAAAACAATGTACAATTAGTATAAGTACAAAAAAAAAGTACAAACATAATGTTAATTCTATTTTACGTGAAATATGTGAATTATTAATTATTTACCGTATCTACTATAGAACATTTTATAAATATTGTCTGATTAATTTCATTTCCAGACAAAAAAAAAACTATTATTGCCAAAATAGTCTTATGCTCAAAACTAATTTATTAACAAACAAACTTATAAACTCTCTATTTGGGCTGTGTATTATACAAATCTATCTGTATTAAAATATACAAATAAACAAAAGCCCTAAGCTTTTACTATCAGGACTTTAGGAAATATGTTCCGTAACCAATATATTATTTGATTATTCTTAATATTAAATGTAGACCTACAAAATGCCACAAAAATACGCACATGCTCGATAAAATATTCCATTAAATGCTATTTACTAATTTATTGTTTTATTTATTTTATAAACTAAAATAATAAAATACAATATGATGAAAAAATAAATTGCGGTACAATAACGAGTGGTTTTAGTTGTTTTTTTTTTGAGTTCACTACTCACGTTTGGGTTCAAATGAACACGAAGGTGCGTACCTATAATGTATTTGGGTACTCTTGAATATGAATATATAGGTAATGCAATTCCATATAATATCATTGGATAAATTATGTATTTTTTTTATTGAAAATAACTAAAAGCATTATAATAATATCATCCTGTGGATTTGAATGCTCGTAATACTCTATAAATTATATGAATTAATAAACTATATTATAATTTTAGTTTCTGTGCGAAGCTATGTACATATTAATTTTACAATGATGTTGTGTGTTTTTTTTCTTATCTGTTATCACTTTTGAAAATGCCTTTATTTTTTACTTCAGCATACTGTACAGTTTTCAGAAAAATCAATTTTCCTATTTTGTCATACCTAATTTAAAAACTAATAACCTTATATTAGTACTTGACATTTTCTACAAATACTTCTATTATCATATTTTCCTATACATGATTACATTTTCAAAACATTTTAACTCTTTTTTGTCCATAAATATTGATAAAAAAAATTTTCTTTGGGTCACGCATGACTTTTTCATAAGCATTTAAAGTTAAAATTCTTTGAAATTATGAAAATTTGCAATTTTTTCCGTAGTTAAAAATTAATAAAATGTCCAATTCTTAAAGCTATAATAGGATTGAAAATGTAAAACAAAGTTTCTCATAAGAAGTTAATATTGTAACCAAAAAATCTAAAAAATATATTTACATAGTTTCTGTTTAAACACATTTTAGGTTTAAATGTTGACAAAATTATAGTTATTTGATGACAAATAATGATAGTAGTTATTACTTATCTCGTTATAATTCAAAAACATTATTTGCGAAGACTTAAAACTTTTACGTACTCGTATATTATACATTTTACCATACACAATGACATTTTAAAAATATTAAGAATAGTTATAAGCTATTACCTATTTACTTATACCAAAAACCTATTTTCACTGTTCAACGATGAGAAGAATAAACTCGAAAGTTAATAAAAATATAATATGATAGAAATATACACTAATATAATAACTAAAAATTGGCGAAAAATGAATTAACCTACCGTAATACTTGGTAGTATAAAAATAAGTTACTTCAATGGCAATATCAAAAAACATATCATGAAATATACTTGATATTAGCTAACAGACTATCTCCGTTGAATTCAAATTTAACAAATCCTTTACAGTGACCTACTCGACACTTACTGTAAAACAGAGCAGTACTCACTTTCTCACAATTTTATAGATTCTGTGCGGAACGATGAATGTATTGATTTTACGATGATGTGTGTGTGTGTTTTTTTTTGTATCTGTATTTTGTGATCACATTTGGGACGGTAAATTTGCTTCTCAATTTTCTTCAACAGCATCTTTTCTAGTACGAAAGTGAATCTAGTTGGTACTTTGGGGAGTCAAAAGTAAAAAAACTCTACAGTAGTACTAATGCCTAATAGTAAAATAAATTACATTATTATCATAAAATTTACTTAGTAATACCAAATAGGTTGACCCACTTTTATTATTATTATTACTTATAGAATTTTGTAGAATCTATAAATTTATAAGACTATTTTCTAATAATTTATTAAGTTTAACCAATGTTGTTGTTTATTAGGTACCTACATATTCATGAATATCCAGGAATACGCGTCAAGTACAATATATATAATGTTATTTTTAATTATATACTAATAAATAATTAGAAACCAAGACTAAATTCCAACCAACATGCTATATAAACTATAATAAATTATTATTACATCAGAGTTAATACCATTTTTCAAAGTTATTATATTTTTATAATCCCATTAAAAACACGACTAATAAAATTATAGTTTAAACTTACTGATATTTAAAAAGTCTTTGTTTTATTTTACAATGTTTAATAATTGCCGTTTGAATAATTAACTATGGTAATATAATTATTGGTCATTCCTGCACATATTTATTTTTTTTTACAGTTTTTATTATGTCTAGGATCCGGTACTGTGACACGGCCAAAGAGTTTATGTCCACATAAGATTTAAGTATAGAAGTAGGTACATAACTATAAGTTTATTGTTTATGTATAACTCGAAGCGACGAATGACGATAATACACAATAATGCTTAATACTTAATATATATGTGATGCGATAATTTTACCAAGGTTTACTTGGGTTATCCAGAGCTGTAGGTACAATATACTTACGATGGTTATATATAGTCAAATAGTTATATAAGTACATACCCGCATATACATTATACGTAAATACAATAAATTCTAAATGAGCGTCGTAAGGGCGTATGAAATTGTCGCTATTCGGAATTCCTACAAAGATCCTGTGAATAATATAAGTGACTGATGTGTATCTCACCTTAACTATCTACCCAGCACGTATAATCCTCGGGAAACGAGTGGCTGAAGGTTATAGAAGCTCATTCAAGATTAGTTTTGCTAAAATTTCGTTGCATATGTACCACATTATACTATTACGTACTGTTAGAGGGTGACGCAAAAATTATTCGATTAAAATCATCGTAAATCGAACGGTGGGAGGTGGACGTAGAGGAGACGACTGTTATAGGAAGACTGATGGCCAAATCGCAGATCTTTGCACATCAATATAGAATATGATATGAACAATGGTAGACTCAGCCGAGCTTACCTGGCAGTGGCTGGCATACGGGAGGTCAAGAGTTTCTAAGACCTCACCATGAATAAATACGCAAATGAACGCATGTTTAAAAATCCAATGAAGTTCTAAAATCTGACCATGGTAATAGTATGTAACTGTGTAAGCCAAGTTGACCATATTGCTTACCACGATTATTTCCAATGGCCAATCTTACGAAACGATATTCACGTTAGTCTTCAATTTTTAGTGGGTGCGTATTAAATATTAATATATATAATAATATGGTGATGCGCTTTGTTAAAGTTAATCTTTATCACCTCCTGTCTGAAAACACGTGCTCAAATATTATGCGACGGGCTATGCGTCAAGGTATAGGATAGTCACATTTACCTATATTATTCATACATAGGTTACTTGTAGGACCAGATGGTTTCATACTTCTTTACCATTATATTATTTGAAAATTATAGTTTATTGTATTCACACAATTTTAAAATAATATTATGAGTAGGTTTGGAAAACCGTCGATTATATAACCATGTAAATCGCTGTAAGACGATTTTTAACACTTTAGCATTTAAATTTCAAATGTTATCATGCATTTTGGTGAAATGATACCGTATGCAAAAGTTTGTGTTTGTATCATTTGATTCGAGAGTTCGAGACGCAGAAAATCCACAAGCTATATTATCATTATGTCTGGTTTTCTGCCCAAATTCAATAGGTATATCCGAAATTCGAAACAGCAAATGTTATATTATATACAAATTGAAACAACACGTGATAAATACCGATCAATAAAACAATATCATAGAGCAGGTTAAACAAGATCAATATTTTTTACAAGATTAACTATGATAGTACTGTAGTAAATCGAAGTTCTCACTGAAGTAGGTACCTATTTATAAAAATAACAGTATGTTAATAATTTGTTGATCGTGGGTACCTACAATTTCCCAGTATATAGTATTCAGTGAATTTAGTTAACCAAACATTATTTATACATTTTACTTTCATCAGGAATGTTTTTATGTATACTATTAAGGATAAAATAACGAAAAATAAAAAATTCTTCAATTTTTAATGTTTAGTATAATTTTAAATAAAAGTATTTAGTATATATCATACTCTTTACTGAACAATAGATAACACGGCTGGCGTGTACCATTGATACGAAGCCAATGTTTAGTATTACGTCGCAGTGGTTTTTAATGGTCTATTTAACGACGATGTTAAAAGCGTGGTTCGAGAGTGGGAAACTATTGCCGCCAACCGATATTACACATAGGTAATGTACACCTATATAAAATAATTAAACGACCGATGTTATCAGCTCTGTACATTGAATGATTTGTGCATCGTATTCTGAGGGTGCGGAGAAACAGTTACGCCGAGGCACCACGGCGCACGGAATATGTTTCATGTAAAACGATAAAAAGCTAACATAATATCATAACGACACACGCTAGATATACTTTTAAGAATCAAAAACAAAAACAAACGAAAAAAGCACACACACGTTGGCAAACGATAACAATAACGAGAATAGTCGTTAAGCTTCCACCTATATAAGTAAAACAGCGGCGGCGTACGTAGACAACTGTACCTAATATATTATATTATATACTATTATGATGGTATATATTAATAAATTCGAGACGGAGTACAACGACGACAACGTTACGGCATTTAGTTTTATTATATTAAATTCGAAAAACTCGCGTGGGTGTGCGTGTGTGTGTTTGCACGCGGGGGTCGCATGAGAATCGTGTGCAATAGGTACGGGACGAACCATGGGTTCACAGTGCGAGAACGAAAGACGATGGGATGAACTTTTTGGAAAAAGACCCAATCCCCGGATTGAAAATGTATATATTTATACATGGTATGTACATATATACTGAAAGAGGAGTGGTGGGGTAAATAGCGGGGCCTCGCTATTCATATTACGATGCGATATAAAAACGACCAAACGGTATATTACACAATTGATGTCTGCAGGACCCAATAGCCAATCTTACTCGAGTAAAATTGCACTCGATGCACACATCTATACTATGCTGCTCACCCTCGTATTGTAGACGAATACTTCAGGTGCGATCCGATTCAGTGGATCATATACATATATAGCTTGTGTGCTGTAATAATATATGTCGTATAATCTAAACTAAGAGCTTTCAGTAATTCATTTATAATTCGGAAACTCAAAAAAAAAAAAATGGGAAACACATATTGACATAGGTTGCGTGTCGATAAATTCGATTCTACTCTCGTAATATAGCGAAACGTATCAGGGCAAAAAACTTACACGTATCTCGTATACCCATGTTATATATTATATATCATACGTGTATGTGTGTTCACGTTACCTACGCTATACGCGTGCAGGTGGAGCAAAATGATCGCACGAATAAACAGGTCTATTTGTCTACTGTCTCTATCGTCATAACGGGCATTATATTGCGGTGAACATAATATATTATATAGAACACGTTCATATTATCCTGACGATATTTCGTGCAGGTCCTGCGATGGAGGGGTGTACCGTGTACAGGTACCTTATAGTGTACGCGCCAGCGTGTAAATTGGCAAATGAAAAATAATAAAAATACGTTTTTGGCGTTAGCGTCACCCATTACATATTATAATGTGCCTACAACATATTTATTATATACACTGCACCCGTCTAAACCGGTAAACTTTTCTGCCATCCTTCTTTACTCACTTGAACTCTTTTCGACCAGAGAGCGGTCGCCGACACGTTCGAATTTATAATCCATTCGAGGCAGGTCGACGATGGAGATTTATACATCTCGTGTAGGTACGTATATACAATATACACATATGTCTGTGTTAGCATGTGAGGCGTGAATGTGTATACCAACTCAACTTGCCGTCGTGGTTTTCGAGACGCTAAAAAGATTATTTCACCAAACGTTTAAATCGGGTTTGATTTGTTTTCTAACATTTCCCAGGTCGGAACACGCGTATATATATTATAAAATCGTAACGCATTGCGATCCCTCTGCCCCGTCGTCAACCACTCGCCGACCGCTACAACCCGAACACTTGGGGCACCACCCGAACAGCACGCGAACGGTGGTGACCCGCCGTTACATATATTTATATTGTATAATATATATATTATATATATATACAATAAACATTGCATATATAGAGGTATAGCCGTAGAAGGATAATACATTTCGTACATTTTTACCGACAAGTATAAATGTCGGGTAGTTTTGTTTTTTTTTTCTTTTCTTACTATCGCCCACCATGTCTACCCCTGCCATCGACGCATATGCGAACACACTCCTCTTCTCTTTAATAGCATGTAATTTTACAATGAAACATAAATAAACGAAACCCTGTTATATGCGCTCGTACATACAATAAGTATATATACCTACTGTTGAACGTGTGTGTATATGTAATGATACAAGAACCAAATAATACGTTCGAACGTTAACCGCGTCGCTTTTGGAACATTTAAGACAAATAGCGAATGCGTATGTGCATAATATGTACCACAATACCACCGTCAGTTGATGCGATGATGTACATGTGGCGACTGGCGGCAGTCACATGGATATACATTGTAGATAATATTTGGTCGAATAAACAAACTACAAACTAGATGGAAACACATATGTATATTATATATATAGTTAGGCAATAGAATTTCATCTTGTTAGGATAAGTATATGTATATGAAATACAATACCTAACTTGTTTATCTAAGATAAAAAACACATCCTTGTTCCCCGGATAAATTTAATACAGAACGTTTACTTGTACGTTATTATAATATGTTAAAATGCATGCATGAATAACAGAGGAAATATTATATAATGAGTTTATTTAAAATTTTTACAGTAGAAAACTTCATCCCACGAGTCCGTTAACGATTTTAAAATAACAATAATTACAGTTTTAATACATTTTTTTCGGTTTTTGATTATGTGTTAAAAATATACTTACAAAAAAATTATATTTCCATTAAAATAAAAAAATTAAATTATTTTTTTCATAGAGAAATATGTAAAAACGTTTTATCATAATCCATGTCTATTAAGATAAAAAAATATTAATTGTTTGTATCACCCATTTGGACTCTGAGGACTCTTACTAAATTTGCCTATATGAAGTTTTTTTTATCGATATTATTTGTTTATTTGAAAGCTAAATTGTACGTAATAACATAATGTGGTTAAAATTATTATCTTATATTCTGATTTTTATTATTATTAATTGTTCAATAATTTAACATCTGTGGTTATTATAGCCTGGAAAAATTTTTAGATAAATGAAACTACAAATGTAAGTTAATAGTTTACAATCGTACAAGACTTAATGACGTAATATAATTTACATGTTGTTTTAGTATCTAGGTTTTTGTATCTGTTATATACGTTGGGAGCTTCTGTTAAATTAATAGGTATATCGTAAGATTTGGTAGTATAAAAGAAGTTACATTATTACGAACTTGACACATATTCTTGCAGATAAGATATAGATTTTTTCTTATTATTTTCTTATGTTAATTATAAACGACTATGACTTTATTTTTAAATATAAAATTACATTCATAATATTATATAATTTTTCAAATTATTTCTATTTAATATTCTTATTTTAATAACACTTATAAGAGGATGTCAGAGCACTGTTTGTTTTCTCTATTTGGCCCACGCGCAACATGGATAAAATAAAACTGATATGGCATACCCTCAAAAATATTATCTGCTTTAATTTCTGTAATAGATTATTTTACTCCAAGATTAGTCAAAAATCTTACAGAATAATTTTAGATAAAAGCATTTAATTTATGTTACGCGTGTGTCTGAGAAAGAAAACAAATATTGAGCTCACATCCTCTTAAAGATTTTGAATGAAATATAATTACGAAGTATATTATCTTTTTCTAGTCCGTAAATATATTTATTACATTTTTACTTTTTAGGTAAGGTTAATTTATATATATTGTATATGTAATCCAAAAGCTGCACATATAGCCTTTATATAGTGCGTTAGTCAGAAATTGGACTCAAATGTCTTTAGGAAGATAATTTATAGAATTTCCGGATATTTTTATCAATCTTCTGTAAACTACCAAAAATCATTGACCTAAAGTATCTCTATAGTTTGATTATCAGTTGAAATAAAAATGTTTCTACATTACATTATTTAACCCATGACTTACAATCTAAGTGATTTGACTTTTTCAACCATAATTTATGTAGTTATGTGTGCTCTATATCCTTAACTTATAGAACATCGCTATAAAATTTATTATTTTTTTCTGATTTAATATAATATAACATGTTAAATTTAAATTTAGAAAACCTAGAGATTTTACTCAAATTAATGTGTGACCTTCTACATCATAAACCATCTAAAAAATGTTATTTACAACGGAGCGGAAGAGTTTTAAAAATGTTAATTAACAAGTACTTTACATACTTTAAGTTCACAAATAAAGATAATATTATTTATATACGTGTAACTTTGATTTTTAACGCAAAATATAACCCTATCAGCCTGAGCTATAATATGATGTTCCGCTAAGTATCGACATTTTAATGCAATGAATTATTGTTTACAAATAATTTAGATGTAACATATTTTATACTTTCATATAAAAAAAATATATGTTACATATTATATGACATATAAATATATCTTTTTTATCTCTAGATACGTAATAAAAATACAACACTGCCCGTTTATGCATGTGTAAACGAAACAGGACAAGTGTCCAACATCCGATGTCTGTACCTATATAATATATGTTTTCAATCTTTAGAAATGTATTTCAGAAATGTTTTTGTATTCGTTTCCTCAGTAATGCAATGCATTTGATATAAACGGTCACATTGAGCGAATGCATTATAATCAATTCCCAACCGACATGGCATATGCCATGAGCGTAGCACAACAAAATTAGACAGATTGTATATATATATATACTATTATACAATGTGAACGTAACAAAAATGTCTACCGAACAGAAATTTGAAGGATTTTATAGTATTTACTATTTTGTTATCATGTATGAATAATAATAATATAATATATTTATATCACACATTTTAAAATATATCTAGGTTTGAAATGAGTGAATCAAATCAATTTTGTATTATAAAAAATTAACTTTTTTTAAAAACACAGCAGATACAGTAGTATGCACCGTAAAAATAACTTACTCTAATCTAATGAAACTTATACCTGCCAAAAGAGTTCAATACTTAGAAAATATATATACGTTGTATAAATATAATGTACAAATTGTTATATATAGGTACTTACAATCATCTCTACTTCAGAATTAGAAATACATTCAATTCACACTTACCTGAAACAATATACATAAATGTGATGAATATATTAAAATATGATAATTTATTCGAACATGTAAGCCAATACAGTACAAATAAAATAAGCTATAAATTATTATATGCATACGATATTTGATAATTTTCATAAAATCAATTTTTAAAGTTTGAAATAAATATACAAGCCCGAACAAAATTATATATTTTATGATTGTTATGATTCCTATGCATTATTATACCATGCCTAAATTGAGATTGGAAACACTAAAAGATCAGTTTAGATAATGAGTACCACATTTTTTTTTAGTTTGTAATTATTAGAAATTGTATACAAATAATTATTTTATTATACCTTGTCAATAATTCCTTTATTTTTCTGTGAACTGTTATACATTATTATTAAAATTGCTCTATTGTACATCGCGCCCATTAAATAAATAACTAATTGTTAGATAATTTACTAGTAGAAATAGCTCAAGAAACTTGAAAATAAAAGATTTTTATATTCATTCCATTCAAAGTATAATCTTTAACTACCTAGGTACATTATATAAGTAATATCACAAAGTGATAAAGTGCACTAGTTTTAAAGTGGTATATTATGGTATATATTTTTAAAATACCTGAAGCCAATTTCATCCATTCATATTCATATAGAATTTACGAAGTTAAATTTAAACGACTAACTACAATTATACTTAATCAATTGTAGGATGTACAGAAAACAATGGCGAGTTTTGCGAAATAGTAGACCTATCCTAACCTGAAAAAAGAAAATTAAATAACATTCTTCGTCAATCAAATTACGAGCGATTTCTAATTTTTCTTTTTTTTTTTGTCAATGATCCTTGGATAACATTATATAAAATCGTACAATGTATCCGTGACTTTTTGCAGTGTTCCATGTACACACGCAATAGTACAAGTCTTGTCGGGGCCTGTTCGTTAAATGTGTACCCAATAAATGAACGTACTATAATGTCATAAACAATGATGCGTTTATGAAATAAATTGTAACAATAACAATACCAATAATTGTATAATAATAAGATTGCAGACACACACACAGAAGGGTGTTGATAGGAGCGAATACAGGCGATGATGTTAGAGGACTATAGCCTATAGGGGATAATTGTCTAATGTGCATAGGACTGTACGCGTTAATAACAATTCTTTTAATATTTTACTTTTTTCAATATTTTAAACCTTTATCTCCGCTCTCAATAAAAAATATTGCAATCATTGATAATTATCATTTATCACACACGTTCAGTCAAAATCGATAAAACTATTTATATATAGCAACGATCACGTATGAAATCTATTTATCGTAAGTTACAAAGCATGGTATACTCTGAAAAAAAAGTAAACTGTACTATTTTTCCTTCTATCCTTATATTATAACAATATGCCTGTATACTGTATAGTGTATACCCATGCTAATTAATTTTAATGATTCTTTGTAAACATCGACGAAGCCGTCGGTTAACTTTTCTTCTTCTTCTTATTTTTTTTAACTTAAATATACTGAACATTTCGATGCACAGATTGGAGCTACGAACCGGTAACATCGTTTCCGGCAGCAGACTGGATAAGGAATAACTTTGTTCCAAATTTTTAGGATGCAAGGTAGGTTGGTCAACTTTAAGTACATTATAATATACAACATAGACTCCACACTACACGACAAGAAAACAAAACTCTGAGTACAATATTGATGGGTGTTTAATAATTTGTTCATATTCTTCAACGATATTTATTAAAAACTTGGAAATATATTTTTTTCCGTAATACATTGCAATGAAATATTGAACAAAAATAACAATATCATATGATAAAAAGAGAAAACCCGATTCATTTTTTCATCGAGCCCTTTGATTATTTTTTTACTGAGTAAAATATTTTGCAAAATTTTAATTATGAAAATAATTACCAGTTTCTAATCGAAATTATTTAACTATAGAAAGTAATTAATGGTATTTTTCGAAACAAATATTATAAAAACTGATCGGTTTATCGATTATCCATTGAGATATACAACAAATAATATATATATGAATAAACTTTTCCTCGAACAAATATAATGTAAAAAATCAATCAGATAAACAATACACCCATAACACGAAGCACAATAGGTATTTTTTATTTTAGTTATTATTATTTTTGGTAAGAAACTGTTACTTACTAGGAGAATATTATTAAAGAAATATCGTCTTTTCTTCAATAGGTACGCTAACGACTTTCACATTTATTAAAATTGTCTATATATTCTATAATATTATAATAACATACCCAACAACGCACTTCATACTGCATAGTGCAATTTACTTGACCGTATCGAATTAGTTATTAATTATAATTCAGATGACGCTATTATATGAACCTAATTCGTTGGTCCTTTGAGTCACAAATTTTAATTTAAATGGTATAACTCTAAAGGATTAAAAAAATAACAAAATTAAATCTAAAACTTTAACTTGTCGAACTTCTATTTTAAATTGCCATAGAAAGCTTGATGGTTGTATAGACACCTACAGAGCAATATTGATATTCTCTATCTATGGATTTTATAAAACTATAAATGGCTTTTTTTGAGTCTAAAACCAAAATATAAATTTTGTAAATACACTAATACAACTAACATTAAATTAATATATACATAATAATATATGTTATATTATATCTACCGGGAGACTGCAATTATCCACCAAGGCTTCGCCGCGGCCGCCAGTAGCATCTGCTGTCTATCAACAGTCTCAACAGTCGAACGCCCCTCTCGGATTTACATCTTGGCCCCCCTCTATATACACACACAAAACGAAGGTTGCGATATCGATAAGCAACAGCAATATCTGTAGGTTTTCCGGTTGAGATCGTTTAAATATTACGACATCGCACTAAAATATATATTATGAACGTCGCACGTAATGGATTTATATTAACGTCACCCGCCTATATACACTTAATGTATACCTATGCATTATTCTTATTTACTGTCAAATCAACACGTGCGAGTTCCGCAGCAATCGCAATATTATAATATTTCACATTTTATAAGTATTAGGTAGTTTACATTTTACATTTATTAGGTAGGTATTACTGTTTTATTATTTTTGATAATGAATACATCATCAACCGTTCGGATTTCACAATAAGAAACACGTGTTTGAAACCCAACCATCGATTATTTTTTGGTAATACGACTACTGATTGTCAACATATATATATATAATATATACAAATATAATAAATCAATAATACACTTTCTTAACGCGCGTTTATATTAAATTATATGTGCACTCTTCAAACTCGCATTCTTACACCGTGACGGCGTGAGGATGTTTAATCGGAAAATAAATAAATTTCATTGTCACTATAATATTATATAATATAGGGTGGTGCTGATTTCACCTACGGTTTTGACAAAAATTGTTTATTTAATACAATTTCAACTTTATAAACAACGCGTTAACTTAACAATGATTTCATATTAATATCATATTGTTAAACAATTGTATAACATAATAAGCGTTGTTATAGGAATTGTGCACGCATTACTCGGCGGTGCTTAAGACCTAAATTTCACTTTCAGTACTCCTCCACTGTGTATAACAATTACGTTAAAAAATTAGCTAGCTAATTAAAGTATAATGTTAAAGGCCTGTGTAGTATAATATTCATAGAGTAATAAGGATTCAATAAAGTAACCACCCAAAATATATTTTATTTAAATTATTCATTAACAAATTAACGAGCATTAATGAAATCAACCGTATATTTAATTCCTTTAATAATGAAGGCCATATTTTTTTATAACGAGGAATATAATACATGAAGTTGTAAATTTAACTATAATTAAGTATTAAATCAAATACATTAAACATATATTATAGGTAAATTCAGTTGTATTTGTTATTTTCTGATTTTAAAAAGTATATTTTTTATACACCTACATGCAATATTAAATTGAATATCGACCAAATTAACTTATATTTAAAAATCATATATCTTATTATACGACTACTAATTTATCGTATAACGAAATTCTTAATATGATTTGAGATTTGTACTGACTACGGACATTAATGATATACCTATTTATAAAAAATTAAATTAAATTAATCTCTTGTAGTCTTGTTTGATAATTTATATGATATTAATTTATTTTTTTCAATAGTTGTTATCGTTTTATAATCCATATATTATATGTGTATGTGTGTGTGTTCTTGTTTCAGTCGTTATGATATTAATTAATAAAGCAATTATTTAATGGTTTTAGATATATTTTTTTTAAATATAATATGAAATTAAAATATAGATACACATATCTACACTAATAATTTATAATATATGCAATAAAATAGCTAATAATATGTCTGTATCATTATATCATTTAATTTTATCATCATCGTTTTGTTTTTATAGGTATAGCTGTATAGACGTTACCATGATATAAGTATTTAGACATCGATAATCCGGAATAATTATTCCTATATTATGCCGAGCGTCATAATGTATAGAGAAATTATAAAATAATGTATAATATACCGATTTTGACATTTATATATAATACAGCAACATGTAGCGTAACTAATAAACAAAACTAAGGATAAAATTGATTTTTAAAAAAAATAGCTTTTTACTTGTTTTCAACTATACCAAATACCTATATATACATATATTAAGCAAGCGCATATAATAAGTAATAACTCAAATAAGACAAAACAAACAATAGTATAAGAGAAAACATCAAAGTGCTTTTTTTCTGGATGTGAAAAATAATAATATAAGTATATTATGTATAGAACATGCATTATTCAGCTTTACAAATTTTTAGCAGTTTAATATACCAGCGATATTAAAATAATCACGACACAATATATTATAAATTCGTTATGCATATGCATAAAACATCACCATAAATATACCACGATACACAGGGCCGCATTTAAGTGGGAGGACAATGGCTAATATACCTAATTATAGTTTCTTTTCTCAAATTTGTTGTGATTCAATACACTTAAGTTAGTTAAAAAACGCTCTTAACTTTGCACTATAAAGCTCAAAATCTACATTTAATATTCTAAAATATATATAACCATAAACCTATTGACTATTAACACTTGAAGATAATACATTACATTTTCAATAATACTAATAAAATAAGAGAATGCTTATAACTTTATTAACAATTTAACTATTAAAATTATTTATAAACAGTTACGTATATTGAAAAAATCTATACATATAAAAATGGAGCAAAAAATGTACAACAATTCATCAAATGAGAACGGCTGGGCAGATTTGGCTCAATTTTTTTTTAAGATGTTCGTAATTACCAGGAGAAGGTTCTTGCAAAAGAACATTTTGGAAAAATCCAATTTTTTTTAACGTGAAAATATTATTCGATAATATCGAATATTAATCGATTACATCAATTTAAATATTATTGAATGTTTCATAATTACCATGGAAACCAAATAAATAAATAAATAATAAAAATAGAAAAAAGAAGGGGTACTTGAATGGTTTAGATTCTCAACCCGGGGATGTGCTATCAAACAGGGATTTTGAGATTTACGATGTCAACTTTGGTTTTTAAATCATTGCTATTGGTTATAGGAAAAATAATTAGTAGAAATAAGAATTTATTATTTCTATTGGTTGCCAAAGGTTAATCGGGCAGATCAGGTAAAAGCATGCATATCAAATCGAATTTTTGCACATACAGCCGCTCATCAGCGTTGTCCGCGATCCGACGTAGTCGGATTGCCTACCAGGGTGGCTGAGTTGCACCTACTGCAACGAGTTACACACAAAATGAGTTAAACAATCACAAGTCTTTTAATAGTTGTCATAGTTTACGAGCAACAAAGTGCGCGGGATCGGCTAGTATAATATAAATTTTCATAGTTTATAATATAGTATATTCTACGATATATATGATCCATGAACCTAAATATGTAAAAAACAACTTATATGATGAATAAGTCAATGCTCGAGTGGAATACACTCAATTTTATCTTCGGGAAAGAAGGAAAGGTTCATGAAATCATCAAACAATATTTTTTTAAAAAAATCACACGTTATTATTGTAGAACCAATAGATTATTTTCTTTGCTCTAAATCTAAAAATTTCCTGATGATTTATCTCCCATATTCCCCGTGGGTAGGCCCCAGTATGGGGCTCCAATTTTTTCGTACACCGGGGAGCAAAATGTCCAAATGTGACACTGGCAATACAACAATAACAACAATAACAATGTAACAAAAATTGTTTTTAAAAAATCAAAATTTACAACTGTCGCATCATTGATTATCGACTGTCACTTATCAGTCAATACTTAGAATTGTTGAGTCTTAAATGCATATTTTTTTTTCAATGTCAACATACTTATATGCAAATTCTATTCATATGTGCCGTGTATGCCATATAGTATGAGTACATTTAATAATACATTAATGATTAATACCTATTACCTATATCGTAAATTCGTAAATTATAAATTGAATGACCGCAACGATGATGACACGACCTTTACAATTATACAGTCGAGAGCAATTGGTTCCTAAAATATAGCTCAAAGTACCTATAGAACCGTTCAACGAGTACATAATATGTTTATACATAATATGATTGCATTTTCATAAACCAATAAAGATCGCGTTTTATCAATTTCTACCAAAGAAAAAAACATTAAAAAAATGGTTCCACCCAAAAAATCGAAGCGGCCGGACAACACGCTGATGGCACGGTGTTTGCAGTACTGTGTCCGTAAACAATAAACAATAAACATATATAATATATTGTGTTTAGCCATTGTCGTCGTAATCAGTTACGGCCCAGGGCCATTTCCCCGTCATTATATCAAATAATAATATATATAGGCTATACTCTATTATACGTCCCCTAGCGTGCGCGTCCCCTTTAGGATACACCTCGTGTACGCCACTGTACGCCACTGGCGTGTGTCGGTAGTGCCTTGTATAAAGTCCCGTCTTTCACCCTCGCCCTGATCGCTCGCCGTCCGTCCGTCTGTCTGTCCGTCGGCTTATATTAAACTATTATTATATAGCACGCGCGCGTGTTTATTTCTCTGCAGCACCAATCGCGTGATAACAATTTATATTTATCACATTTCGGTTCTATTCGCGCGACACGATAAAACGACGGATTTTATGAGGGCACCGTATAAATTCCCCACGTTCCCCATTCCTCCTGCACCACAACAACGTTCGCGAATTTGGCAGAATCCGAATTGACTGCCGAACCGTAAAATAAATACACGACTATACTGCATTGCTCTCCGAAAACCAAATCCGCCGCCCAGTCATCTGCTCTGTTCGCACTGCGATTGTTGCACGACATCACAATATATTATAATTTATATTACGC
Source organism: Nasonovia ribisnigri (assembly GCA_027563435.1). NCBI lineage: Eukaryota > Metazoa > Arthropoda > Insecta > Hemiptera > Aphididae > Nasonovia > Nasonovia ribisnigri. The sequence goes on along the minus strand of JANEHU010000236.1, from coordinate 277,997 downwards.
TGCAGTCTGCAAGCGCACATATAATATACAACTGCCGATATAATGTATACATTTACAATACATATAAATTTATAATACATATTATATTATATAAAACGGGTTCACGTGATCATATTAAATAAACAAAATATATAATAATATTGAATGTGTATGGTAATGTAATATTATATTATGAGTTTAAATATAATACGACAAATCGGAAAGATGTCGTCAAGAAATAATATAGCATTTATTATATAAATACATATTTTATAACAATAAACCTCCAAAACGACACATGAATATGCAGATTTATATTTACATTGGATAATATAATAATAATTCCAAATTTTATATAGGATTTCCGAATTATCCGGCTAGCACGACTTCATTATATATACACGGTCAAAAAAAAAAAAAAATCATTCGTAGCCGGAAGGGGAAGCAGTAAACGCAAATGTTTACGAGACCAAAGACTATGTACGATCGTGGTACTATATATTAGTTTGTATATAATATTATACTATATATGTAAAAGTGTATATTATTAAACAGCAATTTATTATGTATCGTCCCCGATTTCCTTCTGTATATTACAATATATATTTTGCGATATCGATGACAATCGATGATAAAGTACGACGCGTCTATCCCATAATACCGTTATGTATGTATTATTATGTACCAGTCATGATACCATAGTACAATACAGATGAAAATGATGACAATTAAAAATATAATTGACTAAGAAAACTCTGATGGAAATATCGGCAGACAAGTACCTCTTAATACAGGTAACTGAATATTATGCGTTTATATCATACTAAAATATTATAAGTCGGTGCCATCGAAAAATATCATGGAAAACGTAATAAAAAAATTACACATTGTTAACAAAATTAATAACAATAGTTACTGTTGTTATCGTGCCAGACGAAGTCTAGAAAAACCGGAGAAGGAAAAATTTCGCCGAAAAATTAAATGTGCGCCGCGCCGCTGTGGAAAAAAATTCGACTGCTTATGAGTCGGAGTGCAGTGAAACACACCACGCAAAGTGCGGCGGCCGAGGCGCTCCGGTCCGCCAGCCGCCGCCGCCGCCGACTGCCGCTGTTTCGTTCGGCGGTATCAGTGTCCACGGCGGTGTTCCGACGGTACGGTCGTCTATTGCTATCAGTAACAGTGCGTACAAAAAAACAGTAAAATAAACACAGTGCACGCGAGTTAAGTTCGGCGCTATCGTATTTTTTTTTTTTTCGTATTTACTTTATCGACAAGTTTTTTACTTTCGTAAAATAATTTAAATTGTTATAAACATAATATGTGTACATAACTCATCGCCTTAACGTTTTTTTCCGAGGATATTTCGCACGACCGAAATACTTTAGAGCACAATAAATCTTATTGACATAGGTATTTCACACTTATATTTTAAACGTTCCGTTTATGAGTATATACTAATGTGGTCGATATTTTAGATTGATATTATAATATTATATATTATAATATTATAATTATTATATTACAATATTATATATTATAATATGGTGTAATTGTAATATCTTAGCGAAAAGACAATAACACGCATATTATATAAAAGGTATAGGTGCAGGTAGTAAAAATATGTGTATACCTAGGTATAGTAATTATGTATAATGTTGTAATGCCGGTGGTCGGTTGCAAACTTCGACCTGAGGGGACGATTAAAAATAAAAATACGATTTTATTACCGTGTGAACTTTTGAGACCTGTGTAGGAAAAAAATGCGCGTGTCTCGTTCGTGGAATTAAATACAAATAATGTTAATTAATTCATCAATTATTGAAATACCGACCTCTTCAATGTATTATTTAGATATTTAGCCATTTTCATCGATAACCCACAATAACCTGTACTTACACGTATTACAATGTTGCTACATGATCTATAGCTAAACAATACACGCCCAATTAAAAAAAAAAATCGATAAACGCGGTTACACGATGTACAAACATTTGAATAAAAAGAAGCAAATTCGCGAGACGCGAGTAAAAACAAAACCGGGTAACGGGTAAAACACAATATATTCGCACTGCACTTAGAGAAATACATTTTTACTCTCATCCTCTCACGTGTAAACGCTTTTTCCTCGATAAAATACAATGGCGTATAAACGTTAACGTTTATATACAATAAATACACACACACATACTTGTTTAAACGATACGATATCATATTTAAGTACGCCGCGACGTTTTTCATTAATCATTCGTGCGGGCGCATTGTGTGGGGTAAAAATTAATGGAGCTTCACCGACATCTCCACGGTGTTCGGACAAATATATATATATTATATTGGATTTTGTAGAAATCAATTTCGTTCGGTGAAAACTGAAAAGGCAGCCACCGTTACCATCGCCGCCGACGGGGCAAAATCGAAAAACTTTCGTTGTACATATTATAGAAGTTTTGCTCTCCTTGTAATAATATTTCCATTCATTGCCTACCACTAATTATAACAGTCAAACAGTTCACCAAACACATCACACTCACATATTATATAGTATATCATTATTATTGTTGTTGTTATTGTTGTCGTTATTGTTATATTTGAAGGGAAGGGGGGAAGAAACATGGTATGCAAGTTAAAAGTGATTAATCATAAATAAAAATAAAAGTTTTGCCGACAAAGTCGTCGCTTATTTCATACAAATTTCTCAGAATTAATTAAAATTTTTTTTACTTTCTTTCATAAACGAAATTAAACGTGTAATAAAAAAAGTAATTAAAACAGACAGTCCAATCAAAGATGATAATAACGCACAAAACTCGAATTCAAAACAGTGATTTTTCCCCCTAATTCACAGAGTTAAAATATGATAAACTCGTGAAAAGTTTCTGACACGCTTAACTTAAAGCTGACAAAAGTATTAAAGTAATAGAAGGTACGGACTTGTTCGGTATAAACATTATAATATTTAACGGCTGTTGAATCATTCATAATTTATCAGATAAGGTTTAATTCCACTGAAAATCGTATAAATAATTTTAAATGTTTCAAAATGTATCTAGACGCCTTGGTAATTACACCGAAAAATAGCTTCGTTTTGTAATAATAAATTGCGTTTAGCAATCGAATTTGCATTGAAAAAATTTAATATTATTTACTTCGATGGACCTATGTAATCGTGGTGGGCAGTAAAAAAACGCGTCTTAATTGCATTACTGTTATTATAGACGTGGTGGTTTTGCGAACTTGGAAAGATGCAGGTGACAAGGTGATTAATTATCCTTTGGAGGCGGATATATACGTAAAACATTAACCCGACAAAGGGTGGCAGTAATAAGTTAATAATTTTGGTTTAAGTTCGGGGATCTAAGAAAGTTACTCTATACATATCCACGCAACCACGTCAACTATGAATAATAGTATATATATAGAACGAGAAAAAACATCACAACATTTTGTCTTTTGTAGAAGAGTTTGTGTGTTTAAACGAGATTTGCCTAGGCGGAAGTTGTTTGAAAAGTAACGATGGCGGTATTTCCAGTTGTCCACACTTAGTTTGAATTAATGCGCATTTACAATTTTCTTTTACCTCCTGGTTGCAAAATACAAAATATATTTTAAAGAAATAATCGGTTAAAAAATTAAAACAGCGTACGCGCGGCGGCTTTTTGAGGGATTTTCCACTTACTTGCGCCTTGCAATTATAATATTTTTAAACAAACATCAAAATACGGACGGATGAACACGTGTTTGCGAAAACAAAAGTACCCTAAATGTAGGTCAGTGGATACGTTCTATCCATATAGTGATATTTGTTTTTCAATAAGATTTATCGTAAATGCATATAATAATATGCACATAATTGCTACCCAATAGGCAATAATTAAATAGTGTAGATTAATCGTCCGTACCTACATAAAAATAACGAATCGGCCCAATTTATGATAAAAGTATTAATGATAAGTAATAACTAATAACTAAACAGGGTTGAACCAAAATTAACAATTTAAAATATAAAGGTGTATATTATGTCCATATGATTGGGATTTGGATTTGTTTCTATAGGTATAATAATATTATTCTACAGAATATACGGATTGTTTTCGTCAAAGGTCTGAACAATTTTTTATTCCAGCGTTCTAAACACGCACGCGATTACACGTCACACATTCGATTGTGTGTGAACTGTCAACACGATTATCGGATATACTATAATATGATGATTTATTAGTAGTTATTGCAACAACTAAACACGTTGGTCGTGTACTCGTATCAACGCGGCATGTATATTTAATATGTATCGATTCGATAGTTAGCCCAAAAAAATTACTATTCTATGATATAATATACGAGAGTTGTAAAATGAAAAACGATATAAAAATATTTTTATATCAAATGGATAAAATGAAAAAATTCTTAACGAAGAAGAAGAGAAGATCAACTCGCTATCTCTCTCTCTCCCCCCTCCTTTCTGCAACAAATGGCGGTAAACATTGCGTGATTTTTAAGCAAATAGAAAATTATTGTTTTTCCATATTCTAAACAAACACCCCACGACACTTGCAGCTCCTATACTCCCCCCACGATTCCTTGATAATCACGACGAATTCTTCGACAATATACACATTACGCTTCCGGCGTCGTTGAGTTGGATATAATAAACAGAAAACACATTTACAGTCGCGAATTTCATGGCTCTTAGACCTTAACGAATACCTGTTATTTGTATAATAATAATGTATATATACAATATTATCGTATTATATAAACGCATATTTTTGCAGAACAGCGGCCGTCTTTGAGTTCATGACTCATATCGTTAAGGTTGATATTTACAACAATAAAATTCGATACACATCTATCACCTTCTTCAGATTCTTTATTATAATTTTTTTTTTGTATATAACAACGGCAACTGTTTAAACAGAGCCACAGAGGTACACCCGACAAGACTATTATACGCAATAGGCGTTTACAATAAATAATAACATTATAATCACTAAAAATTAAAAACTTTAAGTGCCTGTATATAATATTACACCTCCTAACACGTGTTTGAAAGCATTATAAATTATTCGTTGTACTACGCATTGTCGCGTTGTGTTTGGATAGCGCGGTTAGGTTATACGGGCGTGCGTCTAAAAAAAAGCTAAAAAACTTATCTGGGGGTAGGTAGGTAGATAATAATAATATATTCCCGTCAACGACGTGTCCGGGGATAGACAAATTGCTAATTATAAGTTATAATAAATGTGCTTCGTTCTTAATATTTTCCGCCGGGAAGGTAAAAAGAACTTTCTGTGGCGTCTCGGAAATTATTAATATATGGTTAACGTTACACCAGGTTGTTTACGGATATTCGGGCTGTGTGCATAACCTAAGCCAGCGTTTTAATAAGTACATAATAATATTATAGTAGACATTTTACGATAAAAAAAAAAATCACGCACACACACAAAATAATAATATACAAGACCCAGACAAATTCGATAAATAAATCTCGGAGTACGAATGGTTTATTTATATTTGATACGGTTAATACCGCAATTATTCAGAGGGGTTTTTACTAGGGATAGGCAGAAAACGTGACTTAATCCATTTTTTTTATTTCTGTTTTTTTACGACTTAAACCCTAGGAGCGTTTAATCGGCCAGGAATCGCCACGGAAAAGCGCCTCCTGTGGCCCATAAAGTGTCGAAGAATGTTTTAACGATCAGTCCTAACCCTCGTCACCGTCGCATTGTACTAGAAATCGGCACGTTTATTATGGTAGTTTCGGTAAACGTTGCAAACCGGAATTATGATTTTTTTTTTTTTTTTTGTTACCCTCATTGTATGGAATACAATTTATTTGGGTCAAGGGTTCGTTGTCAAAGGATATTCGAGTATGTTTGCTCCACCGGAAGGATGCTCATGGGAACATATGACGACAACGGTGCAAAAGAGAATTGTTAATTAGGAGCATTATGTATTTTTTCGCGTGTACTTGAATGTATATTTTATTTTATTCCATACTAAAACGCTCAACAACAGAGTCAATAAGTTATTGAAAATTATTTGTTTGATATTTAAGTGCTTATTTAGAATAATCGATTCTAAGAGAGGGAAACGATTCACTTACAAACCAGCGTAATCATTATAGTATAGGTACACACGGAGAATATATACAAGAAACCAGCGACTTATGCGACTAATTCACGTACATGCCACGGACGTCACGGCAAAGTCAGAAATAAGTGACTATCTATATATCGTACATGTACCAAATTGGTAGGTACTCAAAAGTTCATATGCGAATAATATTTTACGAGACTATTTTGACACATCTACAGCGCTTTTAGGGGAAAAGGGAACGTCCATCACTGGCTAGGGAGCTCGTTTTTCAAACGTGCAAACAGTTTGTCATTACGACTAAGAAGTTCTGAGGGCGTATTTATTCCCTGTCTTGGTAATGTTTAATTCTTATTATTACACCCGAATTCCCACCATCTGCACCATAAACTCTCTTGGAAAAATGAACTCAAATTCTGTGTTTATTTTTATTCCTCCTCAGTATTAAAACCGCAATACAATTAGGATAATATTATTTATTCTTACAATACAAAAATGTGAGAAAAAACTGAGTTATAAAGATTAGTTTAAATTGTATTCATTCTAGGCACTATAGTAATACTGACACATAATAATAGTCATAAAATATTACGTGTTCGTGCGATTGGGTTCGAGTGAATGTTTTCTTTCGTTATCTTTAGCTATAGTCATTATCATTATATACGTGACACCTTTGTGTGCAATGTACTAAGTAGGAATAAAAAAATAACGAATATAAGTGGACGAAAAGTAAATAATATTATTCGTGTGTATAAAATAACGTGTCGGTTGTGTATTGTTTTCAGTACAGTGAATGGTCGACGGACGCGTTTACGACGGCGGCGCGGCAGGCCTAAAATGGACAAGTGGCGATGACCAGCGAAAAAGGTCGGACGACGGCGGACGATGACGCCGTTGCATCAGTGGACTGCACTGGTCGTAGCTGTGCTGATAATCAGTGGCCACGTGGCCAGTGCTCAAAGTCTATGCGACACACCGCAGTGCGAATGTGATGACTCCCAGTCACAAGTCCGATGCTCGTGCCGTAAAGTGCCTCACGAATCACAGGTAAATCCATGTCAATTCGGACACAGAAAAATAAAGACATTAATGCGAAAGAAAATGGTGTATACGAGTATAATATGGCTGGCTAGCGTTACTTCCATAAATTGTATACGAGTATACGACCGCGCGGTGTAAGCGATATGACGGAAAACTTGGTAAAAAAAAACTTTTAGACCCCCCCTTGGAACAGGTGTGGTTTTTTTATACGATATGTTTTTTCCTTTCCTTGTGATATTTTTGAAATTTCCATTTAAATATATTTAACTGGGGCCCTTCCATCCCTCGTTGCACGGTTCTTTTAGAGTTGGGCGTGTCGTAACGCATAGTTGATGATAATTTCAACGTAACGCTACACAAATTACTTTTTCGCGTGTTTTGTAAGCCGGTAACCTTTTATATAAATAAAAAAAAAAGTGTCACCTCACAAATTTTTTACCCTCGACCAGCTGTTTTTAAAAAGATTTCTTTTACCTAGATTTTGTTACATTAATAATAACATTATGAATGAGGGGGGAAAATGTTATTTATATAATAAATGAAAAAATACACGCGGTGCTTCTCATTGCCTCTTTTAATGACAGGTTTTTGGTTCAATATTATTATTTTTTTTTTAAAGAAATGAGTTGAGACACGATTATCCGATGGCGATTAATTAATGAGAAGACCCGAAGAAAAAGTATACAAAGAGGGGAACGGGGTCCCAGAGTAGAGGAAGATCGATCGGGACAAAAGTCCGGGACGTGAACAAAATAAGAGCGCATTCGGGTCACTTTTAAAATCCTCAATGATGTAAAGCCCAACATCTATTTTCAGCCGGGTACACATATGTCATCGTTAGCGAACGCTGTCGAAGTATTTCCCGGACCGGGAGGAAAAAATAAAATATACCAAAGCTCGCGAAATACGTTGTGGCGACAGTGGCGGCGTGGTGAGGGCGCCCTGCACCGTTAAATAAACTGACATTAATTATTGGTCGTGGGGTGCGAGTGATGGTGGAGGCTGTCGGGAAATGGCAAGTGGGGAGGGGAATCCACAATTCCCGAGGTGAGATAACAACCGCGTGTTCGTTTTAATGTGTATACACAACGGCGTTTGCCGTTTATGAAAAAAATGTAAACGTACGGTTGGGATCCCGCTACCACCGAAGCAATCGTGCTTTGCGACTACATGCATCATGCACCCACCGACCCTTAGAAAATAAAACTCAAGGAATTATCCTCAATCCATACCCTTCACCCCACAGTGGTCAAGGCAAGCGCTCCAGCGATCGAAAAGGCACTTAGCCGATGTGTTTTCGTTGTACGAAAGTTTTGCGGCAAATATAGCACTCCTGCACAATATTTCCCCACAAAAGCCACCACCTAATCCGAAACATCAAGAACTCTGTACACACACAAACACAAATTTTGTACGCGAAATGCAGACCTCCGAAATCGACAAAGGGATCGTTTGGGGTCCGGAACGGCCATTTAATCCTTTCGGTCGCGCTTGTACCATTGTTTTTCTTGACCGCCGTCGTCGTACTAGCCGACCCACCACTATACGGCACCGGATAAACTATAATTTATTACCGATTTTCGTGTAGAACAAAATAACATCTCCATGCAAACTCGTACGAGCATATTATTATATACGCATACGGGGTAGACCGCAACTCACTCTATACACGCGTTGTAACGTAAATAATAAGCAAACGGATTTTAAACGAGCACGGTTGTAATTTTAATTAATATCCAAAAAAAGCTTTATAAGTAATAACTATATCCGTTCAATGTTTCAGGACCTCGTGTTGAAAGCTCAAGGACCGGGACACGTGCCACGAGTGGCCGCCAATGTGATCGTGACTCAATGCGATCGGGTCAAAGTGATGGCCATGGCGTTCGACGGGGCAAGGTCGCTGTGGACCGTGGAAATCGAATCGGTGCGTCGGCTGGAAATGGCAGACGAAGCGTTCGGTTGGTCGGAAAACGGTGGCGGCGGCCAGGGACAGCCGACACAGCCACAGCATCATCACCACCAGGGCCTCGCGGTGACCATAACAAACGTGACATCAGTGCCGGAGGTGCCAAGCTACGCGTTCCGCGGGCGACTGCGGTCGGTCACGTTCAACCGAGTGCGGATCGACGTGGTCCGGCCGTTCGCGTTCAGCAGCCTGACCGGGACGACGGGCAGGATCGAATTCAGGGACACGGTTTTTGGGCAGGTCGACCAGCAGGCGTTCAAAAAATTCGCCGTTAACGAGTTCGTGTTAAAGGGGTGCCGGTTCGAGGGCGCGGCGCCCAGCCGCATGCTCACCGAGATCACGGTGCACGACGAGCTCCGCCTGGACGACGTGACGTTCCCGGTGGTCCAGAGCTATGCGTTCCGCGTGCACGGGCCCAAGGTGTTCCGGGTTCAGAACAGCCGGGTGGGGTGCGTGAGGAGCGGCGCGTTCGAGGTCAAGTGCCGCGGGCCCGCGTTCGTCGAGGACAACGCGTTCGGACGGCTCGAGCGCGGCGCGTTCGCCGGTGTCACGGTGGACGCGCACAAGGTGGCCGAGGCCGATTATCAGGAGTTCGTGTTCGAGAACAACACGGTGGCCGAGTTCGAGGACGACGCGCTGGTGTTCGACACCAACGGGTTCAGGCCACGCATGGATTGGCTAATCGTGGGACGGGCGTGCGGGTGCCCTGCACGGTGGCGCACCGACCTGGTGGCATTCTCTAAGGACTATCCACGGAACACCGACCGTCCCAGTTGGGTGGTCGAGCAGACAGCGTGGTGCGCGACACCGGACGACGACGGCGTCGGCAACTTCGGTCAGCTTGTCAAGGCGCAGCAGTATGACGAGACACACTGCTCGGCGGCCGGTGGACGCAGCGGCGGACTGATGGGCCGTTATTACCTGACGTTCGTAGCCGTGATGGCCGTGGCCGCACTTACGGCCGCGCTCGTCGGTTGGGCCTGGTACAAGAAGCGCAAGCGCGGCCAGTGGACCAACGTGCCGGCGTCGTCGCCGCTCAAGAACCGTTCGATACTGATGAACGGCGGTGGCGGTGGAGGCGGCGGGAGCGACAAGCGCAGACATGTCATGGTCATGCCCGAGGGAAAGACTTACAGAGAAACGGAGTTGCATGTGATCGTGGAGCGCACGGGTTCGACGGACAGTCAGTACAGGTCTACGACTAACTACCAACATCAGAGAGCAACACAACCGTTGACCAGTGATTTGTAATGGGTTTTTTTATTCCCAACTCCTACCTATTATATGGTTTTTATTTATATTTATGATTTTTGATTTTTGTAACCTATTCCGATTTTTCTGTATTATATAATAATAATATATTATGTACAAATGAACAAATTTTGCCTAAGACGTCAGTTTCTATATGATCGGTATTTTGTATTTTATTTGTGATCATGTTTTGTAGGCAAACGACTGACTGCAATAATGTTAAATATAACTATACAATAATTAAGTATATTATTATCTCCACCAGTCGCCAGTGAACAAATAAATGGATTGTGTTTTATTGAGTTAAACAATTTGCTTCTGAACAATAAATATCTAATGTTTTCCTTTTATAATAATATTAAATGTGCATACGTATACAGATTTTATTTTAGTAATTTATTTATCCCATTGTGCCCTGTCAAGATTTTATTTTACCATGAGAAAAAAAACTTAAAGATAGAAAAGAAACAGGGAATTGCAAAAATTAGATCTTGCAGTCAACACATTTACTGAATTAATAAGTTAATTTTATACATTAGATAACTATCAGAAAACGAATACTACATTAAAATATCAAGGAAATAATAAACGAATCGCTATTTAATTTGTATTATTTTCTTAATTTATAATCTGTCTTTAAAATACTGAGTACCAACATTCTACAGCATAATACAAATTAATAAATGATATTATATAGGTATGACAAATATATTTTGGAATATTTTATGTTAACAATTTAAAACATACATTTGTAGTGAAGCTGAGAAAAAATATTTATAAGGTACTATTGTATTTTTAAATTTACGATTGTAATAATTTTAAAATAAAAATTAGAAATAAAGATTATCTATCTAAAAAACTTTAAAATCAAAAAACGCTATAATAAAATTATTAACGAAACTTTATAGTCTCTATAGCTAGTCATATAGATTAATAATTATATATTTTAGTAGGTTTATTTAACCGCTATGCAACATTTGAAAATAACTAACGTAATTAAAATTACTCATTATTATATACTAATTTAGTGATTAAAAGTGTTTAAAATAATATACTTCTTAGTTCTTGTTGTTGTTAATCTTTTATATTAAAACAAATCTAAATATATCAAAATAATGTACAAGACCAAAATTCAGAACATTTTTTTTTGTTTTGAAAACAAATGAATATTCATAAAGCGTTTGTATCAAAATAGTTTTCGAAATTATGAAAATACAATGAAAAAGAGAATAAATTAAAAAGTTAATAAAATGATAACATATATATTTTTTAATTCCATTTTATCGTATACCAGTAATGTACGTTTATGTTTTAAAGGATTTTCAACAGTGACGGAACAGATAAATGTTAATTGTTATTGAAAAAAATAATGGGATTATTTATAGATAAAGTAAGTTTTTTTATACTATTTCTAATTACGATTTAATTAATGCTTATCCGGAAATATCATTCACGCATTACTGTTAAATATTACTTTAGTTGCATGCCTATATCGGGTTTTAAAAAGGATCTCTGAATAATAATGCATTTTTTATTCAATTTATGTATTGCAAAGAACAATTGTAGAATTTTTAACAAAAGTCAAATAATCGCCTTAAAAAAAATATTAATGAAATACTCTGAATAATTTTATTTTAGTTAATTACACGTCCAAATGTTACTCGAAGTCTTAGTAAATCAATTTTATTTGAATATTTAAGTACGTAGTACTTCAAAGTTACTTTAGTTTCTATTCCTACATTTAAACTTAAAACTATAACAAAACACTGCACTTGTAACAAAAACACTGGTCTCCGGGTATTCTCATTATCTTATTCTCTATTCAATTCTCCCCGACGAGTATTTATAAATTACGTTTCATTTGCCAATGAACATCGCATTATAGTCATTGTGCATGCAGGACTAATGTAATATTATTTTAATCACTCACCTCAATGGCAAAACACCGTCCATGACCTGCTGAATGTTCAGAAATGGCGCCAACGCAAATCCTTTTTTCAATAATCCCGAGTGTTTAGCATACACCTGATCAGCAGCTGATACTGAACCTTGTTCCAAGCCATGAGTAGAATCGTCTACGAATACAATTTGGTATATATATTTATTGTTTTGAAGTCCAAACTTTTCAAGGGTGTATAGTTACCGTTGGGTAAAATTATATCACATTTTAAGAGTGTTGAGACACACATTCCTCCGAGGAACGAAAGTTCTGTTTCCAAATGAACGAGACCGTAGCCAAGAGCTTGGTATTTACTTAACTCTTCTACTTCGTACCCAATTACTAGACAACGAAAACCATACCGAGAAATCCTGTCGTTTTTAAGATAATCTGACGCAGTTTCCAGTGAAAACATGACTTCGTTACCTATATGTTGATATATTTATAAAACGAAATGTCTTCGTATCAACCTAACCAATTTTAAATATAAATATGATATATACCGGGCAACATAACAGCAGCGAACGGCCACTCCATTGGGTCGTTACTAAATTTTTTTAAAACTGGTATGTAAGGAGTAGTAACCACGTGTTTGTTATCATCATCACTACAATCTCGATAATTTGGTATGTAAAGTTGTAATGAATCTTCAGTCTGTGCAGTACAACTTCGTGGGTCAAACTCTAGACACAACCATTTGACTTCTTTTGGAAATTTAACTCTAACAACAAAAAACACACCAAAGTTATTTAAGATGAATTTAACAGTAAATATATTAACTAAATAACAACAATGATAATAAATTAATTAGGTAAGTACTTGTAATTAGACACGGTCGCAGCTGTATATGGATGATCGCTTTCAACCCACGCATAATGATGGGACGTTGTTGTGCATTTGGAGTCTCTGATTTCAGTTTTGGAGGATTTGAACTTTCCAAACTGTTTTGACCCATCCAATTTATCACTTAGGTCTTTATGCATTATGTCTAATTTGTTAACGGAGTACAAATTAATGGACGTCACAGCCGGTAGCAACTTGTTTATGAGCTCCAACACATGAATAGCGCTCTGAAAATGGATAACGCATGCAAATAACGTTAAATAATATTACTCCACATCGTACCGCATAAATATATATTAGACATTAGTATACCTTCGCGTCTTTGGAAAAAGATGTCAGCGGGCCAATATGTGCCAACACCAACGGAAGTAATACATTCACAATAGCCGATTCTCCTAAATATTTATACACAAGTGGATCTTTTTTTAATTTTTCAACGCTCATATTTATTAACTCCATTGACTTTTCTACAACTGTTTTCAACAATGATAATGTACTCTCCCGAGCTTTGAGTTTATTACACACTTTACGTTCAAAATCGCAATTCTTATCATGACTGTTACTAACAAAAGGTGATTTAAAATTAGAAATCAATTTAAAATTGTACATCATATTCATGTTACCTATAATAAAGTATATAAGGTATTTGACCACGGGATTGGGTGGTACCATTTAAGCTTAATGAGCATGTATTAAATGAAAAAAGTGTATTGTCGTGTCCTTTTACACAACTTAACCCCATATCACCGTTATTTGTTCGGCCACCATAGTTTCTTAGACGGATTGCATACTTAACTCTTTCCTAATAATTGTAAATAAAGCAATGTATAAATATGTGCATTTAATTATTACAAATATTAAATTTTCTTTTTTACCTTAATTCGTATTGGGTGATCAAATTTTAGATCCGCAACGTAATTCATTGCGCTATCATCTGGCCCAAAAGACCCTCTAGTTACTATTAAACTTTTCCAACGATTACCATGAGGTTCGTCAAATTCCAACTGTTTTTTCTATAAAAATTATAATATTTAGGATTTTAGGTAGATATTTGGAATAAAATACGTAAAATAAAAAAAAAAATATTTTTTAACTAAATTATTTATAACCTCAGCCAACAGTTCAAGTTCATATTCGTAATTTCCAATCCCAGCAAACACACCACAACCGGCAATAGCAATACCAGCACGATCTACCCAGAAGCAAATGGCATCAGGAGAACCATTACCAGCATTCCATGTTTTGGTTTGATTGATTTTAGCAAATCTAGATGGAGTGGTTAGCAAAATTTCTCTTTCATTAACTATTTCTGTTCCATCCTGAGAAAAAAGAAAATTGTAGTGCTTATAACTTAAACAACTAGGTAAGTCCTTTTTATTACTTCAGATAAAGTAGCTTGTGTTGATAGTTCAGCTACAACCCTCGCGACAAGATGTGAGCAATTAGTAGAAAGTGATTTCAAATCGTTATCAGGTTTTTTGCTGTTCATTATCACATTTCGCACTGGTAACCCTATTATGTCTAAAAGATGTGTGAGTAATACTTCCCAATTTGGTTCACTTTTTAAATTATTATGAGCCACTGATGTGGTTGCGTTGACTAATAATGGATAATAATACTGGTGATCTTGATCTGATGATCCAGATTTCTCAAGTTTAGTTGGTTTCAATATTGGCATAAGTTCACGAAGTCTATATGTAGTGTTACACAATGCAGCCACAACAGCAGTGAGTAGCTTATTCTTATGATCAGTCTAATAATGATAAAAAAATGAATACAATGTTGCATATTGTAGACGGTAGTACTATTAAAAACATCTTACATTTTTTTTGTCCATCAATAATTCCCATAGGGAATATAGTTTCAAATGAGGTGTTGGGTAAAACGCATGATAACATGACACAAATGTCATATGACATTCATTCAATATTTGATTTAACCATTTAATACACTTCATTATTTTCACTACTTCACTACCTGGAAAAATAACATTTAAAAAAAAAATTAAGTAATTATAATGTTCTGAACATTTTATTTTTAGATTCTGAGCCATAGCTATAGGGATTATTAAATTATAATTATTTGTTTTTTCAATAAATAATTTTTGGTGTAAGAGTAGAGGTAGGTACTTTAAAAGTTTCATATAACCCTTTTATTGATTGGGAAGTAGACGCAGATGGTAAGCACTTTATAAAGGTCATTTTTGTTTGACATTTTAATACAAGATTAATTATAACATATTATTATAACTTAACATAAAAAATCTCAAAATTCCTTTATCAGCTACCTACCTAATTTTTTATGTACAGGTACTTTTATAAATCTTGCTTTATCTGTTAAGTGTAAAAAAATTGTATCCAGTAAAAATGATTGAATTTCCGTTATTAGATAATATTATTTAATTAAGTTAAAAAAACCATCTACAATATTTATAGAACTAAGATACTGGGTTTATAAATTGTTATTAATTATTAGAATAAACTATTATGTCTTAAAATGAACTAGTTAATATGCGCATAAATGTCATTTAAAAATGTGCATGTATTCAAACAATAAGCAATTCTATGAAATATTGTGACTGTGCCACAACAATTCCTATATGTATTGTGCATACTAGGTACAACCCGTCCAGTTCATCTTGGAACTTAGCAACTGTTATAGTTAATTATTAATAAATTATTTTGTAGTAATTTAAAACATTATTATTCATAGGGACTTGAAACATTTTGTTAGGTATAGCCATATTATAGGTACTGCGTATCATTATTATTATTATTTATTACTATAGGTACTCAATTCATTATTCGTAATACATAAATTAATTTAATCTATTTAATATTTATACTCCGAACTAATTCACACCATTCTACGGTTCATCGGTATTGACTTATTATAACCAGGTTTACGGACTGTTAATAATAATATTGTATGAAATAATATTATAATAATAAATATACAACAAATGTTATACTTTTTAAGGTAAAAATGAGTTCAAACATACTGTATTACAAATAGAAAAAACTTTACTAACAGCAATATAAATACTATATAATATAAAATATCCTTAGAAATGTATGATGAGTTGTAAGTTATAATAGTCTAATGTATAACTGTGCAATACTTTTTATAAAAGAGCCCTTCCTCATTGCATTATAGTCACTATTTTTAAACCACCAAATAAAATGTCCTAGGTATCCTATACATAACTATGCATACCTTTTCACAATTTATATGTGATAAACTATAAACATTAAACAATGATTCTAATGAATTAAAATTATGTAAATATTAGTACAAAATTGGTGTTTAATCAATTTATAAAGATAAACATAAAACAAAGTATCGTCAGTCTTTATTATAACTTTGTTTTTAATATTTTAAATTAACTACTTTTATACATTTTTCAAAACTAATTCAATCTTTTTTTTTGCATTATAAACAAATACAATTTAAATGTTATCATTTTTAGTTGATTTATGGCAATATTATCTGATTCTTGGTTATTAATTTTGAAGTTAATTTTTTTTTCATCACTTGACTTATAAGTTATAATATCATTATAATATAATTTTTATTCATTCAATTTTAGTATCTCATTCTTTACGTTTAATTAACTTTTCCTGTTCACTTATTTTGATAAGGATAAATTACCTACGTCATGTTTTTGAAACAATGTAGAAGTGACATTGAATCGTTTAACTTCCAAACATAATTAACCATATTAGCGAAAAGACCCTAATAAAATGAAATATAAAATAACATCATTCTATTTTTTTACTAATTAACTTCAGTTTCTAGAGAAATTATCATTATGATACAAATTATCAATTTGCAGTCTCACGCTTTCAACAGTTCCAAGTGCTTTCCGAAAATAAAGATTGAAATCTAAAACTAGGTAGGTAGGTAGCGCAAATTATATTACCTTTATTGTCAATGAATATTCTATCAACATTTTTTAAGACTTCGTGTGGACGAATATCTGATAATATTTTTTGCAAAAGTTGTCTAACTTCAACAACGCAACAGGCGAGGGCTTCAGTTTCAGGTAGCTTAATTTTGTCAACTGAAATAAATGTAAAATAGACTCATTTATTACTATTTACACTACAATAATTGTTGTAAATTAATCATCAGCACCTTGGTCTGGATATATCTCGTGAATATAAGAACGAAGTAAATGGAAGCACGATTTACTTATAAACATCAGTCGTTTAAGTTCACAAATTGACGATGTATCTTTTTTCGATAAATCCATGTAAAAGTTTTTCTGCGAATATGGAAGACACATATCTGATATATTTTTATTGATTGTTGTCCATGACCATCGAAGTAACGTTATCAAAGCATTAAAACTTTCCTAGGGAACAATAATTAACAGTCAAAACGTATACAATAGAAGGGTAGGTACTGCACACGTAATTGATATGTTTAAAATTGCCGATCTGTTCAATTATGCAACACCACATTAATGAATTATATTTAATATAAGTACAATTACTTTTAGGCCTGAGAATTACAAATCAAACATAATTTACACAACATTCAAAATAATCTACAAAACATATCAAAAATACATCGAGCTATATTTTAAGTTAGCAAAACGACAAAAGCAAATAGATGTTAAGATTATTTATATTCATAATACATTTTGCTCTAAAATACATTTTAGAGAAAAGTTTTTGGAATTACGTCCATAGTAAATTTGTTACTTATTTAGTTACCTATATTATAACATTAAGTATTATAACTTTTTTTAAGTATAATGTGGCGCTGTGATTAGGCAATCAAGTGTACACATAATTTTAGCCAATCAATTTTTTTCCAATGTAGTTAAATAAACTTGTCTGATGGTGTAACATATTCGGTATCTAGTAGGTTAGGACGTGTACCTAAGTTAATATTGAATTAACGAAAAAAAACGCCAATCAATCGGCAGTGACCAGAAAAAATGTACTTCACATAAAATTAATCTATCAGGTTCTTAGTACCGAATTGATATTTACGAATCGTCATCGATATAAAAGCTCCAAAGAAAGTGCAATACATATGAACATACTATATACAGTTGTATCGTATATAACATATGAACTGTGTATGTTGGCAAAGAAGGGAGTTAAAAATTGTGATAAGGTAATAAAAAAAAACACAATCAAAATAGGTATATGTTATTGTTTTTAGAAATTATGATAAATGTATTCATGAACGAGGTCTATTTTTCTCGGAGTCTTTGCTCATTCATCCAAAATTTCGCTGGGCAAGATGACAATACCTAAAACTAAGCAGAACAAATCCATTTAAACCATTCTATTTAACAATGATTTTAATAAATTAAATAAAACAAACATCATAAATGGGTGACTGGCGAGTCGGACAAGCGATGTCCAGTGTCCGCACGCAAATGACACAATAATGATAAACATTAAACACCGTAACTATATTATATTTACTATATGTCTATATAACTATGACAGCTGATCATTTCGTACTGCAATCTATAATTTTATATTATGGTTAAAACTTCAGGGATGTCCCGAGTGCGTCCATATGTTTTTCTACCAAAACGTTTAAAAGACAGAACCAATGATTGACTAATACAGTAATACAATTATATACGAATTTTTTGAACGAAGACTGTAGCAATGGTAAAGTTGTAACTGCTTTTTTTTAACTTTGATAACCTATAACAGAGCACGACTACGACTCATTCAGGTCAATGCGTTTGAACAATGAACTGATGCGCAAAATAACGCCATAATCGACAAGTAGTTACATGGGTTTTAATTTTCAAAAATTTGAATTTGAATTATAGATACTAAAAATATATATAATATATACAACAAAAAATTAGTAAGCCCGCCTAAATTCAAAATGCGTAAACAAAAATAATAAAATAAATAACAATAACCAACCCGTGTTCCACCCTGGGTAACTTGAATGGCCTGGGGTGCATTTAAAATACGTTTAAAATATGATATTTTTTTTCTTAGAATGCTATCGAGAGTCGAGACTTTAAATAAAGGTAACTTCGATCTTCGGGTAATTATTAGTACTGGCAAAGTTAAATGCGTCAAACTATATAACATAATATAGTATAACATTAAAAGAAGTTAATAAATAAAATTCGTGCATTAGTGTATTTATATTAAGTTATTATACTGTACCGAATGTTGTGCATTATGTCCGTGCACGTATGTTTAAAAATACCGTTACATTAGTGCTTCATCTCAAAATAACACAATTATAACATGGGAAATTGTATTAAATAATTATGAATAGAGCACGATAAAAATATTAAAATAGTATTTTAACATTTTAAACATAATACATTATTTGTTTTAGACACTTTTAAATATTAATAATATAATACTAACATTTCAAACATTTACATTAAATACTTATTATTTATCAGTGAACTAAGATATAAAAACTTCAAAACTTGATTCAAAATCATCAATTTTTAGTTTTCTACACTAATGTGCTCACAGTGCGCAATGCTTATTCTGATTATCTAAATTCTAGTTATTGTTCAACAAACATAGTAGGCAACTATCGCGTCAAGGCTAATAATTAATAAAATTAGGTGGGTACTCTTAGTTACAAGTTAAGATATCGCCGATACTACATAATATTATGATATAGGTATCCGCCACAATGGTTCCTGCACAATGCATATTTTAATCATTTTGAGGGCTATATTACTCATTTATTGAATAATTGTTAACTTTAAAACTAAAAATATATCTCAGTTTACTGGACCAGTGCCCAACCCATTTGAACTCGTTACTCGAGTACCAAAATGTGTGACAAAAAATATTTCGCGGCAAGAATTATAATACCTATAAATTATTCAATACCTACTTAATATTTTACTATAACTAAACGTTTATTTATTTTTATTAATATAAATATGTATTTATAGATGCATTACAGTTTTAAAATGTATTACTGTTTTCATTCTATTTGCATTTTGCATTATAATATTAAATCACATTTTTGTTGTTGGATAGTTTTTACTTTTTAAGGGGCATGCTCGTGTGTTTTTTGCCAAGCCCGTGGCATTTGATGCCGTCAATGATGATAAGTGTGAGTGTAATTCCATGCATCCAGGCTATCTAGACACGCGCTGCATGCGCTTTGCGCACTCATGTCAACAGCAGTGGCACCGCCAACCAAAAATAAAAATTATTTTTTGCTCAAAACAGGCCTTACAGGAAACAATTACGCATTAAAGGGATATTTGATTAAATTAAATTTTTTTTTTATAAAAGATAATTTCTAACAGGGGGATTGGATTTCGAATTTTAATTTCGCTGCTTAAAACATACATAATAAAAAACAATAGCTAGTAAAAATCGGTCATATTTAAAATCGTATTATTTGGTTTATAAATATAATTTTGAAAATCCAAGTCCAATGCGCTCAGCTGCCCTGTAAAAATAGTTTGCAGTGACATTCTTCATTTTAGATTTAGAGCGGATCGAGAAACATAATATGGGTGACTTTACAAATTTACAATGTTATGACTCATGATGTTTTTTTTTTTTTTTGTCATCACATTTGCTTCACAATCTATAACATTGAGCATAATTTCTGGTAGCACATTTTAAACTAGGTGGTACTTTGGAGGGTAAAATAAAGGAAAACCCAATACTTTTTTTTATAGACGGAAAAACAGAAATATTTGAGAAACACAAGTTTTTGAAAAATTAATTTTTTTTTTTTGTCAGAAAGGCTAAATTTCCACCAAACATTTTTTTTACCTTTTATAATATGATAATATTTTACCTTTATTTTCTTGGCAATAATTAACACCACAACACAGTTATTTTGAAGGGGTTAAAATTCGGAATATATTATAAACACAACAACTTTTTACTTTAAGTATATTACAAAACAACAGAAAACCACAAAGCAAACAAAACATTGAAAAGCAAATTAATAATAATTAATAAAGATCTATAACAAGCAAAATCATATAACTCAAAATCAATTTTAATTCAATACCTTATTAACTGAGTGTGAAAAAGCATCACTTAATATATGAATATCACTATTTGATGTATGTATAGTTGATATTGATAGTGAATCAGGAATAACAGTTCTGTATAATATTTCAGGTATCTGTCCGGCATTTATGTCTGTACCATTATTTGATCTTCGAGATGATTTGAATGTAAATGTAATTCTAATAAATAAAATTACAAATTGTTATAACAATGACTATTAAAGAACATAAACTATATTACTGTTCATCACTCGTAACACTACACATTCCACTAGAACCGCAATCACTTGATGGACCAGTTATTCTAGCACATACCACATACCATCGATTTGCCTGAATAGATAGAAAAATACAATTATAAAATATTATTATTATTTAGATAAATTTATAATAATTACAAAAAGAGCAATAGGGTCATCAAGTAAGACTGGATGTTTTTGTCTAGGAGCACATTCATAAGTAAGTTCATCAGTTTCTGCTAACAGTTCGCCATCAGTTTCTCGCTCACCACCTTCCATACCAATGTCATAAATCTACACAAAAATATATTGAATTAGTGTGGCAATTTTAATTTTTCATAAAGTATACAGAATAAATTATAAATATAAGATATTTTTACATTAATTGAATAATATAAAGAAGAATGTACTTATTTAATTTAGCTTCTAAAATAGCAATAATAGAAAGTTAAAAGAACATGATTGTATGTTAATGAGTGAAAAAAATAATATTGAGTGTATTATAACTTTTAAGTAACATAATCCAAATTCCAATCATATATATTATTTTAGATAAGGAATAATTTTTTTTTTTTTCATACAAATATTAAATTAAAAATGTGATCATTATTTTACTACTTATTACAATAAATTATTAATAATTCCATATTACCTTAAGTTTAGCTGTATACTCTCCTCTTCCTCCAAATAAACCAAAACCAACCAATGCAATGTTACAATCAACTGAGAACCGAATAGCCTCAACCGAGTGACCAGAATACCCCCAGCCACCGCCTAAACCTAAAAATATACATTACATATAAAACATTAATAATATTTTAAATCAAATTAGCAATTATACATACTTGCAAATCGATTAATGTGTAAAAATTCTTTTTTTGGCTCTACCGTATTCGATGCAACTGGTATATTACTATGAGATGATGCTATACCAATAGGAAACAATGATGAATTTTGGGCTAAAATGTCCATACAAGTTAATAAATTGACTAGAACTTGAATTCGAGATACTGAAATCCCAGCAGTAGGTGGTAATGCTAGTTCATAATTCAACAAGGAACCAGTATCATTATGTCTCCTACAAGCACTATTCACATTGTAGCACGTAACCACAACTTTTTCACTTTTATCGCTAATACTGAAATTAATAAATAAAACAAATAAATATAGTATAGATGTTATTATTTATAGCTCTAACTTATAACTAGATCACGGATCTGTATGGAACTGTGTATTATTTTTCTTTTCATATTTCAAAACTTTTGTTAATAATCTTTATCAGTCACACTTTTTAATTCTTTAAAAAATGCTATTTTGCATATTTATTGCATAATTCAGAGAAATTAAATATATAAATTTTAAATATTATGTACCTTTGGGTGCAAGCCTGTATATTATTAAAAATAAAATATGGGTTATGCAGGTTAAGAGTACTATCAAATACTAAATATATTACTGGTTTATCTATAATCTTATTGTTCGTCAAGTGCAAAACTAAAATATTGTGAGGTGTTTTGTAATTACAACCCTACTGTCAATAATTAAAACTGAAATACTGAAAAAGTACAGCTTTCATATAAAAATAATATTGAACCATTAAAATAGTATTCAATTATAATATTTCTAAAATAAAGATGTTAAGAGTTAGTAGATTTTAGTTTCAAAATATTTAAATTAATTTCCTATATAAACAAAAAAACACACAATTTTTTTCAGAGGGAACATAATATTTTGTAATGTTAATGGAAAATTTAGTTTTTGATAGAAAATAGGTAAGATCAACATAAGAAAACAGGTAAGCACTGATTAATACAAATAAATGAGTTAACTTCATTGTAAATAGGTAGAAATATACATTTATTAACAGACAGTCGTCAAAGCCATAGGTAATTCATTTGAAGAATAAAAAATAAAAAAGCATTTATATAAATAATTATACTACTGTTATTTAAAATGTTGAAAAGTGTATTAAAATCAATCATGTTACATAATATTTATTATTTCTACTATTTTTTTTTTATTTATTAAAATTATTTATTATTTATTATTATTACAATTAATATTTGTTGCATATTTGCATTATTTTTACCGAATGTTATATGCCTTATTTTAATAATTTTTATAGCGTTTAAACCGTGTTCTACTTATAACTTTTGAGTATATACATGGTGATTCGCTAAGCATGATCATGCTTTTTTTTATTCATTAAAAGGACGCCACGCGGATATTTGTTGTCTCCATCTTACAAGTGAATAACATAGTAAATTTATGTTCAGCAGATAAAGTTCAGCTCTGTTAATTTAATATTTAAAGTGAATTGACTTATTATGAAAATTGATGGTAAGAATATTGTCTATGTTCTTACGTTATTTTCTTACGACTATTCAGATTTTGAGTGAGTAATAAGTATTTTTAATTTACACTATATTATATACGCATAACTTGCTAAAATATTGAAGTATCGTAAAAAAACCAACATACAAACACAGATTATGTTCTTATTGTCATGTTTTATAATAGGTTGAACTCTAATTTTTAAACTAATGGAGTTAAACGCAATCTACTGAGCGTACATTTGCTATGTTTCGCACTTGTAAGACAGAGACAACAAATATCTGTATGTCGTCCTCTTAATCCAGTTATAAAAACTAATTTTTAGAATTTTTAATTATACTTGATGACAATAGTTACAATTCTTGAGATGTATTGTATTACTGAAGGAGTGTCCTGTGGAAAAACAAACTTCTGTTTTTTTTTTTTTTAAATGAGAACCCTTTTTTATACACAAATTATTTAGCACATCATTTTTCTAAAAAAAGTTGACATATCAAAATCAAAATTTGAGCAAGTAGTTTTGGAGTTATTTTAACTTTATGTATTAAGGATAATAGGTCCATAGTAATGGTTTTGGACTTTGGAAGTTATAGGGCTATGGTGATTTAAAAATGTTGGTAATTAATGTTAATCCATCAACATTTATAATTTGTAAAAATGGTCAAGTATAATAAATACTAAATCCAATATTAATTATATTTTTTATACATGAAATTCATTCTCAGTGAATATTATCCTTAGTATGAACATTTTAATAACTAAAAAACTACTCATTCAAATTTTGAATTAAGTATACTAACATTTTCAAAAAAATTATCCACTAAATAATGTACAGTAAAATGGGAGGTTCTCATTTGAAAACAGAAGTTTGTATCACCAAACTTAACACACTTCTTAAATAGTACAAAAAACCTCAAGAATTATAAAATATGGTTATAAATAGTATAAAAATTCCAAAAGCTAGAATAAGAATAAATTTATTAATAAGGGAAAAAATGGGGTATGCTTGGTGAATCCCGCTGTATTATAGAAGTTTAATATTAAATATCTTACTGCCATAAGTTATTATATAACAAGTCAAAGCACCACTTTCCAGTATGTTTTTCGTCAAATTGTATCTGATTATTCCCTGAATAACTATTACAAGTGCCGTCTTGTTTGTTAATAGCTAAGCATTTATTTGAAGTCATCACCACTGATTATTGGAAACGAAATTCAAATATTAAAGAAAAATAAATGATTAAGTAGCATGCGATAAAATTAATGTTAGTATTTAAATCAAAATCATTAAATTATAAAATACTTACAAATAGTATCATTGTTGGCAGCAATAGATAAAATTTTACTATTTATTAACGCTTCATCAACTTTTACAATTGTTTGATTACCACAACACATAACTACTCTTGCTCTTCTGGTGTGAGGTGGATTTATGTCTTCTACACTCAATGGTACATGATTGCATCCACTATCGCGACCAAGTTGACTTTTCTATTATACATTACAAAAATTGTAATACAATAAACATCATAATATTAAATAAATAAATGTAATATTAATTGTTTACCAAATAACTTCCAAAAGTATAGAGTTTACCATCTTTTGATACCAATGCAGTATGATTGCTACCGGCTGACACGCTAATAATAGGATGTTTTAAACGAGGTATTTTTAATACAGTTGGACCTTTTCTGCTGAGTGATAAACTACATCCGAGTTGGCCATTAGAGTTACTTCCAAATGTTATCACTTTCCCATTGCTCAGTAACAATACTGTAAAAACATAAAGATATTTTGAATTAAATTAATATATTGCATTTTATCATAAAATATTACCTGTATGATGTAAGCCACAACTAATTTGAATAACCGGGCAATCTGTTGGTAAAAATACTCGGGCAGGTGGTAAAATAGTCATTCTAGCAGTATCCCTTTCTATATCACTCCCCGGATTGTTAACTGCATCATCTAATGAATTAAATATGTATTAATAGCATTGATAATACTTTGTACAGTATTCTTAAAAAACCAAATATTTAAGATATATTTAATATTTAAGTATATACCAACAAAACTTCGAGCTATTATACTGTTATGAGTTTGAAAATGAATGTTTGTATTATTAGCTGTTTGCACACTACTATCAATATCTGCATCCTTAGAAGAATCTGCTTGTACTGAATTAAATTTTGGTCGTTGTTCACGTTTATTCAATCGCTTTTTTAAATGATCTTCAAGCCTTGCTTCTTGGGGTATTTTTGCCTTATCTTTGAAAGAAAATTATAAGTTAATGACAAAAATTGTAAATGTTGCTCAAAGAACATCAATTAAACTTCTTATACCTCCAATCCCAAATATGACATCAAGTCGCATCATTCCTGCTATATCACCAGCGCCATTTGGTCCAAGCAAAGCTAATTCCGAATTATCTTCAACTTCACGAGCACATATACGACAGCATCCACATATAGTGCATCCAGCATCTCCTTCACCACAACCACATTCCCTAAACAATTTCAAAATAATAAAATATATGTAAAACTTGTATATGAGACCAATAATCTAGATAGATAATAACTATGGTTATTGTACACTTATTTAGTGCATTTGAACTTATATGTTGTACAAAAATTGATAGAATATATTGAATTCTTTTTAAAGAGGGAAAAATAGTCGAGTGCCTTTTATTCTACTAAAACCATTTAATTGAACTAAAGACAGTGACTTCTGATTAAAGTATCAGGAAAAAATGAAAAATGGTAACTTATAATTAGAGACCGGAATTATATGCCCTAAAAAGGTGTTAAATATAATGCAAATATGCATGATCAAATGATTGAAATGGCAAAATATGTTCCTATATGCAGAAAATAAATAAAAAAATGCAGTATATTATGCATAAAAATTTGGACTGTTAGACTAATATTGAAAGTTAATAAATATAAAATGTATTTATTTTATTATATTTAGTTTAGTGGTTTCAAAACGTGGTAGTAACAAGTTTTAATTTATTTTCTATCCTTTGAGCAGCATATCTGTAACAAATACAGTGTTGTGAACATAAAACTATTTTATACAAAAAAAAATATATATTTTGATTATCAAAAAGATTTCTATGATTAATGATTATTTAAAATTAATTTTTGATAAACATACTTATCATCATTTTTATTTTTTCAAGAGGACCAAGGAAACAGTAATTTTTTTTTTATTAAAAGTGTATAAAATATAAAAATTATATTTTTTAATAACAAAATATGTCTTAATCCTTCATGCATCAATATGAAATCAGTTTGATTTGAAAACGCTCGCATTTTGAACCTTCATGGTTGTGCATACACTGAGTACGAATATAAAAATGCATACAATTCCAGTCTCTACTTATAATGTGTAATATGTAGCGTTCTATGAATGACGATTCTTTTTAAATAGGTTTCATAATGACTGATTATTGGTTAGTATTCAGTAGCAAAAGCACTAACTAGTAAATTATTTTTAGACTCCTTAGAATACTTGATATAAAGAATAACTTACTGGCCAGATTTACGATTGGATCGTATACTGCTAAGACAACTATAGCTATACCCTGTACATTCGCCACATACAGTACAAACCATGCAAACTTCATGTTTCCAGTTATGTTGTCCTGGTTTACAAATATCTTCACAAGGTTTATTATCATCACAGTCATTCTCAAATATACTTCGTTCATCAACAGAACTAATTAGATTTAATGATTCATTATTGGTTATTTCAGGATAATCTATATCAAAATATAAATTTATGTCACTATAAAAGTTTAAAAAGTAAGAATAATAATATTTAACTGTTTTTATTAGTTTGAGGAACACATATATCACGTCCACATTGACCTTTGTTATTAATTCCAAAACTATAAATGTGTCCTTTAGCACTCAATGCAATTGCATGTGCTTTTCCTAAAGCTATCTGAACAATTTTAGCATTCTTTAAATCTTTCACAAGACCTGCAAATAATAAAATTCAATAAGAGTATTCAAATTGTAAATATAAATATTTACCAGTATGTATATCACAATAAGTATCATCTTTTCCAAACATATACAAAAGACCATCTTTAGTCACTAATGCCGTTGTACCATTATTACAAGCTACATCCACAATAAACTGTCCATCTATTTTAGTTATCCTTTTTGGCTTCAGTACTCTTGGTTGCTTTCTATATCTTCCATTATCACAATCTTCACCACGCCGTGATACTCCTAAGAAATAAGCTGATCCCGTATCGCAAAGCAACACACAGTGTAAGCCATCATGACCAGCTGCCACTTTGATGATTTTACACGGATTAGGTAAACTTAACTCTGACCATACAGAACGATAACAATTCATAGTACTTTGTCCATTAGATTTTAACCATTGCAATGCCTAACAAATAATTATTTAAAAAATGAAGAACAAATAAGACTTTTAACTCCTTATTCATAATTGTTGTACTTACTTTTCCAGACTTAACTGATATAATAAAACAATCTTTTAAAGCGGCAACAGAAGATACTTCTTCATCAGTAGCACTGTTAATAGCACTTTCAGCTGTAATTGAATCCCATAGTTCAGAAACACCATAAATTCGTACATTACGACGGCTTAATACAAGAGGAACTTCATTAACAAGTTTCCCAGTACTAGGATCAATACTCTTAATCACATAATTGTTCTATTCAAGGGAAAAAAATGTCAATTATATTTAGGTATTATAAACTAGGTAATAAAGTACTTACTGCAGATTGATCAAGGAAACATAATCTATCTTTATCATTGAATACAGGTTTACAAGATGTATCCAATGTTACTGAAGTATCTAGTTGAACTCGTCCTAATTTTTTAAATGTCTCTCTATCTAAAAACTCAATTTCTTGACTGCAAGTCTGGTTTGCATAATAAACCCTTAAGTATAACATTTTCTAGGAACAGAAGTCAAATAAAATAAAACTCATATTGATATAATTAAATAAAAATATTGTACAAACTTGATAAAATCCAAGACAAACATCACTAGAATGTAAAGTAAGACTTGATGTACGAGCTACATTGACATATGGATGTCCACTAACTGTACCACCAAAACCAGTACCAATTTTATGAAACCCATATTCTGAATAAGTATACAAATAATCTCCATCACATGCCATTCCTTTAACATCTTAAAAAACAAAAAAATAAAATGTAGAAACTGAACTTTGCATTTTATTAATACTAAAATATAATTATATTTTAAGTTTAATAAGTACTCTGTAAATAGTTCAAATTTAATGTTATAATTTCAGATGATTTTGGAACTCCATTTGACATCCAATCAGGAGTTTCATAATCCCCATGAGTAAGAACACGGACACATTTTTGCAGACTGGTTAAGACTTTTGGTAACTAAAAAAAAGCATATTAATAAACATGTCTATGTATAAAATTATAAATTCACTTACAATTATTTTTCTAGGAGATGCATTATTTGGGCACATGATTAGTGTTGTCAAAGTGTTTAATATTTTACCAGTATCTCCTCTAACTATTACTAAACTTATAAGACAAGAACACGAAACTGCTTTAAAATCATAAGTCCCATTATCATAGTTTCCAGTTGCCATATCCAATAAAAGTTCATATAATGGATCTATACAATTCGTAATAATTTTGATTAAAATAATACAATTTAGTTTTTAAATCGGTATACACTTACCTATAACTTCTGATGGTTCATCTTTTAAAGCTTCTGGAGATTGGTACTGAATGATATCTAATAAGGCCATTAAAGCTTTAGTACATATGTCTGGTGAGGGTACTCTACTTTCTTTAATTAGTTCAAATACACTACGTAATCCTATGCCTACTACCTAAAAATAACAATAGCTTTTAGTTTTAAGATGGATTCCCTAAAATGTTCTTTTACTAACCTTAGGGATGAAAATTTCTGAACACGAAATAGCCTGAACATTGTTTGAAGATTGTAGCACTCGGTTAAGAGTTTTTAGACATATTGGAGCTGATGATGAGTTCCAGTATGCTTCGTCAGATTTTTTAGCATGTCTATCAAACACAGCATATCGAGCGGCCGATAGTACTGCAAAGGATGAAGCATTTCCCGATACGTACATGGTCCACCCTCCATCCTATAAAAATTAAACAAACCATAATTGCTCAGTTGAGTACTAAATAACAATAAAAATAATAGTAATAGGTAATAACGTCGATAGTCTTACCTTGTACAGTTTTGATCCTTTTTGAGCTTTCTGACAGTTTTTTTTTTCATGTTGTTTCCTAGACAAATCGTGGGTAATTAATAATCATGATGATTTACCACAAGACAAACATCGAAGACGTATTGTTGTGGCCAAGTTTGAGAACTCACTTGGGTAGTTCTTGGGCTTCCTGGAAAAATCGCCTGTACAACTGTTCAATACCGTCCACCTCGGGCAACATAGTGACGGATGGCGGTCAAGACATACTCCTTGTACGGCCAGCAGCAAGTCAATCGGGCAAATTGATCGTCGGTGAACGGCAATGATTTACGACGGACACCTCGAATTTAATCATTGTAATATCGTATATTCGTATTGATTTATTTTTACCGGGTTCCCTGTTATCGAATTTCAAACTTCTGTTGATAAACAATGGTATGGTAAGCGGTGGGGAAAAATGATAGTGGAGCTGACCAATCGATTGTGGCGGATCGATAACCACACAGTCGCGAACGCTATCTACCAAAGAAGTTGTTGCTCTCGTTCGCCGCCAACGTTCGGACCAGAGCTCGCTGCAAGAATAAAAATTTATAAAAAAAAACCGTGTGCCATACTGCTATAATTACTGCCATATATTATAACAAATACTATAAATCATTATTATAGTACTTATTTGATTATAGTATTAGTGTATTACCAAGGTAATTACCTTCAGTATTATTAAATTTTTTTTTATTAGTATGCGTAGGTATCATGGGCGTGCTCAATTGGGGGGGGGGAGGCATGGATACAAGGTGGATATATATATATATCCACCTTGCATGGATACTTTACAAATATAATATATGTACTTACATATTATTATAATTATAAAAATTTATTGGAAACAAATCTAGTTTAGCACCCACATGAATTTTTCAATTTTTTTGTCGGAAAACCATGTATCTAACAAGTTAAGAACGATATTGGAAAAATTAATTGACGAAAATCATTAGTTTTAAGTTATAGCCTAACAAAGTTCAGGTTTTCGGTGTTATACACATTCGTAAATCACAATATTTTTTAGTAACTTTAGAACTTTGCTGTTTTACTTACAAACAACCTTTTTTTAATTTTTATCTTTTTAATGTACTTATGTAGTTGAGTATGCTTAAAACGATGATGAAATTTGAATTTAGCCTACAGACTTATTTTGAAATTATAGCTATACCTAATTGAAATTGTTGGTATTTTTCTATACACCTGGCGACCTGGCGGGGTTACTCACTCTCTTTGACAATTAAAATTGAAAACATCCCTCAACTTGTTGTCAGAATTTAATTTTTGACATAAATTATAAACAGTAATCACTTACCTACAACTACTTGCAACTGTGCAAGCGGCATTCCACAGGTAATAAATCTATATTTTGTGATAATACGATTTAATTATACAATTTTCTTAGGTTCCTTACAGAATATTAAGTGATCACTTTTTCAATCATTCACATTAGTCATTAGTGCATTACACACATATACAATATACATACATAATTATAGAATATTTGTATATTTAAAACATCTAATTTTGCCGATATTTTAATTTCAGATATCATTAAACAAAAAGTTGTATAGGTTTATTGTCGGTTGACTCCATAACTGTAAACAATTTACCTTATTTTTTTCCGTTTAAACGGACAGCAAAAGAAGATCTGAGTGAATGCACTCAGATCTGAGTAACAATACGCTGTTCATATTAACAATTTATCTAATGAAAGTGCAGTGTAAAAATATTTAACTATAAAGGGGTTATAGTTACAGCCCCACAAACTGGAATTAATTTCAATATATAAAACTGGAGCTGGAAATTAAAGTTATAAATCTATTTACATTTTACACCACTAAAATCAAACATAAAAATTGAAAATCCAATAGGTATAGGTAATAGGTGGGTAAGTATACATTTATTCTAAACATACATATATTTTACACATAAATAATAAATACCTATAGAATATTAATATTAATATAAAGCGGTTGACATAATATATAGGTACGTGGTATCATACCTTTTACGTCGTATCTTTAATGTTTTTAAATAGCTATAATAACAATACTTATGACTTTATGAGGAGCTTTGTATTACCTACAGCTAAACAGCTTAATACAGCTTATTTTTAAGCTCATTGCTCCCACGAAATATTATTTTTCAATATTAATAGAAAAAAACAAAATTGATATAAATACTAATAAATAGCTCTAAAAGATTTTAAATGTTTAAATGTTTTCCAATCTTCCATAATAAAATCATCAAACTATTTTTACTATTTTTAAACTATTTATAGTATGCGTGTGAAGTTGGCCCCCGACTTTGTTAGATCAATCTGAAAAATATGTCAATATTTTTCAAATTAATTGTAAACTGATTTTAAGAATTTTCAAATATTATAAGCTTAAAAATCATAACGGGGCAACTTCACGCACCCACCAACTTTGTCCTATCGATTTGAAAATTATGTCAATATTTTGCAAATTAGTTGCATGTCATTTTTAACTACCATTGTAGCAATATATTAGGAGCCAAGTATTAAAGCTTTTTGATCCAACGAATAAAATTTTATTGACATTTATATAGAAAAGAAAACTAAAAAATTGGAAACTTAAAATGTCCGTCGAAGTGTCAGTTCAAAACAAGTAATTTTGTATATTTTCACCAAATTTTTAAATTACCATTTCCGATACATGATAAAATTTTCAAACAATTTTGACTCATTTTGAATAATTTATAGCCATGAGAAACTTTTAAAATGTTGTAAATTATTTTTCTGCAGTTAGAAACTCTTCCATGTCCTCCGCCTAATCATCCCTCTCGTCCTGCTCCTTAATTGTTGGTCAGGATGGAGTGACTCGAGTGGATCATGCTGACCAGCTCCAGTCGGATTGCCACAGCTTACTCGAGAAGGTGGATATCTGTCAGGGTCGTCTGACATGGTGTCCAAGTATATGGCCCGCAAAGGATCTCCTCGACGTCAGCCGCATTCGGAGGTCTTCTGAGGATCTCCGAAATGCAGTCGCGATCCTCGAGCCATCATAGACACGCGAAGAGTATGCGTATAGTCAGTGGTCAGTTTTCCTCGCTGAAAAAAAAACCTACACTTGAATGGAACATACCTACGACCTACCTTATATATGAGCGTTTGAACTTAAAGTTTTGACGATATTTGATATTCAGGGGTAAATAATTAAATTCCCATTAATAGATTTTTGAGATTTTGTTGTATTTCCAAAACGAATAACCGAAAAATAATTGAAATTTTCACCAATTATTTATATATTAGCATTTTCCATACAATATGGTACGATTATTTAACTATTTTGACCCTTGAGGTACTATATAAAAGTTTTTTTTTGATAGGTTACATAAAAAATTTTAATAAAAGGTTGCCAACAGCTAATTTAACAGTTTTTTTTACCTCTATCAAAAGAAACAGTTCACTGGAAAAATACGCTTTTTATAGTCATGAGATATTTTCAGTTTTTATTAATTTGTTTTCAACTATTAAATTTGATTATAAATAGGTACAAGCAGTATGCTAAGCTGAATCTCCGCTCGATATCGTTTTTCGTATACAATAATTTATAATTGAATTCAAATATAACATATCCATTACACTCATACAACCTGCACACACCGACACGATGAATAATAACTTACAGCAAAGCCAGAGCTGTACTTATACCCACATGCCCACTACCCACCTTTTTTTTCTCCCAGTTATTCTTTAAAGTCTCTATCTCATACTTTTGAAGTATTTTTCAAATTTTTACCACATTTCAAAAATCTACATTTTCTAAAATATCTTGTTCAATAGACTATACAGACATCATCATTTCCAAATGATTCTACTCAAAAGATGGCTTCATTAAATTTTTTAATTATTTTTTGTTTGCTATAAATGACCTCTTGGATTTTACTTAAGTAGTCACAGTTTATATACCTACCTACTCGTATAGTCGTAATGTCGTATTAAAACCAAAATCATATCTTCATCAGTTTCAAGATCGTCGCATTATTATAGGTATTCATCACTTTTATTATTAACTTCAAACTGTTTTCAAATGTTTTCTGCTCTCTTATCCAACAGGCCTACAATATTTTCATAAATATTTGAAAATTATTGTAGTTAGCAATTACTTTCTGGCGGTCGATGTACCAAGTACCAACCAAGTCAAAGTTTTCAAATATTTTTCTGAAACAGATTTTTAAATTTTGGTTGACAAGTTGGTTAAGGAATTATAATACAATAATATACAACATTCCTAATATGCGCATAAAATTATTATTATAAACTATATGTTTATATAGTATATGGGTCAACTATTGAACTATGTAGTATCGTACCAACCAATAGCAGTGGTTTTTAAACTGTTTCGTATTTAAAAATAAATTAAAATACATATTTTATTAGTAATATTGTCAAATTTTTAGATGCCCCGGGCCCCGGCCCGTATAATATTAAGCATACTAGCAATATACCTGGCCAGTCCGCTCCTGAGTAAAACTAGTCTTAAAGTACTTACTATAGTTACTACTTATAATACTAATAATAGGCCTAAACTAGTTAACTATTATCATTGATTATAAATACTAGTATTTATGATAAATAGCTATTATGATAAATAATATTGTACCATGAATCACGATAATGGTACATGAGCTTAAATACTATTATTTATTACCCCTTCTTCAACTAGCAGAGTGGCGCAGTGGAAGCGTGCTGGGCCCATAACCCAGAGGTCCGTGGATCGAAACCACGCTCTGCTAAATTCATTTTTTATTTTTATTATTTACTTTTTCAAAACATTTTCAATTTAAACCGTCCCAGGGTCCACAATATTTATTTCGCCGAGATAATGACGTCTTATATATTGTTAGTATAATATTATACACAATATATTATAAATAACCTTATTAAATATATTTTCTATGATACTAAAATACTAATTTATAGTTTATCTTGTAACATATTTTGCTATTTATACATTTTCGAAAACAATTATAGTTTTTCTTAAATCTTAGTTCATTTTTCAGCAACCATGACTTCGCATTCTATAAAACCTGTTTGTGTCAAAAAAATTGATTTTTTTATTTATATTAAGACGATATATCGCATTTTAAATTGTAAAATATACATCATAGGCCCATATGGGCATACGACAAGTAGGCACAATATACCTATTATAGTAATTAGTAATGAAATATTATATATTTATATTTATATTATTGGTGACCGGTGACCCGCTCAAAGGCAATATTTTATCTAGCATAACGTGGCTTACCGAAGAAAATACGATTGGGCATAAGTGCATAACTGCTTTGGAATGCCCTGTGTGCAAAAACGTGATTTTGACATCTACGCGATAGTATTTTAGTACCAGTATTTTAGTAGTAGTCTAAAGTGTGATATCACAAAAATACTTCTATGATATGTTTAAGAGTCTATATAAAAATAACAGTTATATAGTTTAAACTTAGCGACGTTGCAAATAGAGTCCTATGCGACTGTTATTAAAAATATTACATAGCAATTGTTATCATGCAATTACTGGGATAATTATAGTATGCGATTACTTAGATATGTCCGTCAAGTTGACACCGGCACAATACGCTAGGACTATACATCTGTTATTAAAAAATTGCTAGGAATTTGCTAGATTTTGCTAGGTCATTTTCAGAATTTGCTAGTATTTCGTTTAAGTGTAAATCAAAATTCAAATATGCCGGTGCCAACTTGACGCAGCACCGGCACATTGTCCGATCGGCTCGAAAGAGGTACCGAAAAATTGCTAGTCATTTGCTAGATTTTGCTAGGTAGTTTTTGGAATTTGCTAGACTTTGGTTTTTCCGGTAACCCGGAAAATGGAAAAATGCTCAGCACTGGCACATTGTCCGATTGGCTCGAAAGTGGTACCGAAAAATTGCTAGTCATTTGCTAGATTTTGCTAGGTAGTTATTGGAATTTGCTAGACTTTGGTTTTTCCGGTAACCCGGAAAATGGAAAAATGCTCAGCACTGGCACATTGTCCGATTGGCTCGAAAGTGGTACCGAAAAATTGCTAGTCATTTGCTAGATTTTGCTAGGTAGTTTTTGGAATTTGCTAGACTTTGGTTTTTCTGGTAACCCGGAAAATGGAAAATTGCTCAGCACCGGCACAATTGTCCGATCGGCTCGAAAGTGGTACTGAAATATTGCTAGTCAATTGCAATTTTTCGGTACCACTTTCGAGCCGATTGGACAATGTGCCGGTGCTGCGTCAAGTTGGCACCGGCATATTTGAATTTTGATTTACACTTAAACGAAATACTAGCAAATTCTGAAAATGACCTAGCAAAATCTAGCAAATTCCTAGCAATTTTTTAATAACAGATGTATAGTCCTAGCGTATTGTGCCGGTGCCAACTTGACGGACATACAAATCTACGTTATACCGACTCGTTCATATGGCCCATTAACTTAATATAAGGCATTTTTAGCATTATATTAGTAGTTAGTACGACAGACAGAATGGCACATAAAATGTATTAGATTTTCTAGTACGAGTATTGGGTATAGGTACTAAAAAATTAGACTTACCTGGTAGCTAAGAACAATTTATATGATACCAATTAACAATTTAAAAGCTAAACAAAAGTCAAACCAACTATTATAAGTTCTATAAAATCCCAAAAATGGTAATAAATATAGGTACCCAAGTAGATGAAATTTACCGCCTGTGGTACATAAAAAATTAGAATTTTCTAAAATCGGTTATATAGTTAAGTGTAATTCACTGTGTTTAAAATATTTTTGAAGAAACGATTACCGGTTAGTCCAATGTTTGGAAAGAACGTGGTTCATAAACTCACGTTCACACGTTCTAGTTCATATTTAGTGAACGATACTTGAACGTCACTCCTTTTTTTTCAAATAGGTAGAACGTGAACGTTGTAATGATCCCTCACTAACGCTTATATTTGAATCCAACGACGTTGACGTGTTGCATAGGAGAAGGTTTGACAGAGTAACAAGTTACGCCGTAGTAGTTATAATAAGTTTATTAAAGTTATTAAGTATAATGTTTGAAAAGTTACATATAGAAATTTGTGGACAGAGCGTTTAAGCGACTGCCCGAGAAATTAATACTAGTACTTAAAAGTATGTACGTCGTACTGACGCTGTACTAATTCTAATTCTGCTGTAGATCTAGTCCTATATTTATATTAAATCTACATGGATACAAAGGTACACGGTAGGGTCTAGGAGGTGGATACTTGGAAAGGAACCGGAGTTTGACGTTGTTACCCAAGTGTAATTACCCTGTAATTACCCGGTTTGTACTTTGCAGTTTATCGAATTATCGAAAGGGTTGAAGATTTATAGTCTTGTTGTTCTTAAGAGCAAGACACGACAATTCTAATTTATAGTTTTGTTATTGTCATGCTTAGAATACTTATATAATATATATATATAGTAAAGAGACCTCGTCGGTTTACTACATGCCTCCCCTCGAAGCTGGAAGTCCCTGACTTCCTTTTCTACTCCAGGTATGTACGTAGTTGTGGATGTGAGCCTGCTGGGCTGTTCCTCGGTGTAAGCGGAAACTCGACTATGTCAATACTTTCTAGTGGTACGTCTTGGTTTGGATTAAGTTCTTCCGCTTCTGGTTGAGACTCTGTTGTGTTTATGCTGTTTGATTTTTTTCTTGTAATGACATTATCTATTACTATTATTATTATTGTCATAAAGATAATACTCATGATTACATATGTTGTATAGTTAAAAACATTTTGTACATCTTCAATTTTGTTCAATTTGGAAATAAATTTATTTTGATTGTCCAACTGTTTTTTCGAGTTGGAGACCGAGTGTAAGTCATCCATGTTATTTGTTTTTACGTGATAGTCCTCCATTAAATTGTTGTTATCAGTGTATGGCATATCTTTGACTCGCTCTATTATTGATTTTGGGAAAAAGTCGTTATAATCGGCTTTGTAATCGACTTTGCCTGGTATGAGTACATCCCGTGCAGCGTACCCTTTGCAAGTTTCATTTAGTCGTATTATTCCTACTCCTTTTAATGTGTGGCTGGTTGATTCTTTATCTTCATCGCACGTAACGAATATTACGTCGTAGTTAGTAACGTAAATCCATTCGTTTTTGAAACGTTTTTTATGGAATATGGAAGTACCAATTTGAACGTGCCTGATTTCGCAGCTCGGTGGAACTTTTACTGGATCCTGTAGTAGTTGTACTTCACATGCTGGTCTACTCGAACGTGGATGTAAAGGATTACCTTCAGGACACAAAAGGAAATCTCTACCGTGTTTACAGTGAGTATAGTAAAATTCGTCGTAAATGGCGTAATGCTCTTTAGTTTTACTTATGGCTAAATACTAATTACTAGGTTTTACATACACACAATCTGTTCCAGTGCATACTGGCACAGGTATTAAGTTATATAAAATAAAATTATTTTGATAAATTAAAGGTAACGAAATTATAAACACTAAGTTGTCATTTGAATAATATATAGCTATGTCTGAGAGCCTTACTAGTTACTAATTCATAAATGTTTTGTATGTCGAAATCAGTTGGTAAATCAGTGCCCCCAGGTAATGATACTTTAATGTCTTTGACATGTTCTAATAACTCTTTGGGAGTTATTAAGCTTGGGTGTATAATTCCCATTTTAGCTTGTTGTATTATTTCTAATAGTGTGTTTGTTTCTACCATGTGTTTTGTAATTAATAAGCTAACGTGTATAAAATGTTTTGTCAAATAATTTTTTATTTGTTGTTCTTTGGTAATGTTTGTTAATTCGTTTACAGTTAATGAAAATGGTAACATAGTTACATTACTTACATTGTTATGTGACACTAAATTATGTTGTAGTTGTACTACTTTAATTTGTTCTTTTATTAGTTTAGATTGTGATGTGTTTTGGGCTATGGCTATATTAAAATTAAATTTTTGTATGCATTCTAAATTACATATTCCGTATATTAATTTAGCTGCTTTTGTCACGAGTTTAGTTAAAGCACTACGTCTAGTAATTATGTGACCAATCGAATCTAAGACTTGTGTCTTTTTATTGTGTAAATTGTCAACTATAGTGGTTGCTGTTAGAAGTAGGTTGTTACAGTTAAAGTTATTCGTAATCGGATCGTGCATGTGTTCAGCACACAATACTTTTGTTTGGTCTATTACGGTGTTTATGTATTCGAATTCTTCATTATATTTAGTAAGACTAATGTATGCAGTAAGATCCCATTGAGATGTTATAAGTTTCAAAGGTCCCCTGTTTTCGTAGTAAAGACCGGAATGTTGTGTTAATTGTTCGTCGGTGTATCGAAAAGTCCCCGATGCGAACGGTATGGTTATGAGTAAAAGTCTGAAAATTGTTTCAACTTATTAGTCTATTACGTCGAAAATCTTTAGTAGTATAGTAGGTTGTAAAAATAAGATTAACAAAAATTAAAAAAATAAAATAATCAAATATAAATAAAAATAAAATTTAAATAAAATGTAATTAAAATGTAAATAAAATGTAAATAAAATGTAAATAAAATGTAACCCTTTTCCAAAATTAATATGAGATAAATATATAAAAAAAAATAATAATAATAAAATTACATGTAGTAATAACGAAATGTTTAACCGAATACAATATCATTAATCGACTCTCGATATTCTAACCGCAGTTTTCTGAATAGGCAACGGGTCCATAGGACGTCTGTTTTGGGGTTATGTGCTTCCGGAGCACCGTGATCCCCTTGCACAACATCGAATGAGCCTCGCTTAGTTTAAGCGCTCGCCCCTGTTTTTTGAATTTTCCCAGTGGTATGGCGCAAAATACCTTCTTGAGGGTCATGTCGGTGAGTTGTAATTCGAAATAACCATTATTGTCGACGTCCCATCCGCGTAAATTTAACATTAAAACGTTGATATTTAACAGTTCTAATATTTTGCGGTCGGTTGAACCTTCCCACATTATTAGAGCGTCGTATTTGTGCAACATTGTTTGTATCGCGGGTGCGTTTAGGTTGGGACGGTTTGTGTGGTCTGAATCGTGAATTTGCGCCAATATTGGAAATAAAGTTTTAGGTTTTTTCGCGAAAATTTTAACAAGGTGGCGTACCATTGCTTTCCATTCCTCTTCGGTTACTGGTGTTTTTGTATTAAGTTTCAACGCCCTACCCTCGAGTTTCGTTACGATTGGTTCGTAACGTCCTAGGATGGCGCCGGATATTAATATTAAGTTGTTTTTTCCTAAGTTTGTAAACTCGAAATCCACAATTGCGAACTTGGGTGGTTCATTAGAAAATAAACAGGTATATATAGGAACATGATACATGACCGAATGTAATTGAAAATAAAAAATAGAATAAGTAAAATAAGACGGTTATTATGGTTATAGAAGAAAATGGTTATTGAAATATTAATTAGAACCATAGTTATGTATACGTATATAATCGAGTATGTCGGTTGGTTCTTCCGTGTTTTCTAAAAATGTTCTCACGTAAGTACAAAGCGGCTGACGTAGAGGTCTTAGCGTTCTGGTTAAATCGTGCGAAAAATGATTAATCGCACGTGTTATGTCCAAAAGTTCCGCAGACGAATATGGTCATAATAAGTTTTTGTTTGCCGTGTCAATGTGAGTTAACATACAGCGTGGTATCTCGTCGGAAATTAATATTTCGTTGTTATGATGTTGTAAAAGTAACGTTGTACGGAAAGTTTTTATAAAGTTGCGTCGTTTGTCCAAATCGAACTCCATTGCGTCCTTGGTCTGGTCCTATTATGCGTGCTGACGGCTCTGCTGGCTCGTCTTGATGCTCCGCTTGGCTGTGTTGAGTGAAGTTGCTATGTTGATTGAATTTGGCGGCTTGGCTATGTTGATTGAATTTGGCGGCTTGGCTCGGCTTTTCCTCCTCCGTATGGTATGTCAGTAACGTGGTTGAACTCGAGGTCCGCTGATGTACTCGATTTTGGGTTGGATACCAAAATTCTTCTTTCAGGTGACCCCACACCTGACACCAAAAACGTGTAGTGATCCCTCACTAACGCTTATATTTGAATCCAACGACGTTGACGTGTTGCATAGGAGAAGGTTTGACAGAGTAACAAGTTACGCCGTAGTAGTTATAATAAGTTTATTAAAGTTATTAAGTATAATGTTTGAAAAGTTACATATAGAAATTTGTGGACAGAGCGTTTAAGCGACTGCCCGAGAAATTAATACTAGTACTTAAAAGTATGTACGTCGTACTGACGCTGTACTAATTCTAATTCTGCTGTAGATCTAGTCCTATATTTATATTAAATCTACATGGATACAAAGGTACACGGTAGGGTCTAGGAGGTGGATACTTGGAAAGGAACCGGAGTTTGACGTTGTTACCCAAGTGTAATTACCCTGTAATTACCCGGTTTGTACTTTGCACGTTTATCGAATTATCGAAAGGGTTGAAGATTTATAGTCTTGTTGTTCTTAAGAGCAAGACACGACAATTCTAATTTATAGTTTTGTTATTGTCATGCTTAGAATACTTATATAATATATATATATAGTAAAGAGACCTCGTCGGTTTACTACAACGTGAATGA
Organism: Nasonovia ribisnigri; assembly: GCA_027563435.1. Classification (NCBI taxonomy): domain Eukaryota; kingdom Metazoa; phylum Arthropoda; class Insecta; order Hemiptera; family Aphididae; genus Nasonovia; species Nasonovia ribisnigri. The sequence goes on along the minus strand of JANEHU010000236.1, from coordinate 236,463 downwards.
CGTTTATTATTTAATGAATTTGAACGATTTTTAAGACGTTCGATGTATTTAATATTTAATAAATATTGATTAATAATACTACTATAATATATAATTTATTACGAATTATAAAAATTAAATACGTGAAATTCCAGTGGGCACGGCTGTGGCACATAAAGCAACATTAGTATTATAGTTTCCACGATTTTGTATTAGTTTTAAAAAAAATACCTAAAAATTAAATGGACGACCAAATGAACGCATTCATATTTTCAAAGAACGTGAACGTGAACGAGTTCCTTTTTAAGCATTGAACGTAAACGTGAACGAATTCAATTTTTTAGTGAACGTTCCGAACACTGCCGCCTGCCGGTTACCATATAATATCAATATAAAGCGAAAACCGGTTACCGAATGCAGTATTATTATTGGAAGTGGTTTTAAGCCCAGCTCCTTTAAACTGATATCAGAGGACTTAAATTGGACAATTTGGTACATTTATCTATTCATTAAACTGTAATTTGTAAGGTGCATATATTATACATTTATATATAGCCATAACATATTATAGTATTTTATACTGTAATAATTTTCCTATAAATTGAATTAACAAGTCAGATTTTAGACCACGATCACGACGTCACAATATATGTTATCATTTATCACTAGGGTACAGTACTTGTTGCACTAAAAATGATCGATATATGCAGACAAAATTGTAAAAATATACTGAAATGTATGCAACTAAATTTTTAATTATTTTTTAAAAATTTTAAAACATAACATATTACAATTTTGAAAATATCTATACAGGCTCATACTAAAATTTAGCCCGATGGAACGATAATTAATTTAAGAAGACTTAAACTCGGGGTGTGATGCTATATATCTTCTTGAATAAGAACAATCAATCATAAATACATAAGATATTTAGAAAACCAAAGGAGATATGGGTATTGTAGGTACGAATAGGTTCCCTATAACTGCACTGAATTCTGAGGAACATACTTATCATAAAAAACATTAAATATATAACTGCAGAATCATGGTATAGAAATATAGGATTATAAGTACAAAAAAAATAAATACTGAAGTATACCTACGCCAATCAAAATATATGATAGAAACAAACTGATATTCTCATAATTAATTTTTCAAGAATTGAAAAAGAAATGGCAACAATTACAACGAGAGTACGAGACACAATAAAAGAGTGTAATATACTTCAGTATACCGATCGGTATTTGAGCCACAATATATTGTTATCTATAGATAAATAGGTGGCTTACTGGCGTGTTTAACGGATAGAGGAAAATGCCCACGACGGCAAAATTTTAAAATATTTTATCGGTGGCATTATTCATATAACCATATAGGTACATAGATTATAGATTCTTCATAACATTTTAGATTCTGAGCTGAGCGATGAATGTATTGATTTTACAATGATGTGTGTTTTTTTTAAATTTATTTTTTTATTTTTGTCTGGCATCACCTTTTAGGACAGTAAAAATGCTTCGATTTTCTTCAACAGTACTTTTTATGATAGGAAAGTGAATCTAGATGGTACTTTGGGTGGTCAAAAGTTAAAATTTCACAGTAGTTTTCAAAAGCGCCGTGAAAAACAAATGAAAAATTAAGGGAAAAACGAGAATTTTTACGGAAAATCAATTTTCGACAAAATCAATTTTGGTTTTTGGTATAACTCTTAAAGAAATGACCGTAGATACATGAAATTTTGTCTGAATGTTTATATTAGCATTTTTAAACACCATAACATTTTTAAAATATTTTGATTTATCTTGAGCTGTTTACGGACATTTTCATTTTACTTTTTTTTTAGGATTTTTTTCTATAGATTTCTATAAAAATTTAATTGTTGGGTTAAAAAACTTGAAAATTTAATACAAGGCTCCCAATATATTGTTACAATAATATATGAAAAATATTAAAAATCCGTAGTCACAAGTTTGTTTTATAAGCATTTAAAGTTCAAATATTGACAAAATATGTAAAAATCACGAAATGTGCAAATTATAAAATATAATGGGTCAAGATTCGATGGTCGAGGATACCTTATATTATTGTAGTTATTTTAGTATCTAATGATTGGTATTTTCAATTTTGGTAGTACACTAGTACCTGTAATGTACTTGTTACTAAATAAAATATAGGTACCTGTATATACATATTGGTAGGTAATAAAAAAAGGTTGTTTTAAAATAGTAAAATTACAATATTTCTCATCAAATCCTAATATTTCCCCCACCTCTTAAAACATTTCTGCAGTGGCCTATGTGCAACCAGTACAACTGTCTTATAATACCTACGTTATCATTAGTTAATGCATTCAAGGTTCTCGACATCGTAAATCAAAATATGTACCTAATGGTGGATTTCGAATTCGATATGATTATGATCGAGTGCAACAAATGCCGTGTTTGACGATAGCGTGTTAATTAAAAATAATTATTCAACATATTATTACATTATATTTGAAATACATAGGTATATAAGTAACCATATTATAATATAAAATATATATTTATATCGGTGTTTTGGGGATTCAGTACCTCTACTCCTCCCTCAGTAAATATGTCTAGGAGTCAGTCTGATATTTTCTCGACACTTAAGGAATTTACACGAAATCGCTTAAAATAATGACAGCAGAACAAACTATTTTTGTAAAGGGTTGAATAGTTATTTCAATAAACTTATAGGAACAAATAATTCATTATTTTGATTGTTTAGAATTTACAGACTAAAATGTATTATTGTGTTAATCGTAAATTTTGACAGGTTGTATATTTGTAAGATGGAGACTACACATGACTATACACGGGGGTGCCGGTTTCCAGTCTTCTTAACTATATAGTTTTAATAGAAACCAGACAGCAGTGATGCTAAGATTGCTAAGTATTGACCATACTTGCGCAGCTACACCTTCGTTTTTTACTCAGTCTCAAGGTAAATGGTAATGCATTTTAATCAGGTATAAATATAAAAACTAAAACACCTAGTTAAGAATTCAAGTGTCACTAGATTGAGTGTTTAATATAATGTTTTAGCAGCAGAGAAAAAGGACAAACATGACCTATAAATAAGATATAGTATGTACTTACTACCTACTAAGTACAATCTACCAGTTCTAACTCCTAGCCCAATGAGGTTACCTTACTAAATAATAACTTAAGATTATATACTTACTACTTAGTTAATTAAATGTAACATGCACATATAACATATACAGAACAATAGCAGAACATAGAAAAATAGTAGATAAGTATTTAAGGTACCGTAATCAATTTAAAAAAAAATTGTTTTGGTTCTGACAAATTTAAAACCACTCATGCAGTTGTCCTCTCCTACTGTCTTATACTGACTGGATTAGTTTCTTGTTGTTTAGGTTGTCGTCTTTTATAAGTTGAGAATACTAATTACTAAGCATTGGTGTGGATATTTTTAAGTAAAATAAAAGCTAATTTTTGAAATGCAATGATTATATGATAGTAAATTACTATATTTTGTAAAAACATGACATGGATACATACAAAAAAAACAATTTTGAACAGATAAGAAATAGAGAAAAATATAAGTATATAGGTTATAATACTTAAGTCATACATTTATTATGGTAGATATGGAATAATTAAAATAATTGTTCAAAACATTCTTAAACAGTAGACTTAGGGATTTACAATTTAAAACGTAATTAGTAATGACTAATGAAAATGGCATTCAAATAATTTACAGCTGCTACTGCTACTAATGTGTCAATTTACATGAATAATAAAGTTCATAGAACATAATAATGTGTATTTTTATAAGTCTGCAGACTGCACTATTTATTATGTTTTTCATTCTAGGATTTTGTATGAAAAACATAACAAAATATGAAAGCCTACAATAGGATTTCTGATTATTTTATAGAGTCACAACTACTTGTGTAAAATCATTAGATCTTAAATTAAACTGACTTATAAACATTCAGGTACAAATTAAATAAACACTCAAAACTCTCACAAAAATAACTTTAAATTATACAGAATATAAATACGTTCACAGTTATAGTCTATGCGGATGTATACACGTGACATAATTAAATTTAAAATATAATACTGATATTTTATTACAAACAAATAATCATGTAATAATAACATGGTGGTTCACAATAAAATAAATATAACGATTTTTTTCATCTCGTAATTTAGTCATTAAACCTGACGAGTGAAACTATAATCAAGAGGATATTAATTTGTAAGCCAATTATTGTTTTTTAATTGTATATTATTCATTATTTTCTCAAAAAATATTTAAGAATGTTTGAATATAAATAATTCATCAATCAATACAATTTAGACAATTGTGAAAAAAATGCAATTTATTCATTTTTAGTTTGGCCTTTTATACCAACAAATTATTAAAGGCCATTCACGCTAAAACACACAATTATTTGGTAAGCCTAATAAAAAAAATACAGTTTTTATGAAAATGTAAAACACATCAGACTACAGCTTAACACTACAAAACCATGATATTTTATCTTAAAGTTAAAAAAATAATATATTATGACATAAATAGGAATTAAATATAATTACCACAGAAATAATTTAAATAAATATAGGTAATAAATAATAATAAGATTTGGTAAAATCAAAAGGGCCTAAAATCTCTCAATTTCTTTAAAAATTTGTTTTTATGAGAATATAAATTATTTTCAAAGTCTGATAAATAACTATCACATTCAAAAATAAATAAAACAATAAAATAATTTAAAATAAAACCAATGCATATATCATATACTAATTTTTTTTCCAACTAAATGATCTAGTAAAATAAATAAAATTTGTAAAAGGATCTTTATATAATTTTTTTTTAATACTTTTTAAAATTGTGTTTTGCTTTGAATGTCAAAATAAAAATATATAATATATGATTGTTCAAATTCACTCATATGTAATAAATACGAAATACAATAATTTCTAATGTTAAAGACATGGTTCTTCACTAGTTCTAAGTAGACATTTATTAGGTATACATCATTAATTATAGATTTGAAAAATTATTTTAAGCAATGAGATTGAATGGATAATTGTGTCATAATATAATGGGCAAATTTTTGCATCGATTAACATAAAACCTTAATATATATAATATTTGTTGTTTAGAAAAAATATTTTAACTAATTATAAAATATATAATTTTTCTATCAAACTTCCAAATATTGTAAAATAATTTTTCTCATTTGATTTTTATTATATCTATAAGCAAAATGGAATTAATGATTTACTCTACAAGAAAAAAAGTTGTTTTATTATTTAAACTTTTTGAATTATGAAATGTAATTTAATGTAAAACAAGTTAGAAAACCTAATTTGCAAGAATAATTCTTCTGATTTCAGTAAAAAGTTAATCATGTTAAATAATTTTAATGTCAACGATCAAGAATATAAGCAAAATATTTTACTCAAAATATATTATTAAACAATTTAATTATATGTTAGCAATTACAAAGTTAGCATTTACCTAATTATATAGATACAATTTGAATATTTCAAAATTATTGGATGTAATTAGTTCAAAACTATAAATATATTTAATAGAACTTCCATTGGTTTGTCACATAATACAAACACATTTCATAATTATTATTATGAATTTTAGTTTTAAGTTATATTATTATTATATTAGAACTAATAATTAAATTAAAATACTATCTTGAAACTATAGAAATTTAATAAATGTATATTAACTGTAAAATATTTTAGTATAAAAAGAAAGTTAAAAAATGATTTAAAAAAAAATCAAATATAAATTCTATATTATATTATAGAATATAATTCTATAAAAAAAGGCTCATACTAATGTTGTAAAATGCTAATATATAATTTATTACAGTATTAAAATTATAATAATACTTGATGCATCTAGTATTGATTAGTTTCGGTAATTTTTTTCTTTCTAAAGTTAATGTTATTTTAATCAAGTATTATTAATATTATCATAATTATTAAGTTTTTGATTGCTTAAAATATATAATTTTTAATCTATGCCTGTGTTGTTGATGTATTAGTATGAGATAAGACAGGGGTAGAGCAATAAGGACAATCTTTTATCGTATCCACACACTGATTACACAACACAAAGTGATTACAAGGTCCCAATGTGACACTCCTATTACGCTCTTCGCATAACATGCATTTGGTAGCAGTTTGTAAGTATAAAACCTAAACCAAACAAAAGTTATTATTTATTAAATAAAAGAACATAATATGAAGTGTTATATATAATTATGTAAATAAAATGAGTAATGAGTATACATATTATAGTTTGTTAATACTTGTAAGTTTATTTGTATTAATATCAATTTCAAACATTTTTATATTAAGTTCATAAGATCATAAACATTTAATATTTACCTTTTCGATTTCTTCTAAATCATTTCTCATTTGACTCTGTAATGACTTTAATACAGATAATGATAAATTTCTAATTTCTGAGACCCTACGCAGTCCATGAAGATAAGGTGAACCTTGTAATAAATCTACTTCTTGTTGTAATGATTTTGCTTGATTGATAGCCTAATAAAAATAACAATTAATACCCTAAAATATTTTTTGTACCTAATTATATTCACTTCATCTCTTTGTTGTTCAGCAATTTTTAATTTATTATTTGAATCTTCAGTCTCTCTTTGCCATGCTTCATAAGTGCATCTAACTTGTGACATTCGTTCAGATTCCCAAGACACTAATTTTGATCTACAGTTTAATAATTCTTCTTGCAATCTTTGAACCTAAAAAAAAAACAAAATGTTCGTAAATTAATTTTTTTCAAATTATATTGTGTCATTATAATCAGTTAACTTCTGTCTTTTTGACCGCTGATAATAGATTGTAGTTTAATTTATACTTAAATTTAATGAAAACCATATTTTTTTTTTAAATTACATGAAAACCAAAATAAAAACAATTATATTAATATCAATATTATCAAGTTAATATTGAGCTTTTTTTAATAAAATGAAATAATCCATTTTAAAGTAATTAAATATTAATAAAAAAAAATCATATTTTTTATAAAAAATTATTCTTATCGCAATATACTATGAATTTATAAAATTAAAAAAAGACTTAAGTTAAAAGGTCGATACAACAAAAAATATCATTACTTCATTTGAATTTGAAGGACTAATTGGAAATGTGTTTGCGGTCCCTGGAGAACCAATACCAAACAAACCAGTTGAGCCATAATTGTTGCCAGTAACAATATTTAAATGACCTAAACCATCTTGTTGGTTATACCTAGATTTTTGTATCATATTATTTTGCATATGTTTTAATGGAGAAGCTATTGTTGGTGAAAAATGACCAATACTATTATGGCGAGTAAGAGGAATATTAACTGGAGCTGAACTTCCTAAAATATCTAGAAATATTCACACATAAGAAAATAATTATAAGCTTTGTATAATTTATAAAGCGTATACTTAATTTAATTTACCAGAGGCTTGTAAACTTGATGATAGAGGATTATTTAATATTGGAGATTCATTTTCTCGATCAACAGAGAAATTTAAATTATCTTCCATGCCTAAATCATCTAAATTACCTAAAAAAATTTAAAATAATAATAATACATATGTAAACAATATTATATTTTAATTATTTAAAAATATTTTAACCAAATAACAATTAAAAACATACCATTCATTGTAGTAGTTGACTGATAAGAAGAAAAATGATTCATATATGAAGAATTACTATTACCATTAGATACAACAGGTCCAAATATGGAACTATGTCTTCTTTGTGGTTCAACATTAGGTAACAATGATTGAGAATCAAATGAATTTAAAAGCTAAAAAGTAATAAATATATAAATAGCAAATGTCATGAAATAATAAAAATAAATAATTACAGCTTGTATGGTATCTTCATGAGCTATTTGAAATTGTTGTACGTTAAATTCAGATCTAGACAAATGGGCACCAGGAGCTTTATTAGGAGAGCCAATACTTGAAGTACATTCTGAAAGATCCCCACTTCCATTCTACAAACATAACACATCGTTCAAATACGAGCGAGTGTTGAAAATTAAAAAATTACTAACCGCTGAAATATTTTTGTCATTATCTTTTTTTTTTACCGGAGATCTTAAACATTCAGTCCCTATTGAAGGCACAGCGTTAGATAATATATCGGCTAAATCTGATGAAGAATCTAATCCGGCAGCTGATTCGCGAGCAATAATCATTTCCTCTAAATAACAAAGTTAAATATTATATTTTATTACATTAAGTCAATTCATTATGATTGTAATACTGTAAAGTAAATACATACGATCAACATGTGCAAAAGCACAAAACACTCCACGAGGACAATAACCAGCTTGTTGTACATCATTACACTTTGTAGATTTATATATTTCTGGATGAAATTGTTGTTCAGTTCTAGTATGGCAATACGCACACGAGTCGCCACTTTCACAATTACTTGGTTCGCCCCATTCATCTCCATGTTTTACGCTAGGACATGGAGTAGACCTACAATATTTAAAATAATTTATTATTTTAATTTTGTTAACAATGAATATTTATTACAATAATAAAAACATGCCTGTACTTGTATTTTCTTGGATTTCTTCTCTTATCTCTACTATTATGATATTGAGGACATGCGTATCCTTGTCGACAAAGTCGAGGAGGACGTTGACACTGGTCAGTTTTATAATTTGATAAAACAAAATTAGTATCTATGAAAAAAAAAATAATATTTTATTAATGCTAAATAGTAACAATTGTATATAAATAATTGAGATTAAATTATATAGAAATCCTACCCTGCCATTTAGGATCTTCATTCATTAAATTTTTTTCTTTATCTAATACATTTGGTCCATCTAAATCTACATTATTATCATCATCATTTTCAGTTACCTAATAAAAGTTATAGAATTCATTACTAAAAATACTAAACACTTAAATGAATTAAATACCTTTTGCTCATTAATATCATATACAGGTGGCCTTAAATCATGATTCCCATGTGCAAAAGCACAATGTGGCCCATTTTTGGTGCAAAATCCCCTACTGTCAGTATCATGAACACACATGCATGTCTTATAATATCGCAAATGGTAACGTCTTTCTGTATCACCGGCTGTTCGGTGTAAATATTGGCACCTTTTATTTAGTTAAAAATGCAAAAATATTATAAATATAAAAATTATCTATAAATAAATATAAAAAATGTGATAATTGGATGAGCTATTATTTTGGATGTTACATGGAACATGTGTGTTAAATACAGGCAGGATATACAACTGAGGTATTAGTTATATTTATTTCTTTGCTCACTCAAGCACAGTTCAATGACTGAAAGAAAATTATATATATTTATATAAATGTAGATTTTACATGTGTTTTATATGTAGATTAACAAAAAATCAAAAACATGATACGTTAAATTGGTTAAGATTTTAAGTTATAAAAAATAGTATGAGATAAACTTGCACTCAATTTAAATATAAAACATTTTATATTTATTTCAACAAAATATGCACTTTAACATGTTTACACGTTACACTGTACAATGCTCATTAGTGTCATTTTATAACATTTTTTTTTTTTTTATTTTTAATCTATAAGCTATACAATCTGTACCTAAAAAAAAAAAGTACAATAAGCATAAATGATGGTTATTTTTTAATTATATTTATGAGCGTGAATATCTTGAGGGAAGAACCAACCAGCGAAGGCACTGCGGCGTGAATTTACAATTTATTTATGATTTTATGATTTTAATTTATAAGATCTCGAGGCCATTGTCACTTGAGTCTTCTAGGGGGATTTCCAGGGATGGAGATGGATAGTAATTTATTAACATGAGGGTTTGTGTGGTTTTGAAGGCGGTTTTAGAGTTTGGAGTAAAATAACTTGGCTGTTTCAGTGACTTTTGGAATATGGAGATCTGTGTGAAGGGTGTGATTAGAGATATAAGGAGGACAATTGGTTATAACTTATAAGTCTGAGGATTTTGGATTGGAACACTTGGATTTTTTGAATGTTCGATTTTTTGGCAGTGCCCCAGACCTGTATACCATATAACCATATTGGTTAATGGAGGAGATTATATATGTGAATTTTGGTTCGGAGGGATAGTTTTGAGAACTTGCCAAGGATGGGTCTGAGAGCGTAGAGCCGTTTGTTTAATTTTATTTTTGTTGCATGAATGTGTTTGGCCCACGTTAGAACGCTTGTCGAAAACTAGACCTAGATATTTTGCTATATCGGAGTTTGGTATAGGTTTGTTGTTTGTTTGCACTGGAGGAGGTTGGCTGTGGCGGAGAGCAAAGATAGTGTGTACAGATTTACTTTCGTTTATTTTGACACGCCAGTGAGAGTACCAGTATGATAAGTCATTTAGGTGGTTTTGGAGAGAGGTTGAAACTAAGCCCGGGTCGGTGTGAGAGGAGAATATGACTTTGTCGTCAGCATATTCGGCGATTTGAGTATTCGGATTGGTGGGCTGATCTGCCGAGTATAAGTTAAATAAAGTTGGAGATGCTACTGCACCTTGAGGAACGCCGGCTAAGATTGGAGAGATACTGGAGTGTTCTGTTCCTGATCTAACAAGGAAGTGTCGCTCACTTAAATATGATTTAAAGAATAGGTAATATGATGGGGGTAGGAAGGATTTTAATTTGAAAAGAAGGCCGGGGTGCCAGACTTTGTCGAAGGCTTGTGAAATGTCAAGAAATACAGCTGAAGTGTATAGTTTCTTTTCTAGGGAACAGGCAATAGTATCAGCCAGACGGTGTATTTGGTGGATAGTTGAGTGATGTTCTCTAAATCCAAATTGTGTGTCAGGAATTAGTTTCTTTTCCTTGATGATTGGGTAAATTCTGGTCAGTATTAATTTTTCAAAAAGTTTTGAGAAGAAGGGTAACAGGCTTATAGGTCTGTATGAAGAAGGGTTATCTATTGGTTTGTTTGGTTTAGGGAAAAGAATAATTGTGCATTTTATAACATAATTTATAAATGTTGATAAATAACACCAAATTATCATGTATATTGTTATTCAATGCACTATAACTTGGTCAATGATACAATCAAACTGTATGTTTTTTGTCTTTGTCCGTATCTTCTATACGTATTGTTTCACACGTAAGTATAAGTAGTACATTAATATAATATATATATATTTTTTAAAAGGCTTAAAGTACAAATTTGTTCAAGTACAGGGAAAAGTATATACAAATATGTAAAGATTAAATTTATTATTATAACTAAATACTGTTGATTCTGAGTACAATGAATTAACTTTATAATGTTAGAAGAAATAACTAATGTTTAAATGAGTAAATTATAATTTTTAAAAATGGGTTCAAGTGTTGTCATTATTTTGATTATTATACATTTGTTTATCCTAATTTTAAATAAAAATGTAATATTTATACTTTTTATGAGCAATTAGCATTTAAAATGTATTATAATATAATATGACTAAAAGAATTAGCAATATTCATAGATTATTGTGTTTATACTTAATATCTATAATTTTATATAGGTAATAATGAATATGAATAAATAAATTTTTTGGTGTAAGGTGGAAGGCAATTATTGAAATAGAGTAAAGAAAAGTAAAGCAGAATAGTTTAATCAATTTGTAGGGACATACCACATATTTTGTTTAGTACTATGTTATGTTAAACTTTAGTGGCATATCTATTAAATAAACTGGATATTGTATAATAAATTAAATAGTACCTACCTAGTGAATAAGTAAATTCAAAAAGTGAGGTATTAAAAAATTTTATTTTATTTCAAATATATATATGTTTACCAATTAATGACTTTATGATTTTAAAAATGAAAATAATAAATAGAATTAGATTGTTTTTTTTTAGGGGTAAGTAATAGTAACCGTTTTAATTAATTTAAAAAAATATGAAATTTTTAAAACACACAACTTGTTTAAAAGTTACAAAAATTCACGTTTAATACCAATAATAGGTTTATGAAAGAGGTAAAATATATATTAATATGTAGGTACCTAATTGGGCATCACTTACTCATCTCCTTTAGTACAAACTCCAGTGGTTTCATCATATTGTGTACAGTAATCATCTGCACTATAGTTAAATGTGCCATCTCTTTTTCTCACTGGTCTACGACGCCGCTGATTCATAAAATGCCAATTGAAACAAGTATAGGGTCTATGTTGTGTGCACTTATGTTGTAAAAACAAAGGGCACTGCTCAACACGAAACTCTTTTAAATATCTGCAATAATACAAAAAGTTTGGATGATATCAGGCAATACTATTTACTAAATCTGTATTAAATGTGCAACAATTAAAAGAAAATCATGAACAAAATCGCGTCTTACGAATAATGATTTGGTTTCTCCATTTGGGCAGGAATCTTAGATTCTGACGGCATTTTGTTGCAGTCTGTTTGCAACCTCAGATAATTTTTAAATTGATAGTTTTACTTGATGGACCGCATCAACAGCGATTCAATAATACAATTTCGGCAAATTCGAAGTGATTCTCATCTCATTCATGATGCAAAAACATAAATAATACCCAGCTCTAAAAGCTAAGCAGAATGTTTTTTTTTTTTTTTTGACGACTTATGTTATTGTTTTACACTTTCCAAAATATTGATCACATGACTAAACCATGGTAGCATATGTAGACACAGTGTAGCCAACGAAAATTGTAATCTCTTGCATTGCCATTTCAACACTGATAACGATGGCATTGATAAAGTAATCACCTTTCAAAAATTCCCCCTTTCGTTTTTCCTTTCTAAAATCCGAAACACCACTTCTCATTAGATTGTTATTGAATTACGTAATACATGAGCACTTAGTTGGCCTTACTCGCCTTGGTAATGCCATTCACCAACGAATGTCATTAAAACAGACTAATGGTAAGTACAATAGATATAATTGTATGTAAATTTGTTTATAAAGAATAGTATAATTTATGTTTCAGGCACCATAATGGTCTAGAATTTGGTATTCACACATTGAGTCTTGGTAAATCTATTGCAGTGACAATAATTTATCCACTTAAATTTCATCCAACTATAAATTGATCATGGACAGAAGCGACCGTAAGACAATCCGTGTTGGTTCACGTAAAAGTGAATTAGCATTAATCCAAACCAAGTTTGTTATTAGCCAGTTAAAAGAATTGCATCCGGAAATAGAATTTGAAATAGTCTCCATGACCACAATGGGTGACAGAGTTCTGGACAAACCTTTACCAAAAATTGGAGAGAAAAGTTTGTTTACCAAGGATCTTGAAGTTGCTCTACTGAGCGGTACTGTTGATTTCATTGTACATTCATTGAAGGATTTACCAACTGTTATGGAAATTGGAACAACAATTGGTGCTGTATTAAAACGAGATGATCCAAGAGACGCTCTAGTACTTCGAGATGATTGTAAAGAATATCAACTGGACTCATTACCTTCAAAGAGTTTCATTGGTAAGTAATCAAATAATTATTTGTAATGTGTTAAGTACATACAATATGTTATGATGCATACATTATACCTAGAAGTAAGTACAATAAATTCAATATTTATTTGTAATTAATTAATTTTTCAAAACAGAACAAACTATGGGTTACATTAGGCTGAAAAGCCACATTGATGAATTTTTTTTTGCAAACATCTATATTCTATCAAGTTTTTAATATTGCTCCAAAATGTTATAGGTACTATGATACTAAATTGATTGGAAAATCAAGGAAACAGAGCTTATAATGCTTTATTAAATATGCTAAGAATATTCATCATCTTTTCTGAAAATCAGTTCCCATATGTTTCTTTAATATTTGTTACTAAAAAGTATTCATAATCTATGAATAAATTATATCGTTTGTTTATATAGGTTCACATTTATATTAGTCTGTGTTAATTACATACACTTATAATTTGTTTTATCAATACTAATTTGAATATCAATTATGTACCTACTGTACCTAGGTAATTTTATATTTTTATATACTTTCTGTTTAATGAATATACAATTCTATGATCCATTTAAATTACCAATATTTGTATGATAAGACTTATGAATACCCCACACTGTAATGATTTAATTTAATTTGCTTAGTAAATGTAATATTGGTTATAAAATGTATCAGTTGAAATAACATGCTTAATAATTTAACTTTTAGTTGCAACAAACATTTAAAGTGCATACCAGATATTATTTGATTAAAAAAATAAGGAAGAATTACCTATGTTAAAAATATTTTGAATTGTGTTTGAATGAATATAAATTATTTATACAGGGTAATACGCATCTAAATTGATTACAGGTTTGGTATACACTATACAGAGTGATTCACCTAGCATGCTCATCCTCTTTACTTCAATAATGGAGTTATTAAACATCTAATTTTTGGACATTTTAAATATACCTAGTTACTTAAAAACCATAGCTTTTTTCAAATTCTTAAGATCTTTTGTACTACTAAAGAAGTTTACTGTGAAGATAAAAACTGCTATTTTTTATAGGAATTTCTCTTTTTTACTGTACATAAATTACAAAGTTAATTATAAAGTGGATAATTTGTTTGAAAATGCTGATGTGGATGAGTAGTTTCTCAGTTATTACTTATTGAAATATATAGCTATAGCCCTTACATATTCTTACAAACCCATCATCATGGACTTTTTATCTTTAAAATACAAAGTAACTCGAAAACTACTCATTCAAATGTTCAGAAATATTATCCACTAAATAATTTGCAGTAAAACAGAGGGCTCTCATGTGAAAAATAGAAATTTGTAACCCCACAGAATACTCCTTAAATAGTACAAAAAAATCTTAAGAATTTGAAAATATCAAGGTATTTAAGTACTTAGGTACATTAAAAATTTCCAAAAATCATATGTTTAATATCTCCATTATGGAAGAAAAAAAGGGGGGAGTGCTGAGTATACTTGGTGAATCACTCTGTATACCTAACCCGTAATCAATTTATATACGTGTTTCTGTTAATAATATATAATTATGCCTGATGACTAATCACAGTTAAAAGTATTTAATTGTAGATCATAGGCCAACAAATCATTTATCAGTATCAGAACCAAGTAAACTACATTTTAGAGTATAGTAAAGATAACATTTTGTAGCACAGAGTTTCTAAATATTTTTTGGCATATCTCCTAATGGCTACTACATTTTGCGTATAGTGCCTCAGTTATGTCAGGTCATGTACCACTAATAACTAATAACTTAATTTTTTTAAATAATAAGTCAGTATAATATTATGATCATTTTTTTTCTTATACAATATTGAATATATTTTATTTAAGTAAATTTAAAATATTAAGTGCATGTCACACCAAAACATATTTTTTTTACTTGTTGAACACATCACATAATCAATATTTTTAGTTTTAGAGTTTGTGAATAGTTATGATATGATTACTGATTACAGATTGAAAATGCCTATTATTTAAACAAAAGCCCTCAAAAACATTATTTATACAGAGTTGATCCTTATAATTGTTGGAATCTAAAAATTAAAATCACTTAAGCTAAATACAACTACAAATTATCAGTATATGACAGCCAATGTATTGGTGTCACATACAAAAATCTTGCTTAGGTGTGATGTATTAAATTTATTAAATTATTAAATGAATAACATTTATTTCTTGTTTTTCATAAATCTTATAATTTGAATGAAAGTAGAAAAAAAGAAAGTTATGTGAATAAATAAAATATAAACCTACATATTAAATAATAATTGCATTCAAGTTAATTTTAGTTTTTTTATATTTACTATTGACTATTATTATATATACATTTTTATCATAAAAAAATTAATTAAATATAGAATTGTTAGACCTTAAGACTTTTTAGGTTGTTTAATTTATTTATGGTGCATATTTCAATACTCTTAGCACTATAAAATCCGAGACCTACTGAATAGTATTTAATTTCAAAAATATCTAGTTAGTGCCACTAAATAATACGAATAGCCATGGTTAATATCGGTTCTTACACCTATACTTACCTATATTGTATAATGTTGTAAAATATGTGTGTTATTTAAATTTTTATTTTTGTGTCTGTCATCATCGTTTGGGGCAGTAAAATTGCTTTGGTTTTCTTTATCAGTATCTTGTTTGATGGGAGAGTGAATCTAGTTGGTGCATTTGGAGATCTTTAACTTGTTTTGAACTGTTTGTGGACATATATTTATTCGTTGGGTCAAACATTTTGAAAATTGAATACAAGGCTCCTAATATATTTTTACAATGACAGTGATAAATATTAAAAATACATAGTCACAAAATTTAAATTTAAGCAATTAAAGTTCAAATTTTGACAAACATGTAAAAATCACGAAAATGTGCAAATTATTTTGAGTTTAAAATTCATAAAAAATATTTTTAAATATAAGATTTAAAAATGTTATACAAGATTCATCATTAGTTGTCTACCTTCATAAAAAAAAAAAATTAAATTGCTATAAGCGTTTGAAGTTTAAATTTTTATAGTATTGGATGTTAACTCGATTTGTCATATAGCGATTTTCCTATTTTGCTGTAATTCAAAAACGAATAACTGTGAAATTTACACCAGCTGTTTACGGACATTTTCAATTTACAGATTTTTTTATAAAATAAATGTCAACAAAATGTTATTTGTTGGGTCCAAAAGCGTCAAAATTTAATACAAGGCCTCTGATATATTGGTACAATAGCAGTTGAAAAATATTAAAAATACATAGGCACAATTTATTTTACATGCATTTAAAGTTTTTGACAATAATATCAAATTTATAATTTGAAACAAGGTAAGAAGATTATTGTCTAACTAAAAAATATAAGAATAAAGTTTTTTTTTTATAGTTTATTTATGTTTAAATTTGGACAAAATTACAGAATATTAAGTAACCAAGAATAACGATTTTAGTTATTTTGTTGTAATTTAAAAATTTTTTTGTGGATACTGGAAATTTTTCAAGTATATTATTGTACACAAATATTGAAATATGATAATCTGCAAATAATATTAATTCATCTTACCAGCTACTGTATAATAATAACAATTTAAATTTTAAATAAAATATCCTATGCTATTAAATAGTTTGCGTCCAAAATATTTTTTGTATACAATAATATATCATTCAATTCAAATTGAACACCATCCATTACAGTGAACCACTTGTAACCTACTGTACAACACAGCGACACCCACTTACCCGCTTTTTTAGTATAAACCTGGTATGAACTACTATATCAAATAAAACACTAGGAAGGGAGTAATTATTAATCACTCTAAATTTAGGAATACTGGTTTAGATTTTTAAATATTGACTATTAACTCCGCAGAAATAATTATTGATTTTACATTTTAGTCGTGTAAAATATTTTGAAATTTGCAAACATTTGCATATTATATTAAATAATGCGCAAAACAATATCTTTATAATTTACACACTATTATTGAGGGTTTAAGTGATATTGTGCAGAGGGACTCAGTTCCCTTACCGGCCTTACCTCTGACTGCACTTAAAAGCTCTTTTAACTAATTCTTCAAAAGGTACAATGGTACACTGAAGCGTTAGTGTTTTTTTTATTTTTGTAATTCTCATTTTGGATACCTATTTTACCAGTTTATTATTAATTATTATAGAACATATTTTTTTTTTTTTTTTAATCTCTTGTCAGGTGACACTACTGAGGGTCTTCCTATTCGAATATTTTAATGTTATATAAACTTTGTCATCATACTTACTGATTATTGTAAAAATAGATTGTAAATATATTTTCTTAATAAAAAAAAAAAAAAAAAAAACATATTTTTAGTTGATTAGTAAAAAAATATTGATGAATCTACGCAACAAGCATGATTCTCAATCAGCGGCTCAGTGCCGTACCACCGTTGTTTAGGTACGCTTGTAATGGAATAAGATACCAAGTAATGTTAAACTTGTAAAATATTCTGTCCAATGAAGTCCTTAAAAAAATATAATTAAAATTTTGATTATATTTGTACTGCTGAAATTAAAGAAAGCAACCTATTCTTTGAACGTAGCTTAGAGATAACAATTTTGATTCTGCAAATTAATGAATAACCTATAGGTTAGTTGTACAGACAAAATTTCATGGAATTCTTAAAAGAAAATATGAATTACAGTATCTTTTGACATTTTGTGCCATTTTAAGTCCTGACTGTTATAATAATTATGTATGTTTATTGTGCAAATATATAACATTCTGTGGCATGGTGTTTACATTCTGTCACAAATGTGCTCTGAGTTTAACCTAACTGGCCGGTGTCACTAGTTCCTAGATGGGTTTTTGCCACACATACACACACATGTTCAAACCAACAGTACTCTCCCCCACAGTAGCAGGCTAATTACCTCAGTTGTCAAAGCCTTAATTTCCAATAAAAAAATATATATATTATATAACATTCTAAGGTACATGCAAATATCAACTTAAATCATACACATTTACTCTTCTTACTTGAGGTTCAGCATTTTATAGAATATACCAAGTCATTATTTTATTTTAATGATTCCATACAAGATTTTCCTCATTTACTGCCTTCACCCCTAAAGTGAATTTAAGCATTAGTAAAACCAATATTTAAAATATATTGGTGTAAACATAAAATTAATTATAATAACAAATATCTAACAATATTTTAAAAGTATATACATATCGTGTATTTTCAATAAAGAAAATATGGTTCAGAATTGGCTATAGACATATAACATCATAATGGTTCATTTAAACCACAATTTGTTCAGAAGGTAGGAAGGGAAAAATTATTATGTGTTGGGAAAATTGGCAGGAACTTTGAAAGGGATTTGGGAGAGTAGGTAAGATGAATAAATTTAATTTTCATGCTCATTTTTAGCATTCTATAGAATATCAGATTCAACACTACTGGTAAAATATACTATTCCATCCTTAATCATGCATATAAATATACAGTATATTAATCAAGAATGCTATACATTAATTTTTTCTTATAAATTCTTAATATATTTGTTTTATATTTTTAGGAACTAGTTCTTTAAGACGCACAGCTCAGTTGAAAAGAAAATTTCCTAATCTTCAAGTGTCTGATGTACGTGGAAATTTAAATACAAGGTTGAAGAAATTGGACAGTAGTCAATCTACTGGTAATCAGACGGATACAAACTATAGTGGCATAATTTTAGCATTGGCTGGAATTCAAAGAATGGGATGGGAAAAACGTGTATCCCAAATAATTGATTCGGATGTTATGCTTTATGCTGTCGGACAAGGAGCTTTGGCAGTCGAGTGTCGTTTAGGAGATGATTATATTTTAGAAATGCTTGAACCATTGCATCACTATGAAACAGTTTTACAAGTAATATATTTAACTAATATTAAAAATTGATAGATATTATAATTTATTATTTAATATTATATATTTATGTTAATTATCTGAATAAATACTAGTTTTTTTTATAAATATTAATTTGATGTACTCTGACCCACGAGAGATCAATACTGTTTTTGACTAAAACTCGTCCGATTTCGCGCATCCCACACTCATTGATCCATCAGCAGCTGTCCGGTAACGGTTGGCAACGCTCAACGCCAAACACAGTAGCACATAGTGGGAAAAATGTGGCCTTGGACCGTTCGTTGCCGGTCATTCTGCATGCGCGTATTGATCTCTCATGGGCCAAAGTATAGTTGATACTATGTTTTTATAAATAGTTATTTAGCCATGTAATAAACAGCCTACCCTTACATATTGGAACAGATTATTTTTTCTGTGTCGATAATAAATAGTTAAATAGTCTTCACTAAGATAATTTTTGATTTATTAAGTTTTTTTTGAGTAATATCGATATAGTAGTTTAGATAGCCCTACTAAAAAAAAAAAAAACACCACTGGGGATATCCATCTAATTTTGCTGGCCGCACTATAATAACAATATTAATATTAATAAAATATAATAATATAAAATATCCTTGACCTACCTGACTCACCATCTTTGCTCAGAATCGTTTTTCATATACAATGACTCATCATTGATTTCAAATTTTACACAACAAAAAAAGTTAACCTGTCTCCATTACATTATTATATTTGTCTTTAGGTTGTTGCTGAAAGGGGTTTCCTTACACGATTGGGCGGAGGATGCAGTGCACCTGTTGGTATAAGATCTACTGTCTGTTTAACAAAAAATGCTATGTCTTTGGATGGTGCTGTATGGAGCCTTGATGGTGCAGAAGAATTACAATATTCATCTTCTGCAGAGTTGGCAGATAAAAAAGTTATCCAGAGCCACATTGATCAGTACAGAGGTGAAGACGGAGAACCACCAAAGAAATGTCCATACAAACAACCTAGACAATTTGTAGGAGTTACACCAGGAAAAATTAGTTATTTAGATTTGGATACAGCATTAAAATTAGGTACAGAGTTAGCAGAGAATTTAATAACCAAGGGTGCTCTTGATATAATGAATGCAGCAAAAGAAATAATTCATTCTACCATCAAATAATTGTACATAGTCGTATTTATTATGATTCACTTTTTTCATTATTCTCTGGGGGTTGTTATGTTTGGTTTTGGTGATTTATGTTAACCCTTGTTATTTATTATTATTGTCCTTTTTTTTCTTTGAATGACTACCCCTTGTTGAATTCTACCGCTACTATAATTATTGTTAGTAATATATAAATAATTACAATTAGTTACCCATTATATATATTTTTTTGTTTTATGATCCTTCAAGACACAGGATAGAGGTGGAAAATAACTTGCTCTAGTGGTAAACAATCACACTAGAGCAAGGTGACAAATACTACAGTGTTGAATGTTTAATAAATCAATATAATTTGTGGAAATACATTTACAAAACTGTTTGTTATTTTACCATCATCTAGTATCCATTTGGATAATGATTAATAAATTGATGGAGAAATATTCAAATGTTTTAATCAGTAATATTTAAAGTATAATATTTTTATACTAATAATAAAATATTTATATGGTATCAGCCCAAATTTTTGCCAGGCCCAGGCAGTGATCGCTCACCCGCCACCCTAGCCAGTCCACCCCTGGCAACATAGACCTATTAATTATAATATATTATATATATAATACAAAAAAAAATAATAATTTCTACTGTGGCTATTATAATGTGCAACCAATGGGGCAACAGCTTTTGAAAATTGGTCTTCTTCAAATTCTTATTATGTGGTTTTGAAATAGAATTTTGAAAATCCAAGTCCAACACGCCCTGTAATTTGTAAGAGGTGTTTGAGTTTCTCTCTCTAAAAAAAAAAAAATTATCGAAATCAGACCACTTTACAAGACATGCAAGTTTTTCCTGTAAGGAAAGTTTTTGAACAACAAAACCGGTCACGTGCAGGCCAGCAGGCACCTTAAAAGTTAAAATACCTATGGTTATTCCGTTATTCGTATTTTAATCAAAACAAAATAAGAAAATCAAATTTGCGTTAAATTAGTAATTTTTACTTTTTAACACTCCTCAAAGACAAAAGTATCAACTGGATGGATTTGCTTTCCTACCAGGAAAAATATTAAAACTCGAACCAAGTTTACTGTTTCATCAGCTGGTGACGGTACTAACACTACTAACGACCCTAAAAATAAACATTCGTCAATACTATGTTATTCTATCGTATTTGTGCAGCTGCGTCTGGTGTCCTACAAGGTGGACATGTTTGATGTATCTCCAATCTTGTTTGAGCTATTCATAAACCGTTTCTTTACTGTCCTTCGGTATTGTAGAGTAAATATGTACGTTGTTATGTTTTTCCTTACAAAATATAAATTGATGCTAGGTGATTGCATTTGCATACATTTACAGAACTTGGACGGATGGGATTGCTGAATGAAATGAAAATATCGGACTAGGTATATTATCAAATTGAACGAAGATAAATCATAGCTGTCCCTACAAATTGCGGCGCTTACAAAAAAAAAATATAAATTTGTGTAAAGTATTTTACCTATTACTTTTACCAGTACCTCGCCTAACCATTTTACGACTTGATAAAAATAATATATAACTTGATATTTTGGTCAAAATTAGTTTTTAATTATACATTATTGAGAAAAAAACCTAGTCATTTGGTGCAAGAACCAGAAAAAATCGATTGTTAAATGCAGAGATCAATGGAGAATAGGTAGGTACTATATTGTTGACTGTTGCACTAAAAATATTTAATTTATTACGAAGTATGGACCATGTACCTACTTATATACTATTTATATATAATAAATAATTAGACATAATCTCTTAGTTTTATTTTTGGTTTTGAGATCATACAAATTTGATTTAGACAATAATTTGTCACTGGCTACTACTTATACGAACTGAAAAATTGTATTAATTGGACATGTACTGTTGTTGTTTCCACTGCCTTCAGGTTTTCATTTGTTTAATACAGTAATACACTTTAGGAGGCCTAGGTATTGACTTTTAATTTGTATTACCAAAGTGCAGTAGGGTATACTCTAAAAGTATTTCGTACATCATTTAATTTTTACTCAGAATAGGTAGTGTCACTAATAGGTGGCTTCTTCCCTCAAAAATTCAAATGTAAATACTCTGTCACATTTGCTTATTATTTCGTGTAAGAATAGATTGTAAATTTCTTGTAAAAAAAAAAAAAAATTACATTTAATTAATAATAATATTGTCAACTGAAAATGCAATCCTTTATTTTAATAATATAATCCGTAAGTCTTTGTATTTAATGAAAATTTAGGATTTTTCAAATGATATTTTCCATATTTTTTAAGATGACCCTGAGACACGGACTAAGATATAAATATATAATTATATTTATATATAATTTTTCTATATTAATATACTTCGTTTTAAGCGAAGCATTGACATGTGCGTGCGGGTGATACGAGTTGCATCCGGTAACGGCAGCTGCCCGACGCGGCAGTCTACAGAGATTCTCAAGTCAAAACACACTAATGCTAATTTACTGCTCACTCATAGACATAGCCAAGTGGCAAGTAGTAATGTTATGCGAATGGCTTAAAAATTTAAATATTACTAAGGAAATGATAAACTGGAGCCCCCCCCTTAAATCGTTTATTTCTCACAATTGTATAGTGTTATCAATTTATCATAGAACAATATCAATACTTTTCTTTGAGTAAAAACTTTTTTCGAAATATCCTGACATCAATTATTTGTTACCCATTGTTATATTCTGTGCCCATACAATTTTTGCCATATGTTCATAGGCGCAAATAGCGTTTGGGATTTGGGGAGGAGGTAAAGCGTCCTTTGTTAAAAATTGAAGCTTAAAACTAAATGGTGGGGAATCTTGGTCTCTATTTGCACCTGTGACAAGCAATTGGCATAAAGCGCTAACATTTATGTATACGTTTAACCAAAGAATTTTTTTTCGTTTTAGTTAGGTCTTTCTGCAACATGCTGTTCATTATAATTCCACTTCCGTGCAACAGTCTAGAGCAAAAATATATATGACCATTACATATCTTATCACTGTTTAGAATCTAAACACATTTGTCACTGTACTATCGACATCCGTTATGGTATGAAGAACCTCGTCCTTAAATCACACATTTAAGCCTAAGCTAATTAAAGTTTTAGCTACCAATATAACTTGAAAGTGAGTTTTTTAATTTTGTTAAAAAATTAATGGTGTATATATTTTAAACTATTAAAATATAAATGAACTGAAAATTTTATAAAAATATTAAATTATTTTCAACAGTCTGGAACTGTTCATCAAAAATTCAATTTTTTTTAAACGTAAGATATAAATTAATAAGTGATTTGCAGTATTTTGTAAATATTTACATTAGTAAAAAATAACCAAATACATAGCATAAACTGCCTCCGATCAGTAGGTACTGAGCAAATTAAAACAAATTTGACATTCTTTTTCTTATTCTAAGCTGAGAAAAGTCCTTATGATTAAAACAATATAAACAAATACTGATGATCCTGAGAAATAATATTTATTAAATCAAAATAAACAGCAATTATTGGTTGGCTTGGTCAGTAGGTATAGTTTTGATGATATCTGAATCACCTGGATCGGTGATTGATAGCGTTGCAACCCTGAAGTATTTACCACATGCGGTACCTAATTCAATGTTGTTGCCTGAGTATTGGAAAACATCAGTCTTAGACAACATGGCATAGTACTCAATCTCTGATACTCTGAGGAACAAACAGAAAAACAACAATTAAATAATTTTTTTCAAACATAATGATATAGGTGATTGATTTTACCTGGTTTACCTTTTTTTTTTAGAGGTTTCAACCACCTATATTACTTAAGCATTCAAGAAATACAGAAAAAAAGAAAATCATGGTTTACTCGAGACTACTCCATAGGTAAACCCCAAAAATCGGAAATTGTAAATTAAAAACCATAAGAAACAGGGGGTTTCCTACTTCTCAGTCTCACCTTAACGGAGATGTGTTGTTAGCAATGATGACCAGCTTAGATTTTCCTTGTCTTAGGGTTTTCAACGATTGCTTCAGGCCAAGGACACATTTTCCAGACTTCATGACAAGAGCCAATTTGGTGTTGATGCTTTCTAGAGCTTTTTTCTAAAAGTAATAAATTTTAACTATTTAATTAACATTTTGGAAACAACAATAATATCTTTTACTATCAATAACTTAAGATAATTTGGCCTATTACAGAACAATTTGTTTGTATACAAAAAAATAAGTACAATAAGCTAAGGTATGCAGTGAGATACATTTGTAAAAGGCATGTTGAAGTAACATAGCATGTGTGACTTTTTTTTTTAATTGATGTACCATGCACACAAATAACCCTATTTTGATTGGTTAGAAAAAATGATAATACTAATATTATGTACATTGCACCATGAATAAATTAACAGGCATGTCAGCTAAATACCACTAAAATTGTGATAAAATGTTCCCCAGACTTTGAATAAATGCTATAATAAAAATAATCTACATCATCTATTTTATATTTTTCTTTCTATGTCTGAGGGAACATGCGCGACAATAGCAAAAATGAAACTTTAGTTGACATGCCTGTTTATTTAGTCATGCATTGTATATAAAAAAGAATGATATGAAAAAATTAACAGTGCGATGCCTACGTCACAAAATAGTGAAAGCAGCGTACATACGACTTGGATAACTAAGATATTTCAATGCAAAATTGGACACTTTTGAATAAAGCTAAAAAATTGAATTTCATATCTGCTCCAGATATTTAGGGGTAAATGTGAATAAACAAATTTAATGTTAGGTATAAGGTTATAATAAAACTAATAAGTAGAGGGAATTGAAAATTAATTTTTTTTAAATTTTAATTACACAAACATCTAAAATCTGAGGCAATTTTAAACAAAATACATAATTCAATGAAATGACAGTAGGGCAGGGCACTAGTGAACAAAATTTGTACGATATATTATTATTACTTTATAACAATATATAGTTACTCTTTTGAATAAATTCAGTTTACTCTACCAACACCCTACATAATAGCTGATTTATTATCTATGATGTAAACAACTAAAATTGATGAGGGTAACTACTGTATAGAATCTAATTGATAAAATTAATTTTTATAACGATTAACGATAGCATTGGTTATGAATACTATAGTAATACTCATTGACCAATAAAGCATTCATATACAAGGGCGATACTATAGTTACAATTACCTACCTACTGCATTATAAAAGCTAAAATAAATAAGAGAAGTTTAACTAACTTTTATTTAAGTTTATTTTAGGGTACAATAAATATTGAAATTACATGCTCTTGAAAACAAAATTGTGTTAAATCACGCTAAAAACACCGGTATACTATCAGTTACCTAGTTCATAATTTAAAATTACGGCTGTGGATAAGTGACCAAATAAGAAATCTCAAAAGTTTTAAATGATTTACAAAAATCTAGTCATTACACACATCCGTTTACGAATTATTACTAGGAGCAGTGCATAACACGTGGTTTATCGTGTAGCCGAGCCGAAAAAAATTATAAGAACACAGTGGTCCTATTTTTATATATTAAAAAACGTACCTGTTTCTTTCCAGCGGCCATCGTTTACGGTCGGTGTTAAGTGAAAACTAATTTGAGAAAAATAAAAAAAAATCCTAGTGGTAAACGTCAGGACGTGTGCCGAATGCCAGTTGTTACCGAAAAGAGAATGGCGGACGCCGGACGAGTGGACGACAAGGAATATGGGATGACGTCGCCGACTCGCAGCGTGGTGGGCGGACGTTGTGTTATCGTAATTTAATATTAATGGACCATGGTTACAGTAGCAAAATACTGGTACCGACACAGTGTGACCAAGTGAAATTAAAGAGAATGGTACCGATTTAGTTGACGCTTGCCAGGAGAGTATTCTCCCGCCAATCAAGTTAAGTTGATACCTACGTCTTTCGTATTTTCGGGCGCACACGAATTGCAAAACTTATGATCTTGAAAACCCTATAATATGCAATTAAAATATGCACTTAAACATTGTTTTACAATTTTTTTTAAATCCTAATCGAATAAAACCACGCATGGTGCGCACACGGCTCACTGTGCTTGTGATGTCGTATGGTGTACCGTGTACGACGTGTACGACGTTCCTAAACGAATATCTATCTATCTATCTATCTATTAAGTATTAATACAATTAATTACAGCAAATTTTATTATTGGCTTATCTGCGATACTCAAACGCTTCTAGGAAAAATATGTGTCCGTGACAGTCAATAATATTATACGACAAAATTTTAAAAAATACATTTTTATCCAAATATTTTGATTGTATGTTTAAAATAAAAATATCAGTGAGAAAAAAATTGATTTAAGTTAAATATGTCTCAACAAGTATAAAATTGAGTATAAAAGTGTAAAATATGACCTGAAAACAAAAATTAATCAATATATGCATTTATATGCAAAATAAAATTTTAAAACAATAGCTTTGTGAACAGTGTCGGCCTGGCCATGGCCGCTTAGCCGCAAACGGATCCGGCGCCCCCGACCATATTTGTGTTGAGGGGCCCCGATAGTACTATAAATATTGGATATTGAAATTACACAATTTGAATCGCATTCAAAAATATTAAATTGTATAATATTAAAAGGTATTATTTATATTATATTTATATAATTTTTTAGAATTATAAATAATTAGGTACTATAACTATTTAGTTAACTTAAATGTGTTTTTTAAATAACGTACTTTTAAAATAATATAATATTTTGAACTACATATAAGCACTTTTTTTTAACATTTTACGAAACAACATTTTTGGGAGCCCCCCTGAATAAATGCATCCGGGGCCCTTTAAGTACCAGGCCGACACTGTTTGTGAAAGCATGCACCTTATTTGTTTCATACTCTGCTATTTTTGTGAATGTGCAATACAAATATGCAAATGTTTCAAATTTAGTCCTCTGTTCTAAATTCATACTGCATCGTAGTATACCGTATACACTATACAGTATACTTAAACATTATATTTTATACATTAAAAATTAAAATAATAATAAATACAAAAGTTCATTAATATTTTAATAGCTTTATCAATGATGAAATCCAACAAAATAATTCAATTCAATTTACGTATCTACCTATTTCATATTTGTTTACCTAATTATGATTCACAACTAAATACTAATAATCAAATTTATTATTAGAATACTAAAAAAGGGCGGGTAAGTGTATGTCGCTCTGCTGTACAGTAGGTTACAAGTGAGTCACTGTAATGGATTGTGTTAGATTTTAATAATTTAATCCAATGATATAATATCATTGAATAAGAAAAACGATTCTGAGGGAAGACGGTCAGTCAGTCTATAATATCTTACTAAGTCTAAATGTATTTGATGATATTATTGTGAATAAACTAATTAATTTTAGTATTATAGGCATTAGTATTTACTATAGTTGGTTAAATTCATTTTTCTCAAAAAAATTATATTTTAAAATGCCATTGCGTGTATATAAAATATAACAATATATTCTAAAAGTTTCATATACCAACAAATAATATTTTTAAATTATATCAAAATAACTAAAATCATTATTCTTGGTTTAAATATGAAATTTTGTCTAAATTTGAAATTAAAATGTCTGTAAAAAATAAATGTGTTGATATATTTTTTAGATTTTTTGGTTACAGTATGATTTATTTATGAGAATTTTTGTTTTAAATTTTCAACTCTTAGTTATAAAAACTGAACATTTTATAATTTTTTAATTACAATGATTTATAATTTTCGAGATTTTGACAAATTTTGTCAAAATTCGAACTTTAAATGCTTATAAAAAAAAATCGTGCCTATGTATTTTTAAAATTTTTCAACTGATGTTGTAACAATATATAAGAAAGCTTGTATTAAATTTTCAGACTTTTTGGCCCACCAAATAAAATTTTATTGACAATTATAAAAAAAAAAACTAAAAAAATTGAAAACTAAAAATGTCTGTAAACAGCTCAAAACAAATCAAAATATTTTCAAAATTGAATGGTGTATAGAAAATGAGAATATAAACATTTAGTGAAATTTTCATGCATCTACAATTATTCGTTTTTGAATTACAACCAAATAAGAAAAACGCTACATGAGAAATCGAGTGAATATCCTATGTTGTAAAATTATGAACTTAAAACACTCATAAAAATTTATTTTTAATTGCTTTTAGATATTTTATTTTTGATAAAAGTAGAAAAACTTACGTTAAATCTTGTGTTAAAATTTAAAACCTTAGATTTAAAAAGAAAAATTTTATGAATTTCTAACTCCAAATAATTTGCAAATTTTCGTCATTTTTACGTAATTTGTCAAAATTTCAACTTTAAATGCTTAAAAAAAAAAATTGTGACTACAGATTTTTAATATTTTTCATGTGCCTTTGAAACAATATATTAGGAGCATTCTATTAAATTTTCAAGAATTTTTAACGAATAAATAAAATGTTATTGATTTTTAAAAAAAAAAAACCAAAAAGATTGGAAATTTAAAATGTCTGTAAACAGCTCAAAATAAGTCAAAATATTTTGAAAACGGTATGATATATAGAAACTGCTTATATAAACATTCAGTAAAAATTTCATGTATTTACCGTCATTTTTTTTAGACTTACACCAAAAACCAAAATCGATTTTATCGAAAATCAATGTTGCATAAAAATTCCCGTTTTTTCCTTAATTTTCCATTTGTTTTTCACGGTACTTTTGAAAACTACTGGAAAATGTTTACTTTTGACCCCCCAAAGTACCAACTAGATTCACTTTCCTATCAGAAAAGGTACTATTGAAGAAAATCTAAGCACTTTTACTGTCCCAAAACGTGATGACAGACACAAAAATAAAAAAAAAAATAAAAAAAAAAACACACATCATTGTAAAACCAATACATTCATCGCTTCGCTCAGAATCTAAAAAATAAAAAAAAATAAAAAAAAAAATAAAAAAAAAACACACATCATTGTAAAACCAATACATTCATCGCTCCGCTCAGAATCTAAAAATATTTACGCACATAATATCAAATATTATTCAATCAGCAATAATATTCAGCAGTAATTCTATGAATGAATAAAAATATAATAATAATTAATAAGTACCTAATTATTGTTCATTAATTATAATTAATGAGTACATACAAACATTGAAACATGTATGGGGTGCTGAGTAATTATAATAACTATAATATATTCTATGAATATTCAAGATTATAACAATTATTACTTATTATAGTTATTATATTTAGAAATGAAATTATATATTCTTTTTATGTATAAAATTATTTTTTATAAAATAGAATAAATTTTAAATCCTTGGTTTTAGAAAAAAAATTAACTTGACTTGATATAATATATATAACTATATATATTTATACCTTATATATTTAATGTCCTGGAACGGCTGGAACCACTGAAGTAGTTTGATTTATTAAATTTTCAACAGCGTGGTCCACAGAGGCTTCTTTGATTTGAGTCAAGACAGTGGGACTTTTGTAGTATTTGGTACAAATGTACAATAATGAATTTTTGTTCTCATTGCAAGCAGTTCTTTATGATTCTGCAGACCAGTGTCTTGTTCCTTCGAATGTGTGATTACATTCAATTCTACAAACAACGAGAACAAATCGACTATACTGGGGTGGAAGGTTAATTGGATTAAATTTTTCCTATTTATTTTTGGTGACAATTACATTTTTTTTTATTTATTGGCTATTTTCATGTATTATATATTTATATATCATTATTCTATTTCAATTATAATAATTGAAACGGGGCCCGGGCCCTGGTGTGGTACCGTGGTTAAACACTGTCACTAATGTAATAATGTGTGCTGCAGTCAAGCATAGTCTGACGTTACTCGCCACTCACCCTTAGATGGATAACATTATCCGACTTTTAGCAATGAATCCTCACACCACATAAACACTTGCTCCTCAACCAACCGTAATCCCCACACACCACACAACTGTGGGATATGAATCATTAAAAAAAAAATTATAATAATTAATACAGATTGCCAAATAATCTATTTGTATTTTATAGAATTTAAATAAACGTTATTCATGTACCTACTTACAAAATTAATACTATTTATAACCATTGATACATACATCTATTTTAAACATTTTTTTTTCGATCCCCCACACACCATTCAGAAATCCTGCGCATGGGCCTGATTTATATAACCATTGACTATTGTATAAGTATAATAACTTCAAATCAATAACTTTTGTAATTAGCTAAGAACTTTAAACTATGACTCCTATGAATTGTATAACTTGTTGTTATATAAATTTGCAATATACAGTAAGTATATACTATATAGGTACAATAAGAATATACATTATTACATTAATCATTTTTGATCATTTGGTTAGCACTGATAATTAATAGTTTATCACGCACTACCCACCGACTGCCACAAAGTAAATATTAGTCTGGACCCAACTGGGCACTGGCCCAGCTGCTACAGCTTCAAATCTACAACCAAGTTATTCAATATAAATTATATATATTATTTAATATTTATACACGCACAAACATACAACTTTATGTAATTTGTATACCATTAACTAATATACGACTATATTTGAAGTATCAACACTGTTTTGTCATCTTAAATGCCCTAGCTTTACGCATTTAATAAGAATAAAAAATACGCGGTCAAGTGGACAACTATTTACCTGTGAACTGATATATTATTTTCGTGGATTCAATAGATATACCATGAGTGCATAAATTACTTTTAATTGTTTATCCGTGTTTTATTGTGAACCCCTGAGCAGTACCCCGGTCGGCCTAGTGAACTACTGGCTACAATTGATAAATGATAATTTAATTTTTATATTAAACGGCCCATGATTAACTAACCTTAAGTTAGTTAACCATATGATATACGGCCGCAGTATATAATTTTTAAATCTCAGAAGCGCGGGACGTGCGCCCCCTCACGCACTCTGCCGACGACTACAACCGCGGTCCACGACCCTCCTCTTCTTAACCCCCACTACTTATCAATCGTTCTGTGTTTTTTTCTTGTTTGTTTTTCTTGTTTATTTACTGTTTGGTGTTTTCGTCTTATACCGCTTGGTATATATACCACCAATATAATATATTGGCATTCGGTTATCTGCGTGCTGACTGCTTCAGCGACTGTTTATGCGTTTTCCGGCTCGCCGTAATCCCGAATCCGCCATTGTTGTGTATGTGTTTGACGGCCGATTTACTTATTATTATACGTCGAATGCCTCAGAAGTCTCCCGACCTAGTTCACCTAGAGAGTCTGCAGTTGTTCGTGGTATTGGTCGAACGTGATTGATTGTCGATCACGACGACCGCGGTGGTGGTATTTGTACGATATAGACACGGTCGTAATGTCAGCCGGCGTTTCTGAACAGGTGAAATATAACCATAATTCTTACGTAGGTACTGGCTGTTGCGATTGGTACAATTTATAATATTTCGGTATTATTTTGTATTTATTTGTCATGTTCTATGTACTCGTTCAGCGCGTCAAGGGACAAGAACACCAAGGTAAATATGACAACAACAATAATGTAATTTTTAGCTAACATATTATATACCTACTACATACATCAGTTTTCATGAGAACTGTCTCATTGTTTACTTTGTGGTCGGCGTGTACTGATAGACATAGATTGGAGACTTAATTAATGTAGATTAGTAAAGCATACAAAACTGATTTTACTGAAAAAATCTCAAAAGCCTAATATACCTATACCCAGTATTAATTATTTCTGTGTTTTGTAAAATAGTCGATGGAGCAAAAGATCCCAACAAAGTAAAAGAGGCTGCACAATTTGAAACTGTTTGGCATCCACAACTCCAACAACAACCTGTAAGTAATAGTCATCATTTTTGTGTACCTAGTAATATAAATACAATTAATAGTTTATAAATTATAACTTTTTTGCGTAACAAAAATTATCAAAATAAAATGTAATTTTCTTTTAAAAGTTAAAATAGTACAAACTAATAATATTTTTTATATTTGATTTGATAATATATTGTATTAAATTAACAATTTTAATTATTTTATAAACAAATTTCAGGGTTATAATAATGTTATGACACCAGAGCAATATTATCAGTATCAAAACCCAGCTCCATATCAATATCCAACACCAGCTGCATTTAATATGGGTGAACGATCTTGGACAAATGCGCCTGAAGCGTTAACATATGTTGGAGGATATTTGCCTACCCCAGAGACTTATAATCAGCCCAATGTTTATAATGCTCAATACAATCATCCTACCCCTACCCCTGGCTATAACTATTACATTGCTCAAAAGCCATTTGTAGGATATTATAGAGCTGGAGATCAAATGTATGGAGTACCAATAAATGAACAAATAAAAACCATTGAACAAGATGTACAAGCATTAAGTGTAAATGATTATAGAGATAATAGTGGTTTACAACAGAAAAAAGTATCAACGTGGGCAGCTGTCCCAAACCAACCAGTGAAACCCATAATGTCATTGACTCCTGTAACCAAGAAGAAAAGTCCAGGTATGCCTCCACAACCTTTAATACCTGGTAAAAATGATGGGCAGTGGGAATCAAATGCTATAGCTAAACAACCTCCTCCTCCTCCTCCAGTTGTACAGGTTCAAGTTCCCCTTATTCAAGCTCCTGTAGTTGTGGAAACAAAACCTCAAAACTGGAATGATCATATAAATGTTCCTTCCTATAATGCTCCTCCTATAGCAGAAATACCTACTCACATACCTCCACCCGATCATATTAGACATGTACCACCCCCAACTATAATCATGTCATCACCACCACCACTACAGATTATAAATTCTCCAACAGAAGAAAATACCAAGCGTAAATTAATTGACGAACTAAAAATGAAAAATCATTATAATCCTGCTGAGTATTCTAATCCACCTGAAGGATCAAGATTTTTTATTATTAAATCTTATTCTGAAGATGATATTCATCGTTCAATTAAATATGAGATATGGTGCTCTACCGATCATGGAAATAGACGGTTAGATCAAGCATTTAGTTCATCAGATAAAAAAAAATATTTCTTTTGTACTCTGTAAATGGATCTGGACATTTTTGTGGGGTAGCAGAAATGATATCAGCTGTTGATTATAATTCTTCTAGTTCAGTATGGTGTCAAGATAAATGGAAAGGGCAGTTCGGTGTTCGGTAATTTTAAACAATTGTCAATGTTGATAAATAAATATGAGATTTAATTTTTAACTTTTTTTAGATGGATATATGTAAAAGATGTGCCAAACAATCAATTAAGGCACATTCGTTTGGAAAACAATGAAAACAAGCCAGTGACTCATTCTAGAGACACACAAGAGGTTCCTTATAATCAGGGTGTACAAGTATTAAGAATAATACATTCTTATAGACATGAAACTTCGATTTTTGATGACTTTCAACACTATGAAAACTTACAAAAATTAGAGGATAACAAAAAAAGTGCAGCTCCTCTTCCTCCATCATCACATTCAACCATTAACAAATTTAATCATATGGGGCCAGTTCAATTCTTAAATGATAACCGACCACCACAGCAAAACCATTATAAAGTTTGTTTACTTCAATTTTTTTTCTCCATATGTTATATTTTTAAGTGCGTTTAATTTGTATTTTGTTGTTTTATTTAGGATTGGGAAAATAAGCCAAAAGATACAAAAGTTGAAAGTAGGGAAAATTCTTACCAACCGCAGAAATTTGAAAACTTCAGTCATAACCATCGACCTAGAACTGATAATTATAGAGGCCGTAATGAAAATTATAGTAAAGAAGAAAACTTCAGGGAACATAAAACTTATCGCAGTGATCAAAATAGAATCCGTAATGATCATCATTGTAACTGGGATGAACAGTACAGAAGTGGAAATAATTTTAACAGAGGACGTAGGGGTAGAGGCGGACCTTCTGTCTTCGTGAATAGTAACTTGAAACAGACTAATCGTGGTTATGAATAAAACCAATGTTGGTTTCTTTGTTTTTTTACCTGTTTAAACTAAAACGGGATTGTAGAATTGTTCACAATGTTTAATCCTACGTTCCTAAATTATTTTCATTTTATTTGGAGAAATTGTTTTTATTTTACCTTAATGTTTGACCATTTTATTCAGCTATATTCATTGTTGACAGTTTTATCAACAATTAGTAGTGTAGGAGTAATTACTAATTTGAGTACTCCTATCTTAAATAATTGTAAGTTATGTATATCAATAATAATTAATAAATAACCATTCAAATTAAATAAATTTAGTTTTTATTCCTATATGTATAGAATACATAATTTTGCATGTATATAATTTTATTAAAACAATATAATCATGTCTTACAGAAGATTAATAATCTAGTATCAATAGGAATTAATTTTCTATTCCAAAACTTCTGGTCCACCAGCAAATTTAATTTAATTATTAATCTAGGCTCTGTTCAGAATAAGAATGCATCGGGCAAAGTCTGGTTCTAGTTTGCGCATTCACCCCACTCCACAGACCATTGCTGTTGATAACGTGCCTTGCTGTATGTGTGAGCGCTGTGCGTTCTTATTCTGAACAGAACATAGTAATAACAAGATTGATTATTGTGGCCATAATAATTGTCCTGACCAAAAGGGGGACACTTAGAAGTTTTTTTTTATAATGAATGACATCTATTGGATAAAACTATAAATTAATTACTACTGCTATTAATTTTATTTTTATGCAAAATTAATATTTATAAATAGTAAAATAACATTTGACTACTACTTAGTAGGTAGTTATAATATTACTATGTCTCAATGGTGTACATTTTACAACTAAAACCTTATGTAGAGTAAATTATATTGATATGAAAATTAAAATATTGAATAAATGCTAGACCATTTGAAAAGGGGATCCTGCAGATTTCTAAAGTGTGATAATCTTTAATGTGGGAAGGCTTAAGTACACTAAGATTGATGCAACTTTAAATAAGTATACTGTACTTAATTACAGTGTTTAAATGGTGATTTTTCAATTTATTGATTTAATGTGTGGATAATGGACATTGTACATTCATCTTGGAAATGCAAATAATTGTTTTTATATAGAAAAACACCAATCTTTGTAAAAGAACAAATTTTGCACATTCAATCTTGTATTATAAAATAGTTTTCATATTTGTAGCTGGATTATATATCATCTGTTTTTTTTAAAGAAGCAAATAAAATAGCTCATTAATCAGTATTTACCTGTTTATTGTGATGCAATAAAAAGTGCTTATTTTAAAAGTTTCAATCACAGACTAAAATAGACTCTTAATTTGTGGTTTCAATAGTTTCTGTATCAAAATCTTACAAATTATATTTTTATTTTATAGCATGGAGATTATACAATTTTTGAGTTAAATAAATTCAAATTAGGCTACTGGTGTTTTGAGAGGTAGAATGGCAAGAAACATTAACAATTATTGGGTTTTAACGAGATAAGCAACTGCTGAAGGTAATTAGTAATTGTATTTTTTTATAATAATGTATTATTATTATTTATTAGTAATTTACATTATATAATAACAAATCACAACTGAAGAATTTTGAATGTTTGATGCTAACACAGATAGTGTTGAGGGAATGTAAATTTGCCAGAATTTTTCGAATATAACTGTAAATTAATAGACTCAGAGGAACAATGGATTAAAATCACAAACAAAATAAATGTAATTATAAACTCATCTAGCATGAATAGATTTTGATAATGAAACACATGAATATAAAATATTTTTATCAATGTTATCCTAGACATGTGAAATCGTTGATTGTATTATTTCAACTTATAATTCTTCAAAAGTTTAAACTGGAAGTACTGAAAAAGTCTGAAAATTTGATTTGGGTAATCTTTTCATCGGCGAAAACACAAAACAAAAACAAAAACATCTTTTTTATCCTAGAGCAGCAGTTTCCAAACTTTCTCAGCCTTGGAGCCTTTTTTTAAGTAGAAGTTTCTCGTGGAGCCTCCAAGAAATATTTAACCCTGATTTTTATCTGCCTGTGTTCTATCAATAACATAATAAACAACGGACTGAGTCAGTCGTTTCGATTTATCGTCGTTTCTTAGTACCTAAAGTTCTAAAATTCAATAATTGTATACAATATTCTTATCGGGATTTTACGCATTATAGTAAATACATATCGGTGAATTATATTCATTTTCAATAATGAACTATTCTAAAAACTTTTGTGGTGTTACGAACGGAGCCCTTGGTAAGCCATTGCGGAGCACCATGTTCTCCCCGATGCACAGTTTGGGAACCGCTGTCCAAGAGAAACAAGTATTAATATTGTCTTAAAGAAGAAAAAAGTATAACGTATTTGTAGAAAAAATATTACTTACAGTAGTAAATTTAATTTAGGTAATCCAATATTTCCACAAAAATAAAAGATTAATTATACATAGTAGGAATATTGCTAATGTTGTTTTATAAAAGTAAAATTAGTTTATGTTGTATGTTATAATAGACATTTTAATAAGAATAATTTATTACATACACAATTAAGCTCATGCTATAAAAAGTAAAAGTAAAATGTATTATCATTAGTCAAATATTATACAATTTACTATTTTATTTAAATATACAGGAGACATACTATTATACTTAAGCTACAAAATCTAGAGGTCTATTAAAACCACCTTTACGGTTCATGTACTGTCGATATTTACGTTTAAGTATAACATGCACATCACCAACATTATTGCCGTCTACTTCTTTACCATGAGTAGTGTCAAAATTACAAAATCCCATCATTTTCATCATTTCTTGTTCTTCAGCAGTTTTTCCACGCAAATCTTCTTCTGTAACTTTAGGAGCAGTATGTTGGACAGACCTTGTGTATTTTTTGTCTTTTTTTGGTGGAGTTTTTGACCTCGATCTTCTTAAATCACGATTTCTAGAACGACGCCTCTCTCTTGAATGTCGTCTTACTGGTGATCTTGATCTTGAATGACGCTGACGAGAGCGGCTTCTTTTTCGCACATCACGTCTAGCCCTCGGTGAAGAACTTCGAGAACGACCACGACGTGGACTTCTTGAATGCTCACGTGGTTCACGCCTTGCTCTTGGTGATGAGCTTCGAGATCTACCTCTACGTGCTCTAGTTAAACTATTAGAACGATCACGATGTTTTTCTTTAGTACGATCATGTCCTTTATCTTTATAACGCTCTCGTTCCCTCATAATTATTCTGTAAATAAAATTAATATAAATACTAATTATACATTAATAACTCATAGTTTCATTTATAATTATCATATATATTATACAGTATTTCTTTCTATACTTTTTGAGCAAGTGCCTAACACACAATTATAACATACCTACAAATTATGGTAGTTTTGTGAAAATTTCAAGTAGAATTAAAATAACCTTTAAAGACATTAAAGAAGTTTGAATCAGATATATGTTAACTATGTATAAATGTAAAATACATACACAGTATACAAATGATTTTGATTTTATTTCTTCACTTTTATTCTCTAATCAACTAAATCTTTACATAATATACTGTGGCTAAGACAGACAGTAAATCTGTGTATAATCTTTCTTGAGTATTTTAAATATTATTATCTACTAATTACTGCTGTAGGTACTCACATACATCACAATTTACATACTTTTTTTAAGAACCCAATATTTTACCAAATTATATTACGTATATATATGAATTATTAATAATCAAATAGCTTTTAACAAACTTTGAAACT
This sequence comes from Nasonovia ribisnigri, assembly GCA_027563435.1. Classification (NCBI taxonomy): domain Eukaryota; kingdom Metazoa; phylum Arthropoda; class Insecta; order Hemiptera; family Aphididae; genus Nasonovia; species Nasonovia ribisnigri. The sequence continues at coordinate 198,200 of JANEHU010000236.1, read as the reverse complement.
TACCAATGATTGATATTTTCTTATGATTCCGTTTAGTTTTAGTCGTTTAGTGTTTAACATTAACAAACTCTAATCACAGAATCACGGATAAAAATAACAGGATTTTCAACATAGATAATAAAGAGTAAAAGCATTATTATCTATGATTCTCAACGACTGTTATCAATCTTTCCAACTTTGTAACATGGCGATAAACTTGTATCCACTATCCAGTTAGATTAATTAATGTTTAAAAAATGTGTTAATAAATGTTTTATATTATCATTTATCCGTGTTATATTTATGTATTATAATTGTTTATTTATGTAAAAAATCAAAAAAAATCTTAAAATATTGTGTTTACTGGGTATAGGTTAAAACTAAGATACATGGCAAAATTCAAAAAGTATCGTAGAAAATTATAAATAAAGCTAAATAATACCGCATGGAGCGCTGGGTATCATTCTCGCTGGTATCCAAGGATTGACAGACTAGAGTTTCAATAATCACAGCTGCGTCTCGTAACCTGTTTATCTTAAGCCATGCTTTGTAAATAGTTCTAGCAATCTAGCGGCATACTGATACGAACGCTAGTAGCCTAGGAAAATTGAAGATACCATGGTTTTAAGTGGTATATTATGGCATGTGCTCAACGAGAACGACACTATAGCTGAACCACAGATTATATACTAGTATGATATATACTATATGATCTAAGAGCTGAACTCATTGCCCGCCAAAAATTAATTGGTGTTATTGAAAATCCGTGATTATGATCACGGATAAAAAGTTTGTTTTGCATAAATAATCAATCGCATTTAATAATAAATGAGAATTAGGTAATTTGAATTAAAATCTAAGTAAGAAAAAAATTGATTTTGTTTTCGAATCGAACAATAAGTTTGGAGTGTAATAATATAATTTCAAGTAATTATAGGTGAGGTTCATAGTTTTCTTTTTGAAAAAAAAATGGTGTTTGTTAGAATAGAATATGTTTACTCGGAAACTGTTTATTAATATTGTACACATTTTCTGATTATTATTTATAGCGTAAAGTATAATCAAGTTACTATATGTCGATTTGAGTAAGGTTAGGTTCCGCAGTTCCGCTATAGTAATGCGAAAGCAGTTACCGCGGCGTCATCGGTTAAAATAGAAAAAAAACGTTAGGTTAGGTTTAAATTCAAAAGAGCAGGAGGTTCCTGGGAACCGTTGCGAACAGTAAAATTATGTACACTTTGCAAACGTGGGCCGTCCAAGGGACGAAAACCGCCAAGAACATATGGGAAATAGCTGCAAGTACTCCGGACGGCCCACGAAGACCCTAGGAAGAGATCCGGCGCATATATATAATAATTGTAAGGAGGTAAGTCAGGTTATTGTACCGTTTACCCTTACACCTGTGTTGCATATTCAGCATTTATAATTTATATTGTATACTAAACGTTTATATTAATAATAATAATCATAAGTATCATATTACGATCGGTGGGGATTGTCCATCGGTCATTAGCAAGTAGACAATATTAATGTACGTCTTTACGATTTATATGTTTGACAATAAAAGACTATAATTCACGTTTGTGTTATTATTCATATTAATGATACACAACAAATTGGCGACGAAGATAACAATAGTTTAATCGTAATCATTATTGCTTTAGAAGTTTCAAGTGTTAAGTGTATTCATACTAATACAAAATGACATCTCCAAAGCCTGAGTCTATTATGAACTTCAATCAAGTTATTGGGTCACCAGGAACATTTGAAACAGGTATGGATATTACAATTTTCGAGTCAAAATTAACAAATTTTTTTTGGCCAATTCAATCGAAAACAACATTCAAAAAAGAGCAATATTACTGTCATCGGTCAGTGAGGAAATTCATAAAGTGCTTTTTAGTTTATGTGTTCCTAGCACGCCTAACGATGTTGAGTATGATACTCTTATGAAAAGTTTAAACAAGTATTTCAAACCAATTAAGTCCTACTTTGCGGCTAGGTATAACTTTTATCAGGCTAAACAAAGACAGGACGAATCTGTGTGCCAATGGGGTGCACGTGTTAAGAATCTTGCTTCAAAATGTGGTTTTTCGTCGGAACTATCAACGGTCATCCGGGACATATTCGTTGTCGGTATGGGTTCAGGACCAATCCAAGATCGTCTGTTAGAAGAAGATGCTTCAAAAGTTGGAGTAACGTATTCAATTCTAATAGAAATTGCAACAGCCAAAGAAGCAGCAATGAATGACAAATGTGGTTGGAAAAAAGAAGAATGCGCAGATTTGAAGTACCAGAAGAAAAATAATGGACACTTTCAAGCCAAGCAGGGTTTCAACGCATCCAAGGAACAGAAAACCAAATGCGGGATTTGTGGCCGTTCCAACCATCTTCAAAAAGATTGTAGATACAAGGACTACCAATGCAACAATTGCGGTGAAAAGGGTCATTTGTCTACCGTATGTAAAAAGGGTAAGAAAGAAACAAAAAATAGTAAAACACAAAATAAATTTTTATCTAATAACGACGATGATGACGAAACAGTTAATCATGATCTTTCTAATACTTTTTTTTCTATAATCGATCAACATTCAGCGGTGAAACCGTTTATGGTAAATTTAATCGTAGAAAATAACAATGTTAACTTCGAAATTGACACCGGTTCACAACACAGCGTAATTTCAAAAAGATTATATCGTCAACTGTTTAGTCACATCGAATTAAAAAAAACGACATTTCACTATCTGATTACGTCGGCAATGACATTAAACCGATGGGAAAAATATTTGTCGATTCGCAGTACCAAAACAAAAAATTTACTATGTGTCTTTATGTAATCGAAAATGGTGGTCCGCCACTAATAGGTCGAAATGATATAAAAAATATAAAATGTTCTACGTTATTTAATATTGAAAATGACGTAAGTGTCGATAGTATTATAAGTAAATATAACAATGTTTTTAAAGATGAAGTAGGTACTTTTAACAAATACGAAATTTCATTAAACATCAAAGCAGGGGCGGTACAAAAATTTTACAAACCAAGGTCTATTCCTTTAGCATTAAAAGGCAAAGTTGAAACCGAAATAGAGCGTTTAGTTAAAAGTAATATTTTATTTCCCGTCGACCATAGTGAATGGGCAACTCCAATAGTACCAATATTAAAACCGGACGGCACAGTTAGAATTTGTGGGGATTTTAAAATAACAATAAATCCAGTATTAGAAGGGACCGAATATCCGCTTCCAAAAATAGAACATTTGTATGCAAATATTAGTGGTTCAAAATATTTTTCAAAAATAGATTTAAAAGACGCATACCAACAAATGGTTATTAAAGAATCTGATCGCAAATATACCACTATTAATACACACAAAGGTTTATTTAGCTATACCCGTAACCCTTTCGGTATAAAATCATCGGCAGGGGAGTTCCAAAAAGCTATGGAAACTTGCACAGCAGGTCTTGAGGGCATAGGTATATTCCAAGATGATATAATTGTTGCAGGATCTACTATCACAGAGCACAATGCTCGTCTAGAAAAATTACTAAATGTATTGTCAAATACAGGTTTAAGAGTAAAGTTGAATAAGTGCAAATTTATGCAAAAATCAATTGAATATTTGGGTCACAGGTTAGATGAAAATGGTTTACACACACTAACAAAACACACAGATGTTATAAGCAACGCAACTGTCCCAGAAAATAAAACATTGCTAAAATCATTTTTAGGTTTAGTTACGTATTATATAAAATTTATACCAAACGCTGCAAATATTTTAAAACCATTGTACATGCTTTTACGCAACGGCAATGAATGGAATTGGACACCAGAATGTGACAAAGCATTCAATAGAGTTAAACAAATTTTAATTTCGAAACCCGTTTTAGCACATTATGATCATAATTTTCCGTTAAAACTCGTAGTAGACGCATCATCGTATGCTCTAGGTGCAGTAATTTCGCATGTATACCCAGATCGAACAGAAAAACCTATAGCCTATGCATCAAGAGTTCTGTCTGAGTCAGAGTGTAAATTTCCACAAATTGAAAAAGAAGCTTTGGCAATTATTTACGGCGTTACAAAATTTTACGACTATTTATACGGTAGGCATTTCCTATTAGAAACTGACCATAAACCGTTAATATACATTTTTGGCGATAAAAAAGGCATCCCAATCTACGCTGCTAATCGTTTACAACGATGGGCCTATGTTCTATCATCATTTGATTTCGAAATAAAATATGTAAAATCTGAAAATAATACTGCCGATTTTTATCACGAATTAAAATTTCAAAATCAAAAATCGATAATCAAAACGAAGAATGTATTAGTCTTAATTTTATCCACGAACAATCACCTTTCACTCTAGACTGGTCTAAAATAAAAATTGAAACATGCAGAGACCCAATTCTCGCCAAGGTATTAAACGCAGTCAAAACAGGAGAATGGAACAGTGATTTTTCTAACAAATTAGAACTTAAATCTTATAATTCACGAAAAACTCAAATCTCAATGGAACAAGGATGCCTATTATGGGGTTACCGTGTTATTATACCAGCTAAATTTCGAAATAATATACTAAGCGAACTTCATTCATGCCACATGGGTTCTTCTAGTATGAAAAGTTTAGCGAGATCATATTTTTGGTGGCCAGGAATGGATAAGGAAATCGAAAATATTACGCAAAATTGCGACAATTGTATTAACGTTAGGCAAAACCCACCAAAATCTATTATATCTCCTTGGAAGTGGCCAGAAAAACCGTGGACTAGAGTGCATTGCGATTTTCTCGGACCATTTCAAAATAAATATTTTTTTGTCATAGTTGACGCAACCACAAAATGGTTAGAAGTATTTCAAGTAAATTCCATGACAGCAGAAATTATCATTCAAAAATTTTCAGAAACTATAGCACGATTTGGCATTCCAAAAACAATTACATCAGACGGCGCAAAATGTTTCACAGGTTTTGAATTTCAAGCATATTGCAAAAATCTAGGTATTAGACATATGACAGGTGCACCATTTCACCCAGAATCGAACGGCTGTGCTGAATCGGCAGTCAAAACAGTAAAAAATTTCTTTAAAAAATGCTCGTCTGCACAATCCCAATTAAATAAATTTCTCTTGATGTATCGTAATACACCGCATTCAACAACACGAGAAACGCCAGCTCAGCTAATGTTAGGTCGATCAACACGTTTACAATTTGACGCGTTAATGCCAAATACAAGCGAAGTAGTTATTGAGCGACAAATATCACAAATAAACAATGGTGGTAATAGGGCAGTATCTTTTAATATAGGCGATAATATATTAGCTAGAGATTATAGGAATACTAACAATAAATGGCAAAAGGGTAAAATTATCAAATGCATTAGTTACAACATGTATGACATAGAACTTGATGACGGGACTATTTGGAAAAGACATAATGATCAACTACTCATCGATAAATCGTCAACACATTCAAATAATTCTATTTCTCTTACACCGGCTAGACAAACAAATGAAAATTCTAAAAATACTGAAACAGTAGGTGAAAATCAAAATCCCGATCCGGTCGATCCCGTAATAGTAAATAAAACACCCAGACCAATTAGATTTAGAAAACCACCTCAGCGATATTCTCCAAGTGATTATGCATAGTGCAATAATTGCAATAATTAATTATTAATTATATCAATTAATATAAATAATAAATAAATAATAATAATAACTACCTACTAAAACTACTAACATAGTAATTAAGCACTATACAAAATTACAAAATACTGTATATTTTTTTTTATTATTATTTATTTTTTTTAAAGGAAAGAGATGTTGCATATTCAGCATTTATAATTTATATTGTATACTAAACGTTTATATTAATAATAATAATCATAAGTATCATATTACGATCGGTGGGGATTGTCCATCGGTCATTAGCAAGTAGACAATATTAATGTACGTCTTTACGATTTATATGTTTGACAATAAAAGACTATAATTCACGTTTGTGTTATTATTCATATTAATGATACACAACAACCTGTAAGGTATAAAATATTTGTATTGATTTTGTTTTGATTTATGTCAAATAAACGATGGAGTCGAGGAAGAATGCTAAAGCTGTTCCCACGGCATCGTCTGTTAAAAAGAAAAAAAAAAAGGTTTATACGCTGAAATAGTGAAAAGATGTTCCTCGCTTTTCAGCAATTTTAATACCTACGGATGTACACAAGTAGCGAATCAGTGATGGTAGGGGCAAGGCTAGAGCTTGAAGCTGACCTGGCAGCTGTTTGAATGATATTGGTAACATTATATCTAGATCTATGTCATCGAGTGTTTTTAATTTAATGTTTAATTTTATTTCTGAATTTTCAAGATCATAAAATTTATAGCGATTTGAAAATTTATTAAAAAGTTGGTAAGTTTATTTTTTAGTTGGAATAGTATTAAGAGTTAAAACTTTGGAAGTACAGATAAGTCATCTGTAATAAAATCGAGAATATTTTTAGTGGTGCAAAATAAAGTATTTGGGATTTTGACCACAATAAGGATATCTGGATCTTTTTGTGGAGGAGGATAGTCAATATTTTGATCCTGGTGAAGCTTATACTTGAAATGTTTTTGTACTTAATTTAAAACTGATTATGATAAAATTTTTAAAAATAAGGGGGGCGGAGCTCCCCGGGTTAAGTTAGGTACTCCTAGGAGTGGTAGTGCCGTAGTGGGGTTCTAAAAATGTACAAGGGCAGAAATATCTTTAATGGCTAAGAGCTCTGATGAACCTTGGTATGGCCTGGGTCAAATATTTGGAAACTCTGCGTATCAGCAGGTAACAAAGAAAATTGCAGTTTCAAAATGATGTAACTATATGTAATGGTTTTTTTTTTGCTTCGTGTGATTTATATACTACAACTGTATAATTCACGTATTATAATATTATGAAAGCTAAATTAAATATGTATCAGGATCTAATCTTAATTATATAAATACTTATCTATTTATTTTACTACTCGATTCGGATATAGTAATATGATGGTTTTTTGATATTATATTTAAAGGTGGTTGGAGCATACTATCATGTTGTAAGGAGTTATATTTAGGGTGGTACCAATGGAAATTTTATAGAATATACTATAGGTATTATTATTATTCTGTGGTATTATACACGAAAATGACACATGGGAGCCATATGTTTGGATTTAATTTGTTTTATATATATCATTATTTATACATGTATTATTTACAAACCATATTACTTTCTTATTTACTTGTATATTGATTTATAAATACTTCATATTTTTGTAAAATTGGCTTCAGGCGTTTGAATTATAAAACAAAATAAAATAAAATATTTAGGTACTTACAAGCAGTACCTGAAGCACAGATTATATTATGAAAATGTCTAGAAACATGTCTTTCTATCTCCTTCCTAGTAAAATTTAGTTTTGCGAATATTTAAAACCTAAGTTTTTAAATTTGAACGATGATGGATGATCCTTCCCCATAGAAATCAAAATTAGTAAAAAGTTTCCAAATGTTCTGTATTCCCCTAAATTTCAAAGCATAGTTTTGATTTTCTCTTGAATCTCAACGCTCTAATGCAGTGTTGCATAAACAATTTATTAAATTGACCGATCGTGGGCCACTAAACATTGTATAAGGGATCATTAGCTCACTATATAGATTCATTATTCATTAAGTGTTTAGTGCAACCCGGAACTAGAGTAGTTTTATATTAAGTTATAGTTTTACCATTAAAACTAAAAACGATATTATTGCCAATGTTGCAAGATGCCGAAAAAAAATGGACTCGTAACAAAAATGTAGCTAAATAACATTTTATACCTATACAGACTTCCTTGTTATTAGTTTAATAGATTTGAATACTCTGAATAATATTCTATTTTTAAATATGAAATAAAAATGAATGGTCTCGTCCAAAGAAGTAAAAACTTGAAAAATTATGACTTTGTCATTATAATATCTATCATCTATGGTAAACGCCAATCCTGATCATTCGTCGGAGACGATTCGCAGTTCTAGTAATTTCAATGAACAAAAAAATATTAATAGGCTTACAATGAACAGACAAGTCGTTAAACGGTAATTTTGTGCCTATACAACATTTATTCATATATTTCACTCTACTCAAGTTAATTTCATAAAATATCTCGATACTATCAGTTCAGAGCGAGATGAAGACGGATGAAGAAATAGCAGTTCCTTGATATCTGTACTCTAGATTGATACTCCTATATTCAACCCGAAGAGTCGACATATACGTAAGTTTGATTACCTATTCTTTAGGGGCTTACATTTACTTTTTAGTCTTAAAATTAATATTTATTTCCACGGAAAATCTGCTACTCGGGTGACGTAGATGCATATTTTACGTGCTTATAAAATACGTAAGTACAGGTGATGATGGTACATGCAGGTCGTAGAATATAATAATAATATATTTATACAATTAATTATAAATTGTGTTGAACATACCTTCACAGTCGTTCTTATGTCTCACAAAATAAAAGCTGAAAATTAGTTGAAGTATTTTGAAAATTGCATTGTGTATATAGGTATGTATGGAAATAAATAATGAACAAATACATTATGATGAATTTTGTACTACGTTTACAAGGTTTTTTGAAGAAAACATATTTTTATTAATATCTGTCGGAGATAAACTGAGGAAATTAAAAATATTCTTGAATAGCCTAAAATCAAAATAAGCGGGTAAGTGGGTGACGCTCTGCTGTACAGAAGGTTATTAGGGGGACACTGTATAATATATGGTATTAAATTTAAACTCAATGATGTTGTAGGTACCTATAGGTTTGTCGAAGTAATGCGCACGCAGTCCCGGCAGCGTCGTCGATAACAAGAAAAAAAAAAAAAAGGTACCTATAGGTAGGTAATATCATTGTATACAAAAAAAAATTCAAAGCGGAGACCGGGAGATGGTTTGTTGGACTAGGATATTTTATATTGTTATTTTTAATACGTTACATTTAGTTGAATTTATATTTTTTGCGTAATATTGAATATTATCATATTTATATATCAAAATATACTTAGACGTTTTAAGAACCCACAAATAATAATTTTAAATTAAGTACCTACATTTTTTTTATAAAAATAGAAAACTTATAAGAAATCTTGTATTCAATTTTCAAATCTTAGTTATAAAAAAAAAATTAATGATCGAAAATTGTATATGTCTATAAATAGCACAACATGGGTCAAAATAATTTCTGGTGTATAGATAATGCTAATATAAACATTCAGTGAAAAATTCATGTATCTACGGACTACGGTACATATTTTAGAGTTACACCTAGAACCAAAATCGATTTTGCTGAAAACCAATTTTGCGTAAAAATACCAGGTTTTTCTTAATTTTTATTTGTTTGTCCCTAGTCCCTACGTTTTTAATCTACGGGGAATTTTTAAATTTAGAATACCCGAATGCATCACCTAAATTCACTTTCCCATCGGAAAAGAAAAGATACTGAAGTTAAAAATCAAAGCTACAGACACAAAAAAATAGGTTATAAAATTAGAAACACACATCATTCTAATCACACATTATTATAAAATATAAAATATACCCAATACAATTAAAATTAACATATTAAATACCTAATTATTATTAATTTTAAATTAGTTAGTATTCGGTGAAATTGTTAAACTTGGAATTGTATAAATCTAGTTGGTATTATATAGTCGGTATATGTATATTATCAATTTGATGTGTTTATTATAAACCTGTAAATGAACTCTAAAAAACAGAAATTACATTTATTTATAATCACAGTTTTACTTAAGGATTCATAAAAATAAATACGCCTATATGCTTCTAATATCTACACACCATCAAATTGTTCCTATACGCGGAACTCTTTGATGTAAAAAGTTGCGTTTTATTAGATCTGTGGATTCATCATATTGACGTATAATTATATAATATATATCATTTATATTCCATGGCAATTGTCAAAGTCGATGCGGAAGGCACAGTCGATGAAAAATTTGAATATTTGAAGAAACGAAACTGACATGAACAAAAAAAAATACTTCTTATGGTTTTATTTTCAGATATGTATCTGGAGCGTTTTCAGAGTGACGTCGTAGCTTGGTGCACACGTCACGGATTCCGACGAATGCTGAAAGAATCGATGTTTAAATGTAAGTTTGTTTTATATTTAATTGGTTCTCAAATTTACTTTTTAAAGTTAAATTAAATATTTAATGTCACTAAAAATGTGCTGTCCAAGTATTATAGACGAATATTTTAGTTCCGAATTCGAAATGTATAAAATACGCGAGATCGAATAATGCAAACGCCCTAATCATTTTTCCTGTTCCAGGTCGTAGAAATATTATTATAATTAATAGGTGCATTCTTATATGCTTAGGTACTTGAAATATACACATACATTTTGGTTAAATTTATAGAAATACGTGTTCTAACTTATAAGTTATAAGTCATAAGTACAGGCCGGATTTATATTCTCTTAATATTCTTTTAAAATACCAGATACCTAAATATGATATTTTATGTCCTAAAAATATGTGTGACAAAATATTCTTTCAGTATAAATAAAAAAGTTTTAAAAATTTTAATTTATTATTTGATAATTTGCGTATTATATTAATTAATTAATTAAATGTACAACAATTTGGTTTTAAATATATTTAATTCAATTTATTTTTCCGATAACAATTCATAACTATATATTGTTCCGGTGTCATTTTAGTACGCCGATTTGTTAGAAAGTTTTTGTCACCCATAAAATACAATTTTAATTTAAAGATGGTATTTTTTTTTCTAAATCCAACGTTATAAGTTATAAATAACTATTAATATTTAGTGTAACATACTTATCTTCTATTATTCACCTAATAACTATATCATAGGGATTAAGGACGTATAACCATGTACATTTAAGCAAAATGTTCACGGAACGGTCAACTGCGTTTGTCCTGACGTGTACGCACTTATGAATAATATACTCGTATAGTCATGTAGGTACATATCTAAATAATATAATACATACACGAATGCCTTACCTATATTGTTTCTTCAAGAATACATGAACAAAAATTATTAATTATATATTATTATTATATATATACCTATAATTCATTGTAATAAAATAAACACACCTAGGAACTATAATTAGTAACAGGAGTAAATCCATGTATAACCTATTAAAATACAAACAAACAAACGAAAAACGATTCTGAGCAAAGACCTAATCATTTTATGACTAGGCATTTGTACAGTACCTTTAACAGTGAGTTAAATTCATTTTTCGAAAAATTAAATTTGAAAATATCATCGTTCATATAAATTATAATGATATACCCTAAAAGTCCCATATATCTACGAATAATATTTTTAAATTACAAATAAATAACTAAAATTGTTATTCTTGGTTTTAATAATTTGGTTAAAAATTTGAACTTTTATAAAAGGTTTATTAGATTTTTTGGTTACAGTATGAACTATTTATAAAAAAAATTGTTTATAGAAATACAAGTTGAACATTTTATACATTTTTAGCTACTTAGTAATTCATAAATTTTTTAATTTGATAAATGTTGTTAAAAATGGAACTTTAAATACTTATAAAAAAATCGTGCTTACGGATATTTATTATTTCTCAATTATAATTATAACTATTTATGAGGAACCTTATATTACATTTTCATATCTTAGGAAAACAAAGAAAATTGTGTATGAATATCTGACTACAAAATATAATGCGAATGTCGAAATTATGATGAATTTTATAAAAGTTTGAACTTGAAATGTCTATAAAAAAATCGTTCCTATGTTAATATTTTCAACTGCTATTATATTAACTTAAAAGGAAATTTGTATTAATTTTAAGCCTTTTGACCCAATGACTACAAATTTTTGACATTTATAGAATAATAAACAAAAAACATTTTAAATTTCAGACGTCAATAAATCACTCAAAACGACTCGAAATATTTGGAAATTTTATCATATATGAAAAATATAATTTAAACATAATTTTCGAAAACGTAAAAATCTCAGTTTTTCCTTAATTTTCTGTTTTTTTTCCGGACGGTTTTTACTTTTTACCCCCAAAGTACCTTTTGAAGATGTTGTTGATGAAAATTGATACATATTTACTGTCCCAAATAGTGACAACAGATACTAAAAAAATATATTAAAAAAAAAAAAAAAACAATTAATTATAATATCAATCTAAAATACAAACTAACACATAATATAATAGTTAGGTAGGTATGATACCAACTAAACATTATGTATACAATATATAATATGTGTAACGTGTAGGTCATAAGAATATTGTTGAACTTTTTACTGCAGGCTGCGTGTTATTTCAGAGATCGTATTCGCCAATGAAAATTTGCCAACTAGGAATAGTAATGTATCATCATAAGCAGACTGAAATGTGTAAACGTTGCAGTATTTCGAAGACTAAGTTGTATATCAGATTTTGATTCGGACACGGGGTATGTACCTATTTATTTTTTTCAGTAGTTTTCTTTTTTATTATGTATTGTTAATTGATAAGGGTGTGTATTGGCCGCAACTTTTTAAATTCTTTTTTTTTGTAACTACTGGTTTAACACTATATCGGCTATCAATAAAGTCGTGATAAAAATTAGGAAATTAGTGAGGTAAGATATTTTTTTAAGTAATTCTTTTAAGTGAATAGGCAGTGTATGAAGTGTAAGAAAAGAGTTTAAAAGGATATCCGAGGTTGTGAGAGAGATTGTGAGAAAGGTTGTGAGAGAGGTTGTGAGAGAGGTTTTGAGAGAGATTGTAAGAGAGGTTGCGAGAGAGATTAGGAGAGAGATTGTGAGAGAGGTTGCGAGAGAGATTATGAGATAGGTTTTAAGAGAGGTTGTGAGAGAAATTGAAGAGAGATTGCGAGAGAAATTGGGAGAGGTTGTGAGAGTGGTTGTGAGAGAGGTTAAGAGAGAGGTTGTGAAAGAGTTTGTGAGAGATTGTGAGAGAAATTTCGAGAGAGGTTGTGGGAGAGGTAAATGTTGTGGGAGGGAAAGAGAGGGGTGAGAAGAAAGAATAATATTTAAACATTATCTTTCGTTGTTATGTTTACAATATCGAATACATTTATAGTTAGGAAGAAAAGATCATTGCAAACCTCACGACTAGTGATGGTAGTCGTCAATCATCACTATGGCTTCAACTAACCATAGGTTTATTTAACTAACCTTCTTATAGGATAGAATAAAAAGATCGGTTGCCGGTTAGGATGTCAGCGCACTATTCCATATTTGATCCACGCACAACAAAAAAAAATAATAATAATAAGTTATGTCTAAAGACTAGTGTCAAATATACCCACGCACAACAAAAAAAAAATGATTATTTCTAGGTACTAAAAAAATAAAAAAATAAAACAATATAACAAATATATTAATATTTGAAGTACAACAATATAAAAAATATACCAACAAACAAAAATTCTTAAATACAATAAGAAAAATCTAGACACACACACAAAAAAAATTTAAAAAAAAATTAATGAATTAATTAATATTGAAGTAAAACATTATGCAAAATATACAATTAAAATAAAATTAATAACATTCTAAGAAAAATCCGAAAACAATCAGAAACAATAAAAATAATAATTTAAGTATAATTAATAAAAAATATAAGAAGTAAAAAAATGTAAAAAAAAATGTATGATTTGTTAATACTTAAATTAATACAATATGTAAAATATTCAATTAAAAAAAAAAACGCAAAAAATTCTAAGAATAAACCAGACAAAAAAAAAAAATAATGAGTAAAATATAAGTTGTAAAAAAATTTAATAAAAAGTTTATGATTTATTAATACCTTAATTATCACAATATAAAAAATATCCGATACAAAAAAAAATTCTTTACAATTATTAGAAAAATCCAAAGACACACAAAAAAATAAATAATAATATTAAGTATAATGTCTAGGTACTAAAAAATAATAAAAAAATTAACTACTTATACTTAAAGTATCACATTGCGCAAAACATGCAATGTAAAAATAAATGCATAAAATTCTTAGAAAAATTGTGACACACACAAAAAAAATAATGATAAGTTAAGTATAATTAATAAAAAAATTTAAAAGTAAAATGTATGATTTTTTAATACTTAAATTATCACAATATGCAAAATATGCGATTCAAAAATGTTTCATTATATTTTTAGAAAAAACCAGACACAAAAAAAAAAATAATAAATAAAATATAAGTAGTAAAAATTCTTAAAATTCTTAGAAAAATCCAGACAAAAAAAATAAATAATAAGTAAAATATAGTAGTAAAACATTTTAAAAAAAAGTTTATGATTTATTAATACTTAAATTATCATAATATGCGAAATATTCCAAATATACAATACAAAAAAACAAATTTAAAAATAAAAGTAAATCCCAGCACTGGAAAAAAAACAAATTCAAAAGTGAAAGTGTTATATAATATTAAAGTTGGATATTGGGTAAAATCAATCTCATATTAAAAATAAGAACACTAACCCAGTGACGGTTCTTGCGTACATGCTGGGTGAGCATTAATGGTCGAAAAATTGAAAATAGTTCTGAGTGGCTATTACAAGTTTTGGGATGCTAAGACTCTCTTAGCCACCCCCTAGTTGCGCGTGGGTCAGAGAGAGAAATAAGTGGTGCGCTAAAAATCAGACATCCTATTAAGTGTCATCAAGTTGATGAAGCTGTTGATTGCTGACATTTAACATTAACTGTGGTAGGTATGATTGGAAGTAAATGTAATTACTAATAAGTCATGATGATAAAATGTGGAAATCGTGGTACAATGATAGACGCATATTGGAAACGGTGTAATAATATCAGAGATCTCCCAAAAAAATACGTACAAATAGTTCAAACATTAATACCAACTTTATAAAATATTAATTTATAAAATAATATATTACTGAAATTATTATCATTATAAATTATATAAAACCATGAACTATGGAGTGTCCCATGTCTCACTGTACATAATATAGGTAATTATATATTTTTTGCTTCATAATTTCTGTTAAAATACTAGGAAAATGTAATAATTATAACTGCTAAATTGAGCTTTTACTTATAATATCTTTATAAAAAATTATCATAGAAGGCTAGGTACCATTATTTTACATAAAATAGGTAAATTTGGAGTTCAATTTAACTAATATATTCTAGTTTCTATTCGCCGAGAGTAACTAACACTAAGTTGACACTTATAATCCAAAGAAATCAAATTCAGCTCAAAATATAGCACTTCTACGGTATTTGGTATAAATATATTTAATAATTTTTCGATGGAACTTTGTTAATCAAGTATGTTCTTAGAAAATATAATGTTACTCTGCTCAAAAAATAATAGTGGAGCTTTAAGAAAAACATAAATAATTACAAATGTGGGTTAAAAATATTACATATATAATACAAATGGAAGGATTTTAGATAAAAATGAAATTAACACAACAGATATTGTTTAAATTTAATAAATGATAACATTCTATACAAATGCATTTATAAAATTAAATCAAATAACCAGTAATTTATTTGGGATAAGCGAAAAACCGTGGTTAAGCACTATAAAACTGTATTACATGATTCGAAGCAACTATTTGTAGGATTCGGTACACTAAATCCGAATCAATAATATTTAGAAGTACTATCTGGGGTGGTGGTGAATCTTCTTTGAAACAAGTCTCGTAAGATGATAGATTTTTAATTAAGGTAATATTGACTTATTAAAGTTGATGAAGAATATTTATAATGATAATATTTTGTTACTGCACAGTTCACACAGTCTCTCTTTCAAATTATGCCGTCTGCAAAATATTAATCTTTAGTACCTAAATTGATTGAGTATTTCACATTTATCGAAAAGAGTCTATAAAAAAAACATAGTGGTGCGGGGCCGCTCGAAACTAGGAAACGCTCTGAGTGTACGTATCGCCTTACTAGGTCGAGACGTCGAGGAACTGTCGTTTATAAAAAAATAAAGTGGTGCGGGGCCACGCTCAAAATGAAGAAACGCTCTGAGTATACGTATAGGCCGGTGTTGCTAGCTCCCGGATGGGTGACCACCCGGAATTTTTAGCAACAAATCCTTGCCACACATAAACTCACTTATTTTAAAATATTAGGTAAATATATAAAAAGTATGATTGTGTTAGTCACAATATTGTACAAACGATATCGTCTTCTATTTTCCCTAACTG
This sequence comes from Nasonovia ribisnigri, assembly GCA_027563435.1. Lineage (NCBI taxonomy): Eukaryota > Metazoa > Arthropoda > Insecta > Hemiptera > Aphididae > Nasonovia > Nasonovia ribisnigri. The sequence continues at coordinate 181,970 of JANEHU010000236.1, read as the reverse complement.
TACAAATGCTGAAAATCAATAAAATCAGAAATATTGTTACAAAAGAGAGATTGTCGTAACTTGATTTATAATTTTTCTGTTGAGAATCTGGGCTTTTAATATCAGAGGATGGAGGCAGAGATGCGCTTTTGTATTATAAGTAGAAATATTTGTTCACACTGGGTGACCAAAAGGACCACCCTCCAGACAATGCTTCAATATAAGTCCAAAATAAAATTATTCGAATCCGTTATAAAATTGTTCCAAATCTCAAAACTTTCCTAGTATTTTAAAAACATATGAATCTAAAAAAAAAATTCAGTAAAAATGCTGCTTAAAAAAAGTTTTTTCACCGGCATGTGTTGTCTCCAAGTGTGTCTTACAAGTGTAAAAAATATCAAACATTAATTCAGCAGTTATCATTGAAATTGTTAGTTTTAAATAATAATAATATCTCCAATATTAAAAATTATATGATCTGCTGAAATTGTTACCCACTTGTAAGACGGAGAAAATACATGCTGATAAATTATTAATATAATTATTACTTTTACAAAATTTACATCCAATCATACTTTCAAGTTGTGATCACAGTTATTGTGTCAACCTTAGATCATATACTTTGAATGGGCCCTTATCCCGATAATCTGTAGCACATATTACTATATTAGTGACAATGGTCTCTGACTAAGATACATATGCGAAGATAAATCACACAAGTTTAAGTATGTGAATTGATTTGGATCAATAAAAATGTCAGAGACTCGTAGCTTGTATGTGCTTCAAATTGTTTACACGGGTAAACTGGGCATAGTATATGATCTAAGGAGTCAGCAACCAACAGCTCAACTTGATGAAAAAAACACTTAAGTTCGGCAACAACTCAGGATCTTTTTATTCAAAGTGTCCTAATAAGTCATAAGGAGGTTAGTCAAGTAAACCTATAGTTACTTGAAGCTATGGAGATGATAGGCAACTATTATCATTGGTCATGAGCTGTGCATTGATCTTTTTCAACTAACTATCAAAGTATTCGATATTGTAAACATATGAATGAAAGAAAATATTTAAATATTATTCTTAAAGTGAGTTTAGGTTAGGTAAGGGTAGGGTAAGATATCATAACCTAACTATTAATAATATTTAACCACGTCTTTAATGCCGGCCGGTTAGCGTTATACCAGTAGAATTAAAAACTTTAAATACACTTTAATACCAACCTAGTCCTATATTAATTCCTAACATATTTTCTTACTCCTTAAAAAGTATTTACTTTCACGCTCCCACGTTCCCCTTTAATTTTTTTTTTATTACTATAAATCATGTAGATATTATTAAATCAATTTTCTAAACATCGACAACATGGAGTCATATAAATATTTTTCTAATTTTTTTTTCTTACTCCTTAAAAAGCACTTGCCTGCGGGCTCCCATGTTCCCCTTCAAAATTTCTTTTTTAATTAATATAAATCTTGTTTATATTTCTAAAACCAAATTTTTAAACAACAACCTGCTACCATATAAATTTTTTTCTAAATTTTTTTTTCTCACTCCTTGAAAAGTATTTGCCTACGGGCTCCCACGTTCCTCTTCCATTTTTTTTTTTTATGAATTTAAATCCTGTAGACATTTCTAGACCAATTTTTTAAACATCGACAACATGGTGTCATATAAATATTTTTCTAATTTTTTTTTCTTACTCCTTAAAAAGCACTTGCCTGCGGGCTCCCATGTTCCCCTTCAAAATTTCTTTTTTAATTAATATAAATCTTGTTTATATTTCTAAAACCAAATTTTTAAACAACAACCTGCTACCATATAAATTTTTTTCTAAATTTTTTTTTCTCACTCCTTGAAAAGTATTTGCCTGCGGGCTCCAACGTTCCCCTTCCAATTTTATTTTCATGAATTTAAATCCTTTAGACATTTCTAGACCAATTTTTAAACATTAACAATCTGGTGTCATGTAAATTTTTTTGTTGTTACCCTTTAAAAAGTATTAGCCTGCGGGCTCCCATGTTCCCCTTCAAAATTTCTTTTTAAATTAATATAAATCTTGTATATATTTCTAAACCAAATTTTTAAACAACAACCTGCTACCGTATAATTTTTTTTCTGAATTTTTTTTCTCACTCCTTTAAAAGTATTAGCCTGCGGGCTCCCACGTTCCCCTTCCAATTTTATTTTCATGAATTTAAATCCTGTAGACATTTCTAGACCAATTTTTTAAACATCGACAACATGGTGCCATATACATTTTTTTTTCTTATCCCTTAAAAAGTTTTTGACTGCGGGCACCAACGATCCCCTTCAAAATTTTTTTTAGTCAATGTTAAATCTGGATGATATTTTTATATAGATTTTTTAAACATAAACACCTGTTGCCAAATTAATTTATAAAATTTTTTTCTTGCTCCTTAAAAAGTATTTGCCTGCGGGCTCCAACGTTCCCCTTCAATTTTTTGTAAATATTTTTAAACTTTAACTACATAATAGTACCATATAATTTTCTAAACTTTATTTCTTGCTCTTTAAAAAGTATTTGCCTGCGGGCTCCAACGTTTCCCTTCAAAATTTTTTTTTACTCAATTTAAATCTTGATGATTTTTCTAAACCAATTTTTTTAACTTTAACAACCTAGTACCATAAAACTTCTAAACTTTTTTTTAAATTTAAATCTTGAACATTTTCCAAAACATCGACAACCTGGTACAATATTACCTTTTTTTATCATTCCTTAAAAGTATTTGCCTGCGGGCTCCCACGTTCCTCTTCCAATTTTTTTTTATCAATTTAAATATTAATGATTTTCTTATATAGATTTGTTAATAATTAACAACCTAGTGCCATATTACTTTTTTTTTCTCACTCCTTAAAAAGTATTTGCCTGCGTTCTCCCACGTTCCCCTTCCAAATTTTTTTTATCAATTTAAATCATATAGATATTTCTAAACCAATTTTTTTAAACATTGATAACCTGGTGTCAGGTAAATTCCTAAACATTTTTTCTTGCTCTTTAAAAAATAGTTGCCTGCGGGCTCCAACGTTCCCCATCAACAATTTTTTTTTTTTTTATTGATCTTGAAATTTATAAAATTTCCGTTGCGTCTACTAGGGGCCATTAGCGTTACATTAATTTATACAATAGGAAAAAAAAATAATTAATTATATACAATATAAAATAAAATACATAGTTTTATAAACGATTTGATTTTTATAAATAGGAACAATGTACACAGCAATATTGTTGTTATCTTATAATAATTTTAATATTTGTGATTTTTTGAAGAAACCGATTATATTAGTTTCTGTTTCTGGATTTGGACCCAGGCTTTCTCCGATGTGATGACTTATGTTGAATTCTTCTGTATGTTTTTGATATTTTCTATATTCCTCGAATATGTGTTTGATAGTAGGTAGGTAAGTGGGGTGCCACATACTTAGCATATTGGTAAAATTTTTAATTACAATTTAAATAAATTAAAATTTAATTTAATTTAAATATTAATGATTTACTTTACAGATTTTTAAACATAAACATCCTGGTACCATATTAATTTTTTTCTAAGTTTAATTTTCTTACACCTTAAAAAGTATTTGATGTGGACTCCCTGCAAGTTCCTATTCGTAATTCTTTTTTATGAATATAAATCTTGTAGATATTAGTAAACTAATTTTTAAATATAGAGTTTGTGATCAGTGTGATCATATTGTTTTGTTAACTGAGATTATACCAAGGTTGTGGATTATACATTTGTCATTTTTTAACGGTTTAATAATAAATTATTATTAGTTCCAAATTTAATATCCGAAATGAAGCATACGCAGGTATCTGGGATTTTGGCGCTTTTGCATGATACGATCAATTTTTTTCCTATCTCATTTTGGCGCTTATTTCCTCTACTATTGGGAGGGGGGATGAATATATTTTTATTTTTAAACAATGAAACAGTTGCTATATATACTGCTAACATTTGCGCATTATTATTTCAAAAAGTACTAACTTTTTCCCGAAATATTAATGCAGCACATAATAAGTAGGTGTATAGGAATACGCACCCAATTCAAACTTTTACATTGCTTCATACTTATTACCTTTTATAGAGTTGTGAGTTTACATTTTTAATTCACATATATATATATATATATATATTATACACTCGAATAAAATAAAGACATTTACACTAAAAAATTCAAAAATATGCGATTTAACCTAAAAATAAATTCACAGTTTTTTTTTTTATGACTTGATAGATAATATTATTATAGTGACCGATAAATAGTGATCGTAAAATATATCTATAAAAAAAAGGTACATCGTAAGTATCGGATACTCACCCGCCACTTGCCACAACTATTACATTAATATATCGTATTTTCGTAAGTCGATAAAATGTTCTTAATCATATTATACTTAAACTTGACCTTAAATGTACAGATATAGATTACCTAAAATTTAAGTTAGACCAACAAACAACATTGTTCCACAATTGGCAGACATATAAAAGTCAAATTCATAATTTTTTCACCGTTCTCCATAAATATGCAATAAAAAAAAGGGGTCAAGTAGATGATGTCGCTCCGCTGTACAGTAGGTTACAAGTAGATCACTGTATAATGGATGGTATTAAATTTGAATTCAATGATATAATATCATTGTATACGAAAAACGGTTCTGAGCGGAGACGGTAGGTCAGTCTAGGATATTTTAAATTATATTGATATTGTTATTTTACGGTAGCTGCTAAGTTGAATTAATATTATTCATATTATTTAATTATCAACCTAAAATTATCAGTGATGCTTGAAAAATATTATAATACATACTTTTACTCATTAAAATTGATTTTAATATGTAATTTCGTCCAAATTTGAACTTAAAATGTCTGTAAAAAATAACTGTTTATATATTTTTAGATTTTTTGTTTACAGTATGTGCTATTTATTAGAATCTTTATTTTAAATTTTCAATCCTTAGTTATAAAAAACTGACCATTTTATAATAGTTTAATTACAATAATTGATAATTTCCGAGATTTTGATGAATTTTGTCAAAATTCGAACTTTAAATGCTTACAAAAAAAATGTGTATTTGTAATATTTTTCAATTGCTATTGTAACAATATATCAGGAGCCTTGTATTAAATTTTCTTATTTTTGGCCCAACAAATAAAAATTTATTAGTATTTATATAAAAAAAAACTAAAAAAATTGAAAATTTAAATGATCCGTAAAAAGCTCAATAACAGTCAAAATATATTCAAAATTGGATGGTGTATAGAAAATGCTTATATAAACATTCAGTGAAATTTTCATGCATCTACAGTTATTAGTTTTTGAATTGCAACAAAATAAGAAAATCGCTACATGAGAAATCGAGTGAATATCTAATCTTGTACAAATTTGAACTTAAAATGCTCATAAAAATTTATGATGACTTGCTTATAAACATTTTTCTATTGATAAAATTAGGCAAACGTATGAGGAATCTTGTATTACATTTTCAAACCTTAGATATAAAAAGAAAAATTTTTATGAATTTCTAACTCAAAATAAATTGCACATTTTCGTCATTTTTATGTATTTTGTCAAAATTTGAACTTTGATTACCTATAAAAAAAATTGTGACTACGGATTTTTAATATTTTTCATATGCCTTTGAAACTATATATGTATTAGAAGCCTACTGTTAAATTTTAAAGATTTTTTACCCAACAAATAAATTTTTATTGACATTTATAGAAAAAAAAATTAAAAAATTGGAAACTGAAAATGTCCGTTTACAGCTCAAAATAAGTCAGAATATTTTGGAAATGCTAGGGTGTGTAGAAAATGCTTATATAAATATTCGGTCAAAATTTCATGTCTCTACGGTCATTTCTTTTAGAGTTATACCAAAAACTAAAATCGATTTTGTCGAAAATTGGTTTTCCGTAAAAATTCCCGTTTTTCCCTTAATTTTTCATTTGTTTTTCACGGCACTTTTGAAAACTACTGGGAAATTTTAACTTTTGACGTCCCAAAGTACCAACTAGATTCATTTTTCTATCAGAAAAGGTACTATTGAAGAAAATTGAAGCATTTTTACTGTCCTAAAATGTGATGACAGACACAAAAAAAAAAAAATAAAAAAACACACATCATTATAAAATCAATACATTCATCGTTCCGCTCAGAATCTAAAAGTGTTAAGACAATTGTTTTATAGTTAACTATATTAATTTCATATGCACTATAATGACTAAAATATGTGAAGTAAAATATCGTATTTATGATGGTAACGCTGTGAATCAAATTTGTATGTCACTTATATTCTGAATTCCGAATGGAATTATTCAATGTGCAATATCATTAAATTCACAACACTGCTTCACAATATGTTGACTTCTGGCAATTGGCAACATATATGTTTTTTAATCTCGTATATACTGAAACAGCAAGGATATTGAAATACTTTTTAAAAACGTTGATGCGTTTAATTAAAGTATTTAATACTGAACAAATATTTTGTTTCTATTGACGTGGAATTAACGTGTAGTTTACTACTATTATAGTATAATACTATAGTACCTACCCAAATTTCGCTGAGTAGGTATCGACCCACATTTGTCTCATCAGTTTTCGCCATCACTATTACGGTTTTATACTCTTATCTAAACTCTTAATGGTATATTATTATATTTATACAAATTTCTGCTACATGTGAATTCAGAGATAGAATAAGGTACATAGTTATGTGGGCGATTTCGACAACGAACCAGTGGCGTATCTGCGAGGGAGGGGCAATGGGTTGATCCCTCGAGAGTTTGGCCTTGCAGGTTTTATCCTATGTATAACTGTATCTTTAATAACACAATTTATTGTCAAATTAGCATAAGAATAAAATAAAAATGAATAATATTACTGTTGAAAAAAAAAATTCAAGAAGTTGATTAATGTGTGGCGTGGTGGGAGGGGGGCTCCGTATCAAGAGTTTTAAATTTACTCATCCCTCCTCCCCCCCCCCCTTTACCGAGCTTCAGATACACCACAATTCATAAACATTTAACGGTTGGTAAAAAAAACTTAAGAGAAAAATTATATTTTTTTTATCAAACATAGATAAATAAAAAAACCGTCAAAAAATTTAACACTATTCGAAATAATATGAGTATAATATTATGTAGAGTGCCGTTAAAAATATAATCATCATGATATAATATTATAATATAGAGCTGTCCAGTCGAAGGTATATTTAATGCCTACGACGATGAATAATACGATGTTTTAATTCTACGCGTACAGTAGTTTATGAGCACGTTCTCAAATTTCGGCGTTATTCGCACCTTATATCCCATTATATGCCTGCGCATTTTAATTAGTTGATCTCCGTGGGACGACTGATGCACCCGGCGAGTTTATGAATATAATATACGAGACAGGTCGCCGGCGACGAGGTGGACCTGTCGATGCAATAACGCGATTATGTCGTTCGAGTACACGCTTAACATGCAGCGAACATTGTACAGGGCGATGCCCTCTTTTATCCTTCTCCGATAACGCAGTAATTAAAATCTGATTTTTGGAATTTTCAAATATTCAATTTAGAATATTTTCAAATTCTTAAGATTGTTCGTACTACTTAAGGTGGGTGTGTTCAGTGTACTGCGTGGATAGAAAATTAATGTTAAGGATAATTATATGCCCACGATAATGGGTTTGGGAGATATGAGGACTATGACGATTTTATCGTTTTGGTAACTTATATTAATGTATCAATCTTTATAATTTCTAATAAATGTATCGAGTATAATTTATTATGAATACTAGATCCAATATTACATCTATTTTGTACTTTTGTAAAACCATTTTTAATGAATTCTTAGTATAAACATTTTGATAACTGGGAAACTACTCGTTCAAATTTTGATTTGAATAGGTAGAACAATATATTTTTAAAAAAATAACTCACTAAACAATTTACAGTAAAAAGTAGATTCTTGTGTGAAAAACATAAGTTTGCATCACCACATAAAAATTTCAATCATTTAAAAATATGGCCCTTAATAGTAGCTAACCTAATACCTATACTTAAAAATTCCAAACAACAGAATTTGAATAACTTAATTACTAAAGGAATATATGCGGGTGGAAATGCTTGGTGAATCAGCCTGTATATATGTGACGAAATAGATTTTTTGTTTAAAAATTTCACAATAAATTAGTCTCTTATTATTATTCACGAGAATTCGTTTTATAACGTATCCAGTGTAAACAGAACAAAAACAAGAATAATACAAATCTTTTAGTAGGTTTATGTATAGGTATATTTTTTTTTTTTTAGATACCGCGAGATTTTTATATTATTATATTTGAAAGGACGTCGTTTATACAAACAAGACACAATATTAAATATAAACATTTTTCATAAAGACGGAGCACGTAATACATAAAATATTTCACGTTTATATTTTATACCTATCTACTGGTGCAGCTGCTGCGATATTATTGTGTTATCATTTATTATTCTTTGACTAACCCTCTTCGGATATTTACAGATGAATATTACAACCTGCAGCTTCCTTTTGAAATTGTTTTTTCCCCTTAAACCTTCCTACAACGGTAATTTTTGTGATAATGTCTTGTTTTAAATAATAATACACAAGTCAAAAACGCTTTTATCATACTAATATCAAAAATAATAAACAAAAATTCATTATTACAAAAATGCAGTCCTTATAGTTTATTGTAAGGATTTTTCCCAACTGCACAAATACAATTTATGTTATAGTAACTTGAGGGGGCTTTGCACCCAGTAAACTATACTCTATTTTCATTTACAAGTTATGATAAATGAGTATAGATTTTAGATAAACTGGATGGGTTATACACGTTTTATAATATTTACTATAACTATAGAGTATAGACTATAATTGATATTATATTGAATAAAAATAGTATATTATCTATCGACTGACAATGAGCTTTTCGAGGATGTTATCATTTAATATTATCAGTTTTTAGAAATTAAATAGACATTCGGAGACCGATGACGATTGCTGATATATGATAGGTAATACTATTAGCTACTATAGGTATTCTTATAATTTAAAAGTTTTAACTATCATAAGTATACTAATTCTCGGTATCCTCTATTATAAACTAGAATAAGCCATTTTTAATATTCCTTAATTATTCTTTCCAAGTGTATATTTTATAATTCCTACTGCACAATATTATTAGTGTCCTACAACTACTGAATCCTTCAACAAAGTCTGCAAAAATGTACAGTAGTATTTCAATGTTACGTTTTAAAATTCGTCTAAAACATAAATTTAATTATTATATAAATATTATTGTTCTTTAAATGTAATCATTGAATAGGTTATGTATAATAAGTGACTGATCAAATTTTATCGAACAAACATATCTAATATGTGTACAATCCAGTGTCTTAAAAAAATATTTTAACGCATGACATGACTTTTTTTTATTTACAATCTATTTGTACATATTGTACAACAAGCAAATGGATCAGTGAAATTTAAACACACACGAAGATGTGTAGAAGGCGGAGTACAGTGACATCATTACATAAATTCGAAAACGCACATCTTAAGTGCAAACATAAGTTACGAGTATACATTTTATTTTTTTTACCATTATGATTTGTCCATAAATAATATTATATAAATAATATTACATTATGTTTTATATTTTAATACACATTGACCTCTTTCAGTCCCATTGTGGCAGCTTTTCTCCAAAGTCGAAATTTTGCCAAGTCCTTTCGAGTTACGATACCGACTACCTAAAAAAAAAATTTAATATATTTTAGTTCGTTTATTTTTGATTGTTCAGTTCAATATTTAGTAACTATAAGAAAATATTTCTAAATTTCTAAATTTTGTCTTTTATTGTGTAATGCAATGATTTGTATAAAATTGTGTGTAGTCCACGGTGTCGGAAAATAGTCTAATGATTTGGTCGTTAAATGCATTTCTTTCATAATAAAATTAAAAAATACATTTTCTAAAAATGCTATCATGCTGTACTGGTGGTTATAGCCAGGTGGTTTTTTTTTTACACTAGCTGAAGATAGGCTGCCGAAAGTCTGCAAATTATTTATAGGATCTGTACTAGCAACAAAAAACGTATTAACCAACCATGGGTGTTTAATTGAAATAAGACGATGCCTAATCGACAGTAAATGTTTACTTTAATGCTGCAATGCATTATTAATGCATAGGTGCTTGCCGGCTAAATACTTAACAATAGCTCCAGAACGACGTTGACGTCTCAAGCGCTTATCGAAAACTGCGCCGGCGACCGACATGCAGTTCGTCGCGCCGGCAAACATAATACCCTCCTCGTGTGTGATGATATAATATTAAATTGTATAAATATTTTGTAATGTATTATACGGTTTTAATCCACCAACAGCGTCATGTTTTTACGAACCGTCGCGACGCCACAAATAATAATTCATAATTATTTTTACGGTAAATAATTTACTAAAGTGAATCCAACAAATTATTACGTAATGCACTTAACGGCGCTGTGTGTTTCGAGTCGGGTTTTCTGTTTAGAATAAAGGGCGTATAACTCGTTGTGGCGTAGTATTCGTTGAATGTGCACAAGTTTTTGTCCAAAGAGGAGACCGAGACGGGATCTATACCGTACCACACCGTTTCCAGTAATTGTTAGTCGAGGAAGTTATATTAATATGTTAATTTCTGTTGCCGGTATTTTTTAATTGCCACTGATGTCAATTTCCTCGATGTAAATCGTTCTAGAAAGTTTCCACGAATCAATTAGTGTACAGGATTTGTATTTCCTAGGTTTAAGTTCGTTATGGCACCCTATATCATATACGCATTCTATGTTATATTCACACCTAAATATAGTTGATAGGTATACACTATACAGCTACAGACTTATAATAAAGGTAGATACTGTTTTGTTTTGGACTGTATATTTATTTACCTTGTTCTTGGGTCTCGACTCTCAAGTGTAGGTTTCTATAATACCGTATAATACCGGTGGGTTTGACATTTTTATCACATAATATTATGTAATATATGTATATGTAAGTAGTAAGTCATCGCTATAAGGACTATGAGGGTAGGTTAAATAATAATGACTAGTTATTTATGTTGTTCGATGATCGACACTATATTATATGTATACCTTTGAATAGGTAGTTAATAAATTGATTTATAAATGTCCATTATCTTATCTGTTTGATATTTATTAATATCTTACGTAAAAAAACATCCAAAATTCAATCATATAATTTGTTTTTACTCTGAAAATTAATTTTCGGAGAAATTATTTTAGTTCCTTAATCACTTAAGGACTTAAAATGAAGGTAAATATTACTCAAATAGTAAATTATTCGAGAGTCGATTAATGATGAAGAGAAAAAGTTAACTAGAGTGTGCAGAATTCTAGCAGGGATGCAAGATTATTGTAAGGAGTGCCAAGGTACACACTCATTAGGGGTTTTAATAATAATATTACAAAAATAAAACCACCATAAAATAGAGAGAGAAATAACATCAAGTATTTTGTCTAAAGGAACATTAACACATCTACTTAACTAAATTAAATGTTGAAAACAAAACTAATTAATTTAATCATTCTTGCTTTTATGCTAGATGAACAAAGACGAAAGTTTAGAAAAGTGAAACAAGCTCTTTGAATGAATAATTAATGAACAAACTGATAATAATATAGAAACATTTAGTTTTCACGTATACTGTATAGCATAACTCTCCGTGAATAATAGTTATAATCCAATTTGGGCGGAATAAGGCCGAGACGCAAAAAAAAACAAACAAATTGATCACTACTTCAGATAATATACGTGAACATCACGACATCATTATATAAAAAATGTATACTGAAATATATTTAACATATTCTCATACCTCGTTTGTGTTGTTGATAACAACAATGTGCCGCAGTCCTAGAGTGCGAAACAATCTAAAAGTCCTTGATAAACTTGTTTCCTAAAAGAAATTTAAAAAAAAAAATCGTAATTATAAGGTAAATATGTCATAGAAAAATGTACGTAGTGTAGCAATAGGTAAAATGTACAATTTTAATATTCTGTTAAGTTATTATTTGTAAGGTTGTTGGTACGATATAATTTAAATCTGCTATATAATTTGTCTTTAGCCGTTAAATACAAATCGTATGTGCTCGCTCGCACTTTAATTCGCACATTAAGCCAGTGGCGTATCTACGGGGGAAGGGGTCGTATCATTCAACCCCCCCCCCTAAAAAAATCATAAATACACTACTGTTTAGAGCATATAGATTACCTATTTTAATTAACCGACCACCGAATAATTTACGAGCACGAGAACCCACGAAATTTGTTTTCGTCCTCAAATGAAATTGTTTCAATTTTTAGTCCGGTAAACATCCCGTAGATATATAGTGGTTTTTCCATCATACTCTAAGCTCTGCGAAGAAAATATGTTTATCTATTGATAGTTATTATACGCATGCAGTTGGTCTAGTTGTTCGTGTCAAAACAATATTATACGGCACATGTAATTTTACGAAAGCGTGATTTTGGCTAATAGGAATATAACTCTGTATAGATTGTAAATATATTGTTTTATAAATAATAAAAAAAAAAGATGAAGAATATAACTTGACTTATTAGTTATAACTTATAAGTATCTATTATAACGAATGGTTAAAAATAAACCACTGTCGAAAACGACATAAACAACGATCGATTTATGGTGCAAGAACTTTACTTTTTATAATGATACATTGCAATTATTTGTATAGTCATCTACAGCTGTTTGTCTTATACAGGGTTAAAAAAATGAAAAAAAGAATATGATTGTACCAATTTATATAACGGAAACACCTACAATATGCGTCATAATCCTTATCCACTGTGCTGTCTATATGAATGTGGAAAATATGAATCTATATTAAAGTATAAAAATAATAACACATATTTTTAAAATTTAACTATTTCCATAATTTAGTAAATGTATGTTTTTACTATTTTATAATACATATTTGATGATGCCTTTAGGTCTCAAACTTTTTATGACAATATCTTGTTTTTGATCAAACACTATAGACACGGACAACGGAGGAAAATATTTCTTTAAAACTGTTTAAGTTTAAGTAGATATAAAATATAAGACCAATATTTTAACCGATAATATTTAAAGTTTTGAAAATGGGAGTGGAAGGACTCATCAGTGATTTATAATTCCTCTCCATGTCCTTATGTATCACAAATACTTTTCTCACACTTTAAATATCTATATTATAAATAGTTATTGATTATTTGATCAAAATGCCGACGAATAGTGTAGAATAAGGTAAAAAGGTATGGTATAAATTGTTTGAATTTAATCATAATAATTATAAAAATATTATAAATTCTTATACATGTATATGAATAGTTTCAAGTTTCCACAAATAACATTTTTTGAATTGCAATAAAATTACGAACTAAATCATTAGAGAAAAAATCGTTATTTTTAACTTCAAATGTCTATATAAAAGATTGTGGCTGTGTGTTTTTGATATTCTTAAGTTAGTGTAACAACAAATTTTGGATCACCTTAAATTACATTTTCTAGTCTTTGAAAATTTAAAATTTAAATTTGATGAATATTAATTATATTTACAAACATTTATAAAATGTTATGAATTTTATCAAAATTTGTCAAACAGATATTAAAACTTATAAGTTATAACGCTTATAAAAAAAATGATTACATTGTATTATTGATATTTCATAACTGCTGCAAAAATAAGTTATATGGAAACTTGCATTAAACTTTCAAGCTTTTTGACCGAGAAACAAAATGTTTTCAACATAAATCAAAAAAAAAAATATTAATATTTGGTGAAAGTGTCAAGTCTATAAGGTTTTATTTCTTTCTGAATTACAGTTAACAACAGAATTGATTTTGTCAAAGCTGATGTAGCGTAAATATTTATGCTTATTCTTTGTTTTTTGTTAGTTAATTCCAATTATTAAGAAAAGAACTGGGAATTTCCAACTTTTGACCCCTAAAGTACCAATTAGATCAAATTTTCTACCAGAAACCACTCTCAATGTTGAAGTTTGAAGCAATTTTTCTGCAGCTTCAAAGTGTCGTTGGCTACAAAGAAAAATAAAAGAACCAGATGAGTCGCTCTGCTATAAAGGTTGTAAAGGTGCTGTAGTAGTTAACAAGTATTATACCTCGTCATTGAGACATTGAGTACTGCAGGTAGGTCATTGACCTAAATAGGGATACATTAAATCTGAATTTAATGATAAATCATTGTACATGAATACATGATTGAATGGTACTAAAGTATAAAACTATAAAAACGTTTTTGAGCAGAGAAGGACTATATTTTTTTATGGATATTTTATGGTTTATTCATTTTGATATTAGTAATTTAGTAGTTTATATATTATATTTTTCATAATTATACGGCAGACTGAACTTGAAATAATTTTTACCAAAATAAATAGTATAATATATTAGGTAGTTATATAATAATAATTACTTTAATATTATTTCGAATATTGTCATCTTCTATAGCTATGTATACTTGGTAAATATTGGCGTTTCATATAACAGTGTAGGTTCATGGTAAAAATAGCATAATATTAATCTAAAAATGTTTAAAATATTACTGTGTACCTATAACAAATAATAATGTCAGTAGATACCTATAGACTGTGCTATAGAGAAAAAAAGTTTCAATTGGTCACTGTAGCTCACTGTATATAATAAATGTAATAATTAAATCTACTTTATTACTAATTTATAATGATAAAATAAATTATTTTTATAAAAATAATAATATATAGACTGACAGACCGATCAGAATCATTTGTTGTATACTTACAAAGATTTTATATCATTGAATAATTAAAATTTAACACATAGTGGCACAGCTAAATAGAACCTACTTATACACCATTTTTGCTTTTGTTTTTGGGTCTGTGTCTGTCATCACCTTTTGGGGCAGTAAAAATGCTTTAATTTACAACTTTGGGAGTGGTTTCTGGTAAAAAATTGTATCTAGATGGTTTTTGGTTATTTTTTGTGGGAGGTGGTGTAGAGTGTATAAAGTAAAAAATTCAGAGTACTTTTCGAGAGAAGCAGAAAAAATTTAAATAATTTTCGCTCGGTCCTAAAACTTGTAAATTGAATACAAAGTTCCTCTACAAATTTTAACAAAATTTGAAAAATTCATGAATATTAAATTTTTTAGTTAATAATGTTAGAAATTTTCAATTTTTATACCTAATGCTTTAAAATGTATCTAATACTATGTTTCTCCTAAGTTCATAGAGCAACCAAAAAATCTGTAAAGTATATAAATACAGTTTTAGGTTTCTAAACATAAGTTTAGAACACCTTATATTCCCGTTGTGTCTGTCCGTCCGTTCACCCGTTAGTTATAAGTTATAATATGTATAATATGTATATATAATTACGATTGTTGATATCAAGATATTAATTTACTGTCCGTAGTTACGGTATATAGTTACGAATTACGATTGTTTGTACTAAGATATTTAATTACGTTTTTTGGTATTAAGATAATTACCTATTGTAAACGTATTTAATAAAGATTCTCTAGCTCTAGGGTTAGCAAATTCTATTTAAATTGTACTTGGAACTATACTTGATTGTATTGTATTCAAATACGTTTAGAAATCGGGTATTTAGCACGCTCGTTGAATGAGCTTTCCTAACTGTTTTTTTTACAGACATTTTAAGTTCAATTTGGACCAAATTTATGTAAACTAAATTAAATTAAATCTATTCCAACAAAGAATAACGGTTTTGTTTTTTTTGTTGTAATTTAATGATATTATTCATGGGTACTTGAAACTTTTAACGTATATTATTATATTTTATACACACAATGACATTTTTATATACAATGATTTTAGTAAATTTAAATTTAAATTCAAATTTAATTTATCTCACCTTATAACTAGTAAAATAAAATATATCATTAAATAAACTTATGCATATAAATATACATATTATTCGTTACAAAAGTGACTTACTCTTCAATGAGAGATAAACTCGACACCTACTGTACAGCAGTATGGTACCTTCTTCCCCCTATTTGTTTTCAGTTTTAACAACAAAATAATTTGCAAATGTACGTAGATGCAATATTTTGTGTGACTAAATTAAAAAAAAAAGTAAAAGAAAATAAATTTATCTTTGGTATGATAAATACAACGTTCTTGGGTAGTAATAATATTATACTAATAAATATAAAAACATCGGAAAACATCAGAAAGCCCTAAATTAAATTTATCAATTTGTCCGCAGTATTTAATTATTTTTTCATATTTCCAAACTGTTTTTTTTTACTCAATTCAATTACAATGTATATCTTGTTTAGTTTCAATTAAAGTCGTAAGTTTTATACAATTATACAACTAACGAGATTGTAGACACAAACATCAAAAACTTAATAAAGAAATTCGATTAAATACATGGTTTTATTTTTAAGTTATATTAAAGAATATATATATTACCCAGAATGTTCTTGGATAAACTTTCATAATAATCATCACCAATACATAATACCTACGTAGCTATATATACCTATATATTGGTTCAGGGTTTTGACATTTTTGACACTTTTTAGTCCATATTGTTAGTTTGTAGAATAGTGCAGAGTCTCAAAAATTTAATATCAGGAAAATATTCGTTTACCCTGACAGTGCTATATTTTAAATGTATTATGAGATAATTGTATACTTCGACATTATAAAGACGTTTAATCATAAAATAATTAAGTAATGCCAAATATATTTGTTCACCAGTTAATTGTAATTTGAACGTTTAAATTTAATTTAAAATACTGTTTAAATAAACAGATGTCCAATGGCAATGAATTAGTACGTGAAAGTTGGCATAGTATTGTATTATTGTTGTTAAGTTGAAATACATTAAAAATCATCGCACTTGAAAAATAAATAAGTTATAATTCTTATAATGCTCAGAACTAAACATTTCTAAAAAGTTATCTAAGATGGGATTGTTGGAAAATTTCAAAATTTAATTTTTAAAGTTCCAATTCAAAACATTTATAATTAAATTATTATTATTCATGTTTTTAGAGATATTTGAAATGTTTGAAATATATTTAAGTTAAAATAAACATTTTATTAAGATTTCAAGTCTCTAGACTTTCTTATTTCTTTTAAAATTTAAATTACACATTATTCATAGAACTAAATAAAGGAAATGTTTTATGTATTTGTTTTAGTCGAAATTATCATTGCATATCATCAATACAATAACTTCATTAAATTCTAAAAAAAAAAAATTTTGAATAGCGATTTTTTTATTTATCAACTTGTTACATTTCTACAAGGTATACATTTTTAGGCTTTAATGACTTCAAATTGTCAAATAATAAAAACATTAAGTCTTTGTTTCTATAGCAGTCATTTAATATATTTATATTTATTTAAATGATGTTTTTTTAGCAATCAAACATTTTTTATAAAGACAAAACAACTGTTTTAAGTTTAAAGCAAGGTCTCCAATATTGGGGTATCGTAGGGTGCCCTGGCGGTTCTTTTTTACCCGTATCTACCTTATTATGGCATATTGGCCTACATTAATAGTTGTTTACCACCGTCGGTACAGCAAAAACAAAACAACAAAATAATTAATATACATTTTGTAAAGTATTGACTATTGGTATAGGTAATTTTTAATATTCAGAATTTCCTTGTGGGCATGGTCAGTCATATAAATACAAAATTGTAGCGTCGTTTTATCATAATACTACGTCGAACTGCTAATGTGTGCGAATAATATATACCTATGGCTATGACTAACCGTTACTTTGAAAAATCTTGAGATAAAACTATAATAATATGGCAACTCGTTTATTATATGGGAGTATTTAAAATTCATAAAAAATAATTAATCTTTTATAAACCTGTTAATTTATTAATTATTTGCAAGAAAGCTGTTTTGTTGAATATGATTAATATAGGTATTATATGCAAAAATGTTCAATTAGTTTCATTGGGTTTTTCGAATGAGATCATGTTATTTCTGAACCTACATCGTCAGCAAGTCTTGTTAGTTGTTATATGGTGTGTTATGTTTGTTTGTTGATGAACTCCATAGGTTTATCGAGGTTGTTATTCATTAGTATCTTATAAGTTGTAATCAGTTTATATAGAGATTAACGTGTAATATTTTTAATAATTAAAAAAATTATTTCAAAACTTGTTGGAACTTAAGTAGTTATTATGTTGCTTACACACATATACTTCTGTTACTACTTAGTTTCGCAAGATCGCTATTAAGATAAAAAAAAATAAAAAGAAAGTCTGTAAATTTTATAACACAGATTTGGATTTCGTTTGATAAAAATATATTAAGAAACACGTAATATAGCGTAAACAAGTTGATAGATTTGAATTAATAGTACTTTGTTTTTAATTTTCTAGTTATACGTTACACCTTTTTAAATTAGCAAATTCAAAAACTATATTTAGTTGATACAGTTTGGATATTTTCTTAATAATATATGTACTATGCCTTGTACTAAGAAATATATAATATGTAATATTTACTATGTATTATGTATTTTTGTCAAATAACTTTTTTTTTAAATTCCCTATAAATTAAAAATTGGTTATAAATAAAGGAAAAAAAATACATATTGTATTATATTTTTAATGTGAACTACTTCAGAGATAGGATTCATAAAAGCTGCAAAAACCATGGAACTATCGTTTAAATAATAGGTATACTGTTGCAGCATAACTTGAGTTTGATTTTTGGACAGGAGTCAATTTTATGACGTAAACAACACATTGACTTTTAGCTTAAGAAAGTCATATTTTGTTATTTACCACTGTTATATGTACATATAATAATATTATGTTCATGTACACTGTAAAAGTAATTTAAAAACACTAAATTTCAATTTGAATAATGTTTTATGAGTGTATGACCGTTATATGTTCTTATAATCATCGGAGCGATGGGTCATAGTTAAAACTGAAATATGTGAGTAAAATTAATGCATTGTTAATTCCACGGTTTACGACGACAATTATACGACGTAATATTATTATTAACTAATTATTTGCTGTAGTATTGAATTTTACTGTTATCGTTTTGTCATTGTACTATATAACTTTTGAGGAAATAGATTAAAAGTTTAATATTTTAATCTATAAATAATACAAAAACAAGGTGTATTTTTTTTTTCACGAATATTATAAAGGGTTCCTAACGATTGTAGGTATTCGGTATCATAAGAAAGATACATACACCAATGTTTCCCACTTGGTGAATTACGAGTTATATTATAACAAACACATACTGTTTCAGTATAATTGTAAAATGGTAACTGAAAATTAGCAAAACGAAAAAAGTGACGTTCCCCGTACTTATGTACCTTATCAACTACCTGCCATCCTACTCTATAGATTACAAACACTATAGTAATAATATTTTGATAAAATACATAAATACCATTGTTTAACTAGCTGTAATAGTAATATAACTATAATAATAATTTAGTGCATAATGAGTTCAACGCCAAATTATTATTTTCTACTATCACTCATATCCAATACACCCATAAAAATTAATATTATTATGTATAATAATTTATGCTCCGTGTATTTATGCTGCTATTAGGTACAGCATAAAGTGTAGTTACGTACAGAACAATTATAATATTATATTATTTTACGTCCTCATCAGAAACGTTTTCCGCCATTATAATATGGCGGTGGCGGTTTATCTGCGTCATCGTTATTGTACTTGTCGGATTAAAAATAATGATAAACCACACAAAAGCGATAAGGGTGCCCCTGAAAACAACGTTACGTAATAATAATATTATGTGTCTGAGCCATCGTTTTTTTTTTTTTTTTTTTTGTTTGCTCTCAACGGGCGAATAAAATACAGAGTCAACACAAATCGGAACCCCAATGATAATATTACATCTGCAGCGAATGAGACACTCATATTTAAGAGACAATAATGTCCGAGACGGAAAAGAAAAAAGAAAAAATACGCGATGGGTTTCGAGCGCTAGCCCGCAGTTATAATGTTACAAAATATGAATAATAAATGAACGACGTCGGACTGTGCCACCACCGCCGCTGGGCTACCGAGCGAACCATGGTTAATTTTTTTTTTTTTTTTTTAATTGGAAGATTTCTACACTTATTAATAATTATAAAATAAAATGATAGTAATACGATTTTCTCGTTTACTGCAGCACCGAACCCGAATATTGTGTTTTTCGATGACGTACTCTTACGTAGGACGCGATCGACGTATCATGCTCAATGCTCACCCCCATTTTTCTTTTATTGATAAAACTATGTAAATTCAGGTCTTTGGAATTTTTAAATATACTTAAAGAGTTTCTTGTGGTGAAATATAAACCGCCATTTTTTATATGATACCCTTCTTTTATTTACTAGAAATTATTTAATGAATATTTATTTTTAAAAAGATCTTTTCTCAAATTCTTGATTTTTTTTTGTATTAATAATTAAGGAATGTCTTGTGTGGATACAAATTTCTATTTTTGAAATGAGAACCCCCTTTTTTACTGTAAATTATTTAGTGGGTATTTTTTTTAAAAATGTTGATGTATAAGTACTTAATTCAAAATTTGGACTACCTAGTAGTTTCTATTAAAATATTTAATCCTTAAATATTCAAGTCCTTAAAAGTGGTCTTAATACAGATGTTGTATCGGATCTAGTATTTATTATACTTGGACCATTTTTACAAATTATTAATGTTGATGAATTAATCTTAATCACCAATATTTTTAAATCCCCATATGTTTCAAACATATTATCATGGACATATTATTCTTAGTACACAAAGTTAAATAATTCGAAAACTAGTTGCTTCAATTTTAATTCTGATACGTCAACATTTTCATAAAAATTATCTAGTCAATAAAATACATTCGAAAAGAGTGGTTTTCATTTGAATAACAGAAGTTTGAGTCACCACAGAACACTCTTTAAGTACCACAAAAAAATAAAGAATTAAAAAAATGGTCTTTGAGTATATTAACAAATTCCAAAAATCAATGTTTTAATAATTTCATTGTGAAAATTAAAAAAAGGGAGTGAGGATGATTGGTGAATCAACCTGCAGGTATATCAAATAATAGGTACACAGCAATTATTCTTTAAACAGTCAATAGTTATAAAAACATTGATCATTCCGAAAAGATTTTTTTTACATATTATAAGTTGTTATAAAACATCATTTTTGAAAAAATTATATTTTTAAGTTTAATATCATTATCATTTTGTATGTTTTTACTTTTTTTTGATGGACAAAATATATTCTTAAACTCATATTCAGAAAAGGTAAAATATTTTTCTGAGAGTTTTGGTTTATAAAAATAAATTTAATTTCAAACAACTACTACTGGCGGAGCGCTCACATCTAAGTTTAAAATATACATAATAATATATAACTTTGCAATAATATAATTACTAGTTTTAAAAATTAAATTTCAATAAACAATGCTCAGAAATGTATTCTGTTTAAAATGTGAAATTAAAATATATAATGTTATCATTCAAAAAGGGAAAAAAAATGTTTTCAAAAATGTTATATTTTTGAACTAAAAGTATAGTCATATATATGTATTATATTTTTTTATAATTTTGAACTTCTAATTATGCAATAATAATTTTTTCAAAAATGTTGATATAGGATGGATTTTCATTAATTTTTTTTAAAATGTTAATCTAAAAATGTAATTTCACAATAAATTGGAACAGTGATTACTAGAACGATATATTTTTGAAATAAAATTTCTCACAATTTTTTTTTTAATGATTATATATTTGTTTTTAATTTCATTTTGTTTCAAGTGAATATAGTTCATTAATTTCTGAAGCAAACAATACTTTTCTAAATGTCATGATTTATCGAGCATACAAATGAGTGTATTTGTAGTAATCTTAAAGATAAGATACTTGTAGTAGTAGCTTACATATTTCGGGGAGTGTTGAACCACTTGCTACTTAACTGTTCTTATCTATATACTATGAAAAAGCTATTGTAAATAAATAAAAATATTATTTTTTCAATATTCGATATTTATGTTACTACATCAAAATGTGTAGAAAAGTATTCAGATTGAGTCTAAATTATATGGAACTGAAACTATAAATTGTTCTTAAATTTGAAAACCAAAAAAAATCACAATAACGAGAAATTATGAAAATCAGATTATTTCCATAAACTGTAGTGTTACTTCAAGGTATGTAAAAACCTTTTTTTTGCAAACGAAAAATTGACAGAGATAATATGAAATATAGGTTACGTTAAAAAAGCATAAAATGTGAAATATTAAAACGTTCAATAGTTTTATATTATGGCCAATAATCCCTTTATTTACTGTCATGCGCACCTGGTTATTCGTATACAATAGCACTATTTTAAACAGATTATTATTTTAGTATGTTAATTAAGTTTTTATATGTAGATACCCATTAATATTTTCATATCTTTGAAAAGATTTTTTTTTCTACAAGATGGTGGCAAATTTACTACAAACCAAAAAAGAAATATACCTATATTACAATGTATTAATGACTGTAATTATAACCGACCAGGTATGGTACTATGGTACCTATATTATACACTATTATTTTATACTTATCGAGTTAGACATAGTAAATATATTTTTATCAAAACATTTAACAATAAACAGTTACAGGGTGATTCACCGAACAGCTTATAGCTTTTTTCTTTAATAATGTAGTTATTCAATTTTTGAAATTTTCAAATATACCTACTTAAAACCTATAGAAGGTAGACATTTTTATGAGGAATCTAGTATTAAATTTTCAAATCTTAAATTCAAAAAGAACAATTTTTAAGGATTCCAACTCAAAATAATTTGCACATTTGGAAATTGGAAATTAAAGATGACCGTACACATTAAAAAACATATATCATTGTAAAATCAATGCATTAATCGCTCTAAAATGTGAGTGTGCTTTCCGTTTATGGATTTCCCACATCTCATAATTGAAGGGGAATACACCAATGCGTCCCGACTCGTACGATTTCGAAAGGGTTACGTAATTTTATTCGATATATTTTATGTTTTCTGAAGTATAATATTAAACGAGTAACTAGATTTTTCGCAAGTGGGGAAAGATACTAAGTAGCTAAATGTATCGTGAAGTGCAAATTATTAATTTTAAACATAGCTGTTATTGTTGGGTTGGGAGTCAAACTCATAATACCCGTTTGTAGTTAACATACATTTCAGAAAAAAAAAAGTGGTTATACAAAAGTATGAAAAATCACGCTATATGCATACTCGCAGACTTCCTCGTTTACAGATGTCCACGCGTCTATATAAAACGAGAAACATATATTAGGTACCTATACACGTAGTAATATATATGTTACCTATTATATAATACGCGTGTACAATAACTAATGTCATTCCGTCTAATCGAATAATTCAATACGGCACACCGAAATGACATTAAATCGGCTGCGAACACGATCGAACAACACGGCGTGATAAATAAGCGCCGAGCCGTATTATGCAGCATTACAATGGTTGACGTACCACGCAGTAGAAAAAAAAATGTAAGTAATTTAGTGCCAATAAAACAAAACCCAAGCCGTCGACGTGTATACAGACACGCACTCTATAGCACGAGCGTATAGGGCCGCAACTGCACTGTTTAGCAGCTGAATAATATTTATTTAAAAATCGGCGATAATGCGCGTGATGTATAGTATTAGCCGTATGTGTATACATAAATTATAATAATATGGGCCGTGTAATATAGAAGAAACCGACGGACTGATTGGACACGCGAACGCGCAAGGTCAAACCGCTGGACTTGGAAAAACTTGACGTTTCGCAGAGGTTTCACTTGTGCATTATCATAATGCATAGGTGCATGCGCTTGGAGAGCGTTTTTTGCAATAATTCCAACCGCCTGGGGGTGATGAAAAGGGGGTGTTGTGTCAAAGTTGGCGTTTTTGTTAAGGCGGTTGAAATGTTCAATCTGCAACCATATACTGATCCAGTCGCCAAGCGGTTTATTTTTAATTTATAGACCACACTATACGGAGCAGATTTTAAACACGGTTGTGTTATAGACCAGTTATATATCCAGTTTTTACTGCAGCTTTTAAAATTTTTTTCCCTGCGAAACCGCATTAAACATCTGTGTTTACTCTGTCGTTTATTTTCCCGGGTGGAGAACTGCTAACACTGTAATATACGTACATATTATTATTAAATTACCATGGTTACGAAGTCACGACGACTGGACATGATTTCGGTGAATTGAGGTGTTACACGCGCAATTTATATCTAACAGAAACCTAAACTTTATAAGGTAGTATACCTACCTACCTACCAGGTGCTGCCCGTATTTATCGAAAATAACATACAAATAAAATGTGTTTTTTTTTTGTTTTACACATTTTAAAGTCATGGCTAATAATATATCGAAGACGAGGAAACGGGTTAAACAATATATTATTATTATTTTATTATATTATTAGTTTTTTTTATTCATAACGAATTAATTTCACAGTGCACCCTTGAAAAGACAATAATATATATTATATTGCACAGTAGAATATTGTCTATATCCTTCAAGTCGTTTTTGTGAGTGATCGTTGCAATCAATAATCATAAGTCATAACTTAAATAATATTGTGATAAATCACGTATCATCGTGGTAAAAACACTTCCAAACTGTGAAAAAAACAAATCGATTCGTTTCATTAAAAAAAAAATCCCGGAATATGATAAATGATAATATATACGTAATGTCGGAAAGTTTCAGGTCTCTATGATTTATATTAATTGAATTATAAAAAAAAACTAAAACCGATATTTTTCATTTAAATACGATTATTGAGATATATAGGTACTGAAGTTAGGTTTTTTTGTGGTGCGTTTAAGCGATTTGCATGCACGTAGAAATCTTCCAATTTACTTTACGATACCTACAAATAGATACCTACAGATGTTTGTCACTTGTCTCGTTTCGATTACTCATATACAACTCTACAGTATTTTATGAATAAATATTTTATTAGAAATAAAATTTTGTGCAAAGTTGACTTTGGGTGATAAAATGACGTTAATGAGATTTTTTTGTTTTTAACTATCCATAAAAAATTTGTTATACGATTTTCAGATATGTGATATTGTGAGAATATGATACGATTAACCTTGAAAATAATATTATTATTTTATATATATTGAACAGTGAAAATTACACAAAAAGTATTAAAATCAATAGTAATAAATAAAATAGTATTTTCTTGATTTGCAAAATTTCCCAGTCGAACTTTGATGTTTATAAATAAAACAGATAATATAAAGATCTATAATTTTGAAACGTACGTTATTATTAAAATAACTAAAGACAAATACTATTGAACAAATCATTTTTTTAATATAAAGTTGCAGCTTGAAAATTAAATTTTTATAAATTATAATCATATTCTGTTTGTTATACTCAGTAATTCACCAAGCATGCTCACCCCATTTATTTTGTTCTTTGATGATGCAATTATTCAAAAAGTGATTTTTGGAATTTATTAATATAGATACTTAAAGATTATATTTTTGAATTCAAGAGAATTTATGTACTATTTAAGGAGTGTCTTGTGGGTCTACAAACTTCTCTTTCTCAAATGATAACCTCCCCGCTTCCACAGTAAATTATTTAGGTGATATTTTTTCTATTACCTATTATATAATTTATAGTTAGGTTGGTATTCATTTGAAAAACTGAAGTTTGTATTGTGGAAGTTTGTATTGTGATAGGACACTCTATAGTAAGTTCAAAAAATTCGATAGCTTAAAAAAATAATCTTTAATTATTAGGTACTTGAAAATTCCAAAAATCATAATTTGAATAAATTCATTATCAAAGGAAAAATGGGGATGGCATGCTTGGTGAATCACTTCGTACATATTATGCCAGTACACATGATGTACAATATTTTTATTTATATTGCTAACTGAAGATACGCATAACTGCATAAGAACATTTTTCAGTTATCAATATTAATATAAAAATTATAAATATATGCGACTTTAAACAAAACTCTGAGACCAAAAAATTGAAATCTTAATAATTAGTTTTTTGGGTAAGTATGATAGTGATAGCTATTTAGTATTTTTTATATAATTTAAAAACTATCCCAGGCATAAAAACACAAATATGTGGAAAAATTAATAAAACAAATTTACTCGAGCTAGTTAAGATATAAAATGTCGTTGGGCTTAAATTACATTTTTACAAGTTATTAAATTTAACATGGTAGTTTTAAGTTTATATGGATAACAGTAGTTAAGGAGTTGTAAAAATGATATTCATTTTGCCTAACAACAATTATATTATACAAGAAAAATATATTTCGGTAGTTTTAAATTTCTTTTTAATGATTAAATATATTATTTTAATAATAATATACACTTTTTAATTTTAGAAATATTTTTATCGTATAATTAATTCTAAATTATAATCATATATATAAAGCGGTGTACAACTGTATACGTGTGCACTGTTCAGCATACGGTGTGCCGGTTAAATAAAAGTTAAGATATTCCTGGATCACATATTGTAGTAATCATCACTAACCGAGCGTAATTTGCGGTGTGCTAAAATGTGTAACTTAGTTGCCTACTGGATGAATATGACAATAACAATTTAAACCAAAAATAATTGCGTAATTTGCATGAAATAATTTATATTTTATACCTACAAAAAAATACAAAATACTTGTAAAATGTAATTATGGGTACTAAATAGATACTAACTACAAGACCTAACCTATTCATAATTATCAATAATAAATAAATAATAAAATAGATATAAGTTAACTAATATCATAAATTCATAACTAATATACCGTATATTTTGAAACTCAATCATCATAACTCATATGTATTAAAATGTTATTATATTATAAGTATTTATAACTATTGGCGAGTTGATTCTGAATATTAGTGTTTTAAATGTGTTCAATATAAAATATAGTTTTATAAAATTAAAGTGAAGTAGGTATATGATTGTTATGCTCATTTATATTAATAGTAGGTAATAATATGCGCATAATATTTTGACACAAATTTATAAAAAAAGCATAGTGTAACGCTTTATGTAACTTGTTTATTTTCTGAATGAAAAAAAAAGTGTACACTTACAGAACAAGAATAATTTCAATTTTAACTACTTGCTTTATTAGTTGCCTTCTGTATTATGTACACATAATGAAGTAGATAATAAGATAAGTAAATAGTATAGTTATTATTTTTAACATCTATTTTGTGTAAATTCATACTAGATTTGAATATAAAAAATATAAAGTATAAAATATTTTTGATACTTACAAAAATATACATTTATAAATATAACAATTATTGGCATTTAGTAAACTTAGACATTATTTAAACATACTGAGAGTCAGACTAAGTCATAGTATTTGTAAGATTTTTTTTCCTTCAATAGGTACTTTAACATACCTACATAATTTAATGAGCAAGTTGTAATTTTTATAATTACAAAATTTAACAATAGTTCAAAGTATAAATTTATAATTTGATTATTTACCTATGAATTTTAAAACTGGTTTTGTAATTTTATAAACGCGTTTTAAACTTAATTAGTCACTTATCGATATTACAATCTGCATATTTCAAATAAAAAATGTACCTATATCTATCAATGAAATATCTTACTACCTACTTATAGCAATTTATATGGTGGTTTTTCCTACACTACAGAGGCGTCCAGTATTCAATTTAATTTTAATTCTTTAAATGTTATGAAATTTTGTATTTTAATATTTTAATCGTATACTAAAAAAATTCTTGTTAATTTGAACAATTAATTATTGATTGTTATCCCCCTCCCCTGCCATTTAATCTGGGCTTTGTCCTGAACATTGTTCATAAATGATAATGTATAAAATAAATTAAAAATTGTACGTTTGTCGTTCACCCATATTCTGAATAGAATTAGGTCAGTACTATAAGTCTTCGATTAAAAATTTGAATTATAATTATATAAACATTGGACATAATATATAAGTAAGCTACTTTGAAGTGAAAAATGAAAAAATCTAAAAATTCATAAGTTGTTTTATTCCGTACAAATATCAAATATAATTATACTTATTTAATATATTAAAAATGTGTACTTATTAGAATATTTATTAATATTTCTACTTAAATTCTCTTTTTTTTTTCGTACTATAAGTCTATAACGAATAGATACGAGTCACCATTGACATCAAATCTCATAATATATTATAATTTTAACTTTCTACCTAATTCTAAATTAATATACGAGTAGTAAATAATTACTAAACTAATATATGAGATTTCAGATTATTAACTAAAATAAATATTGTATACCTGCTAGCTATAATTAGTAGGTAGGTAGTTTAAGTTATATTATATACTGCTAGATGATGTGTGATGTGTCTTCAACATCAGTTGAATAAAAAAATAGTCAAAGATTCTATAGACTCTAATATAAAAGTATATAATGGACACAACAAAAACTTAACATGGAAATATATGTTGTTAAAACACCATAATACATTATTGAGTAAAATATGCTAGGCTGATCGTTATCCATTACTCCATTACAATACCAATTATTGCATATTATAAGTAACATCATCAAGGCTGTGAATATATGACATATTTCACAATATTAATTTAAAAATCAAAATTTAGACAATACATAAATTATTATTACCAAACTATGCATTAAAAATATGTTAGTTTTACTTTTTTTTAGTAATACATAATTGAATTATTAGGTAAAATTATTTTTTCCTTTTATATTAGTAAGGGAAGTAGGTTATACCTACTAGAATAATTTCAAAAAAAAAAAAATGTCTTTTTTTGAGGGTGATACTTCCAATAAAATAATACTTTCTTTGTAATGAAAATATAAAAATATTTTTTTGGTTCAATGAATTTAACTTTTCTGCTTCGAATACTGAATAAATAAATTTCATTGTATTATAATAGATGGGTTTTGATACCCAATTACCTATATAATTATAGATACCTCCTTATCTAGTCCATCTATATTATCTTGTCTCATATCTAGAATTAAAAGAATAATACAATAACTATACGGATGATGGGTTTTACTTTTAATTATATGAAATATAGTAATATGGTTCCTTATTAAAAATTGTTTTAGTTTGTTTGTGTTTCGACGACCTTACTGAGTTACAAAATAACGGTCATTTCACAAAATAGTTGTCATCAAGTGTCTTTATTAAATCGTTGTCCTTATGTCAACAACAATAATAATAACAAAAATAATAACAATATAATAATATAACAACATTAGTGTAATATACGGCGTATTGTTATAACATATGATATGATGATATTAAGTTAAATTAACCGGTTTATTTGTGAGAAGGGAAAAAATTGAAGACTGGTTTGGGTATTTCCTTGGATAACATTCATGTAAGTTGAAGGTCAATACACTGGAAGTGATTAAAATTTTGTTTACAACAAATATTGGCAAAATAAGAAACGTACGCGGACCCTATATAAACGGCAACCAGCAGATGCAGAGGTATCAGTGTTCAGCGAACATCACATTTTCAAAGACGAATATTCATCAATCTCAAGAAAAATGAAATCTTACACAGCGGTATGTATTGCTTATTCGATAAATTATTGTTAGTCCATTAGTCATTACATTTTCATCTTTGAGTTCCAAAAAATGTAATTTTTTTTGCTAAATAAATATTTTCTAAGGTTATTATTTTTATTTTTATTTATTATTATTTTCTAATATACTATTAGAATTGTTTATCAATTTGAGATATTCTAAAAACAATTAACGTTTTCTAATTAAATGTAAATAGCCCAATTTAACCGTTTAAAAAACTGATTTGCGAGAAGAAAATAAAAAAAATTCAATGCCAAAAATACTAAATCTTAACTTTATATTTTATAAAATATTATTTCATATTTAATATTATTTCTACTTTATTTTATGTACTAGTACCTACTACAGTCAGATTTCAATATTTTTTTAATGTATATAAATATAATACATTACAGTTAATTACTAAAATAATTCTTACCTATTTTAGTGAATTATTAGTTTATCATTCATTTTATTATTAACTGTTCAAATATTTATCTTAAAATTGTATCCATTTGATAAAAATGCAAAAAGTTAAAAATATTATTACCTACTTCTTAGAATTATATCACACGATATTATACAGATTATTAAAAAATAAACTTAATATTGACTGAAATATTATTGTTATATAGATATTAGCTTTGTGTCTTGTCGTCCTCGTGATGACTCAACAAGCAACTTCTGAACCAGCTCCTGGACCAGCTAAGAGTGGTCACCACAATGGTGGTGGATACAATGGTGGTGGATACAATGGTGGTGGATACAATGGTGGTGGATACAATGGTGGTGGATACAATGGTGGTGGACACAATGGTGGTGGACACAATGGTGGTGGACACAATGGTGGTGGACACAATGGTGGTGGACACGGTGGACATAATGGATATGGTGGACACGGTGGAAATAATGGATATGGTGGACACGGAGGACATGGATCACATGGACATGGACATGGACGCCATTAACACAATTTCTTTTCTAATCCATACAGTACAATAATGTTAAAAAGCTATTCAATTTTTTCATATTAATTTTTATATTATGTTTAATACAAAATCCGAATAAACGATAATTTATTATGGGATTTTCACCCATTTCAAACAATTAAATGTTCCTATTTTTTATACACCTAATCATTATGCTATGATTTCTCTTGCTAATAAAACAAATATTATATAATTGATTTAATCAAAAAAAATATTGGGTTAACATTTTATCATCGACTACAAAATATAAAATAGAGTTGCAGGAAAAAAATCATAATACTTTTATTATATATTAAACTTTTTGAATACTTCTTATACCTACAAAACCATTTTCACATAGGTACTCGCACAACTACATACAAACAAGCTCACACATAATATTCAAAATCAGGATAGGTACACATTGTATCGTTTGACTATAAATTATCAACGTTGGTAGTTTTACAATACATTTAAAATCAATTTTAGTATATTAAAATAAAAAAGACGGGTATGCGGATGTCGCTCTACTGTACAATAGGTTACGAATGGGTCATTGTATGATGGATGGTATTAAATTTGAATTAAATGATATAATATCATTGTATACGAAAAACGATTCTGAGCTGAGACGGTTTGTCAGAGTGGAAATTTTATTTTATATTTATACATATTGTTACTTCATATTATTAATATTGTAGCCAGTAAGTTGAATTAATATTATACAATAACAACAAAATATAAATCGTTATTCTTGGTTACCTATTTAGTATGTAATTTTGTCCAAATATGATCATAAAATAGCTATAAAAAAAATTGTGTTTTTAAATTTTTAAGATTTTTTTTTTACAGAATAACCTACTTACGTGGAACCTTGTTTTAAATTTTCAATCCTTAGCTATAAAAGTTGAAAATATGATCAGTTTTTAACTACAAAAAAATTTTTAAATTTAAAATTTGTTAAATGTTGTCAAAAATTGAACTTTAAATGCTTATAAAAAAAAAATTGTGTCTATGTATTTTTAATATTTTTCAACTTCTATTGTAATAATATATTAGAAGCCTTTTATTAAATTTTCAATCTTTTTGACCAAACGAATAAAATGTAATTGACATTTATAGAAAAAAAACTAAAAAAAACTGTAGAAATAATATGTCCGTAAATAGCCTGAATAAGAAGCAAAATATTTTGAAAATTTGATGAAGTATAGGAATTGATAATATAAAGATATGATATAATTTTCAAGTATCTTCAACTATTTGTTTTTGAATTACAGTAAAATAAGAAAATCATTACATGAGAAATCGAGTGAATTTTCAATGTTGTAAAAATTTAAACTTCAAATGCTCATAAAAATATAATTTGACTTTAAATAGACATTTTTTTTTTTGAAAAAGGCAGGCAAACTTATGATGAATCTTGAATTAAATTTTTTAAAAGTATAAAAGTACCTAATTAAAAGTGGACTTGATCCAGGTTTGTAGGTACCTATGTCAATATAAATAGTATGTATATGATCAGTTTTCAACTTGTTGTGATTTTAATAAATTTACTTGTTGATATACACAGCACTCTTACTTAAATAATATTATATTATATAGGGAGAAATATACTCATGTCATAATTTCATAATGTAATATTATACTTACTTAACTATTAATCAAAAATGGAAAATGGAAAATAGCAGGTTTATGAATACTGGAACACTTATATTGATTAAAGGGTGATGGATTAACATGTCACGAATCATAAAATACGTTTACCTATAGTTCTTAATAACCCTATACACAGTTTATTATAACTACCTAGTCGAGGTTACTTCAATTTAATGAATGAAGTTATAAATAACTTAATATTATTATAAATCATGTTAATAAAATTTCCCAACCTAACTTCCTCCATAGTTTATTTTATTTTAATTATAATAAATATTGTACAAATTACTAAGTACTTACTAATCTCACTATATATGGTGCTGAGTTCATATATGGTCGCAGGTCAATAACAATACTTCTTTCATCTTCATCAACTTTCAATCTCTGAAATATATTTATATATATAGATATACACATTATTTAATTTTACAAATATTGAAAATATTTGAGGGGTAAGACCTTAAAACACTAATCATATTATACTTATAGACGAGTGTATCTGAGTTGCTTAACAATATTTCTCACAAATCAATATATATAAATATATATAGTATGAATTGTGAAGCAATAACTATCAAAAATATAACCATAAAAGCTATCAACAAAATTATAAATATTCATGTTTGAGCATAACTAAAATTTTAATAAACGAACCGAGAACTGTTGAGTGTCGTGACAAGTATACGTTGATTTTCTAAGGAGCTCCAGTTTTGTACAATAATTTTCGTCATGCAAAGGAGTGAGGTATAAATTGTGCTCAAGGATGACGTTTAACTGAGACCGAAGAATAAATCCTTTAAGTAAGCCATAACATTTATGCTCCATATTCCTTGTCTGTGAATAATGTTTTAGAAGATATTAATACATTATTAACAAGTTGTGGAACTTGGTAAATCCCTTATTCATATATTTACCCGGCAAAAGCAAACTTTTGATGCTACCACGGGAAACCCGTTGTGTTTAGTTGTGTTCAATATATCTACTAATTTTCCAACCATTAGTATGTGAGGTATTGCACAGACTGTATCACTCATAAAGTCTTCTGTCGTTATATCGCTAGTTAAAGGCGGTGGTTCGCTTACTAATAAAGGAACACCAGACAGCTTGATCTGCATTTCATAAATACCCTATTAATACATAAATCTAAATTAATCACAATTATTATCACTTTTATCATACAATACTTATCACATTTACATAAATAATTTAAAATTTAAAGTTGTGTATAACATATAATTATTATCTAGTTGAAAATTAATGCAATATAAATGAATAATAAATATTTATTATGCGTATATTATTATCATTTATAAAATCGTAGGTATACGGCGTATAGGTATACCGTATAGTTTATTTATTTAGTTTAAAATTGTATAGCAAGAAAAATATATAAAGTTTTTTAAATTATAGAAAAAAACTGTGTCTATGTATATACATAACTAGAAAGATCCAAAATATTTTGAGAGTTGTGACATGATCAGCAAATGATAATGTAATACATCTATGGTTATTTATTTTTAACTACAATAAATAAACAATATACATTTTGTCAAAAACTGCAGGTATTGCGTAAATCTCGGTTTTCCATAATTTTGTTTCTCGTTTTTCTTGTGAATTGTGATGATTAAATAGTAAATAATTTCAAATATATCTAAGCGTCATATAATACTATTATAACGTAGTTGTGTATGTTACTATAGATTATACAACTTACATCTGTAAAAAAATCACCAGTCCATTTAGCTGTGAATAAAGTTATCATCAGTGGCAACAAGAACTGAACATTTCCTGTGGCTTCAATAAAAACAACAGTCAGACTTATAGTAGCTCTGACAATTCCTCCTAATTGTGCTGCAGCGCCAAGTAATGCGTATTTTCCTGGGTCGTTTCCAATCTAAAATTTAAAAAAAAATAATATGAAACACTTTATCAATAAAATAAAACTTTAATGGTACGTTTTAAGTTTCTAATTATAGGTTTCATTATTTTTCGTAGTTACTTATAGGTATAGTTACGATTGTTTGTATTAAGATATTTAATTAAGATTGCAGATTTTATGTAATTACTTACATACTTTAGAAGTATTAATACAGATTCAAACTATTCAAAATATACTACCAAAATATCAAGGTTACCAATTTTTTTTTTTAAATTGTATTTGGAATTATAGTTTATTGCTTTGTACTTAAATAGGTAGGTTTAGAAATCTGGAATATAGCGCGTTCACCAAATATGCTTTCCTAACTTGTTTATTTAAAACAACAATATTATTTTTAAGAAAAACGTAGGTAATAATGATTGTTCGTTACCTACTATATATATATTTAACGAAATGCTTTCGAGATATCCTTTATATAAAATGCGAATTAGCTCATCTCTACGGATATTGCATTACTATTGCATTGTACAGTTTCAGAAATAATCTCTTTCTGGAGATAACTTCCCCCCCCCCCAAGTAAGGTGGGTTCAAAATTCACTGTGCCGTGTTGTGTTACTTATTATTACTTATTATATAATATGATACAATTCGTTGGTAACAGAATGTTGGCAACACGTTACACTGACAATCCAAGTTGTATATTATATCCAACTTTGTTTGACACGTGTGTTGTGAACCCTTACTTATAACTTCAATTTGTTTCCGGTTAAACAAAACTTTTATGAATACAATTAAACCACTTTTTGACATATTATAATGAAAGTAAATACCTAATCTTCAACCACGTGTATTTAGAATGTATTAACAAATATTTGTAGAAATTAAACTTCAAACCAGTACGATGAGTATAGCTAGTACCGGTGACTTAATTTTTTTAATTTCAGTTAGTTCCGACATATGACTAGGGCGTGGATTTAAATGTCCTAAAAACAAGAAAAATGACTTTAAAAATTAAAATACGAGTTACTGCTTTAATAATCTTCCAAAATAAAACAAAAATTTCCTAAAAAATTGATATTAATTACTAAGCAAAAACTACTCATTTGTATTATTTATATTTACGGAATTGGGTGTTATCGGTATTGATATAAAACATAAATAAAAATACCTATCTGTATAATATACTCGTACATAAGTACAACGTCATTTGTCGTTTTCCACCGCTTTTGTCTGGTACATTTGTAAAAACATACGCGATCAAAACAAAAATAATATAATAACGCAAAAAAAAACCCCTATTTAGTTTTTTTTTTTGTGGGTATAACTTATGATAAATGCTTATCAAATTGTATCCATTTCTTTATAATATATACGACAAAAGTAGGTACTCAAAGTTAAAAAAAATTCCCTAACAATTACAAAGGATACAAAATAAAAGTTGTATTTTTAAGTGCTGAATGTATTTGACAAATGAAACGAATTTGGTGATTAGAAAACAATGTTTTGAGATATTTAGAAATAAATACAATTTACATTTAAATTCATGCCCTAGCTATCACTTGTTAAAATAACTATAATTAACATACAATTAATTTGAGAATAAAAACTTTTTTATAAAAAAAACGGGAATAACAATATAATTACATAATTGTTACCTTCAAATATCCTACCCTTAAAAGTTTTTAAAATATGAAAAACAATTGGGTTCTACACGAGTTTATAATTTAATTATAGAAGTTTAATTAGTTCATATTTAGTATTAAAATATATTATATATATTATATTGTTATGTAATAATAGTTTATTTTAACTAAGCCGGAAAATTCAAAAATAATCATATTTTAACTTATACATTTTTTATTTACTTATTGTATTATAATATTATTTAATATTAGTGCTATATTGCTATCGCATAACCACTTACAGTACCAGGAGAATAATAATGAATAACTATGCTTGCAATGCGTCCCCAAGCAGCTCCAATCAATAACGAAGGCAAAAACAATCCAGCTGACATGTTAAGACCGACAGTTAACTCAGTTAATATGAAATAAATTACACAATAAACTAGTAACGGAACGACTGAATATGATTCTGTAAATAATAATAGAAAAAGATTAAATAACTGTTTCCAAATTCTAAATAATAATATTAATTAGTTGGTATGTTTTGTTTTATTATTATTTAACCTATCTAAAGAAAAATAAACAAATTAATACAATAATTTGAATAAATAAAATAAGAAACTTTCTTAAAAATTGAATATGCTGTAAAGTGTAAACAATATTTGTTTAATGTCATTACCGTTCATAATTCGAATACTACCTAATAATACCAGATTTTTTATATCTTAATATAATATACATATAATAAATAATAAAATAAACATAGCTCGTAGCTTGTAATAATGTAAAATATATTATGTGTATGAAATTGCTAATGCTTTTATATAGGTACCTTTATCATTTAAGATTCTTTTATTTTGTATCTAATATTTTAAGATGTTCATTTCCAACTCAAATCAATTTCTTTTATATAATTTGAACAATGAACGATTTTAGATTGAAAAATATTTATGTAAGTATAAAGTCCTTAATATTTATACAAGGTAAAAATTAAATTGAGTGACTGCATTTTATCTTAGTTTGGTATATTATTTTTTTTTCTTTAAATGATTATATTATTGACTTTTAGTAAACGAATACTTACTTATATTTTATTTATAGGAATCAAATACACGTGTTAAATTAACCATACACAATTACACGAAAACATATAATTACCGATTGGATAGTGGAATAATGATCTGATACTTTCTTCTTGA
This sequence comes from Nasonovia ribisnigri, assembly GCA_027563435.1. NCBI lineage: Eukaryota > Metazoa > Arthropoda > Insecta > Hemiptera > Aphididae > Nasonovia > Nasonovia ribisnigri. The sequence continues at coordinate 144,942 of JANEHU010000236.1, read as the reverse complement.
GTACGAAGCCAAAATGTGCTTATTTCATTATAACTCCCTGCTGGACAATACATCTGCAACAAACCTATCATAAAGGTAAAAGCCGTTTTCATAATAACTATAATCTAAAACTATAAAAGTGTTCGTACTAGACATTTATAATTATAACAGGCAATTGATAAGTGATAACTGATAATGCATACGAACTTTTAATACAAATTAATTGAACTTTAGATTTCAAATCAAATATTAATATTTCAGTTTAGTATTTAATATATTAATATATATAAAGTCATTCAAACTCAAACTTTTCGGTACAAACACTGTGGAGATTATAATTTTAAGTTCTTATGCGAATATGCGATATATCTAGTTGTTTGTAATGTAAAATTGTTAAGTATTTGTAAGTTTGTATCTGTATAAACTAATTTTATATTCATAGAGAAAAGTACCTTTAGTATTAACTAACAATGAAAATAATGTTAGACTGTGAGAGAAAATTAATGAAAAATATAAGATACGTTTAACTTATTATCTTATTAGATTATTTTTAGCGTATTTCTTACTTGTACTGCATTAGACGAGCTTATCTCTAATTTAGTTTGACAGTTGTTTAACAACATCATGGATGTTAAATTAATTATTGCAACAAACACTGCGACAAATACAGATTCCATAAGTTTTTTTCTATTGGATATAATGTGTCTAAACAAATAAAATGTAACGTTTATTACAGTATATTATTTAATAACTTGCTGAAAATAAATAAATTTATAAAAACGAACTTCATTCTGAAAATGGATAAGCGATAATTAATATTGACAAATAAAGCTCCAAGCAAACCACCGAATATCCCAAATATAATAAAAATGGGAAATTCTGAATAAGAAAAATAAATTGTGTTTTCATTAAACTTCCCAAAAAAGTAAATACTTTTGCTGTGAACAGATTCTGATGGATCTATAGAAAAGTGTAAGTATATTAAATCTTTTATTATGAGGCACATCGCACATTTGTGTAGTACAAGAAAACTCACTTGTATTATTAGAAAACAGTACGTTTTTACCAGCGTTATATGTTGGAAAAGCTATTGCTGCACAAAAAAATACTTTCCACATGAGACTTGAGCTCCAAAAACTTGTTCCTTCTTCGAGACTCATTAATGTCCCTCCTAAAAAAAAACGACAACAAATAAATACAAAAGTTTCTATTTTATAAAATTTATAAATATATAAAGTACCTATATGTTATAGTTTTTTCTTTTAACCGTTACATTTTTTTCCTATTTTTTTTGTTATTTTTTAGTTGAAATATTAAAATAATAAGTAGTTAATAATTTTCAATATTTAAAAATGATTAAATATTAATATTATTATCAATTTATATCTTCGTAATTCCTAACGAGCAATAGATAAACCGGATGGTCGGTAGTAGTCCATCACTACCAGTCACCTAAAAATTCTCTTCACGACGTGTAGGTACAAAATTCAAAGATAATTAGATAAGCCACCATGTAAAAAGTAAAGTTTGATATTCTCAACAATGCATTTTACGCCATTTAAAATACAAATTCAAAATAATAAAAGTTCGGCAATAATGTATGAATATTTAAGTATAATGATTTTTTTAAAGTTTTTTTTTATTGTTTTTGATGACAACGGATATTTTTAATTTCGTATTCTGAAGCAACTTTTTCTTTCAAAAAATTTAAGCATAATTGTTTATTTATATACATTTTGAGTTTAGATAAGTGCTAAAGCATCAGACCTTTAAAGAATAAGTGCTCCTCAAATACGTGCTACACTAAATTTTTTAAGCGCGTTCACGACTTTCGTCAAACATTTTAGTATAACTGCAACTTGCATTTATTTTTGACATACAATTAATAAATGATTGATAGTATCTGATGAAGTTGATTGTAATGGTACATAAAACTACAAAATAATATCGAATAATTATAATTTATTAAGGTTTCCATGCTTGAATGTAGAGTGGGAGTAGGAGTGCTGCCTATACCAATATTGGTTGGTACCCTTAGAATTAATACAATTGCGTAGTACAGCGGTTCTCAAACTTTTTTGTTCGCGGAGCCCTTATATTCCTAAAAAAAATTACGGAGCCCCAAAAATCAGAAATATCTATATGAGATACCCAACAAAAATTCATAAAAAATGATGTCAATTGTAAACGATTTGCTTTCTATTTTTATTTTCTGTAAAATACGATTATATACAAATTATTCAATTAATATTAATTTAATAAAAAAAAAGAACATAATATTTTAGCAATTTATTTATTTATTAATGTGATCCATGATGTTTGTTTTTTTTATTGACCAGTATTTTTATATTTGGCTTGATAGGCGAGAGTTGAATGCACATATCTGCTTCAGTATCCAATTTATTACGATATTTGGTTTTCGTTGATGCATAATATGATGAAAATCCGGTTTCACATAGATATGTTGTTGCGAAAGGAAGAAGTGCTAAGATACGTAGCTTTTTTAGCCAGAGATTGATATTCGTTAGTAATACTGCTACTGCACCAAAAATCTGTTAATGATATTTTATCAAATAAAGTTTTTAAAGATGAATCGGTGGTCATTTCAATAAATTCTTCATACTCCGTTATAGATAAATCTTCGGGCTTATCGTTGATTAAAAACGGATTTTTAACCCAATTATATCGTTGGATAAATTCTATATCTTTACTTTCTTGAAAATATTTTTCTAATGACGATAGTATTTCATTTAAATGTTGTTCAATTTCACCATATATTTTATCAAAATCTTCAATATTACTATCAATCGATTCTAAATATTCCTTTAACAAAGGAAAACTATCAATTTTATGTTGAGAAAAACACACATTTATTTAACACAAAATTTAACTTTTTTTTTAAACCTCGAATTTTGTCATTTGCCGTGAAAACGGTGGTCATTTTACCTTGTATTGATAAGTTAACTTCATTTAATTTTGTGAAAATATCAGCCAAGTAACTAAGTCGAAATAACCAAATGTTATCAGTAAGTCTGAGCTGTAAATTAAATGGGTGGTCTGTGAAAAAAACGTACAATTCATTGCGCAATTCAAGTAAGCAGTAAGTGTTTTTCCCCGAGAAAGTCATCTTACTTCGGTATGGTAAAGTAGCGATTTGTGCATACTTCCCATATCTTCACACAAAATTGTATATTATTAAATTGTATAATATTTGCGTCAGCGGCCGATGAATAACGAGTAATGATTGAAGAATAAAGAAATTATTAGAACTTCGTAGAATGTAGATTGTACTATTGTAGATAAGTAAACTAAATAATTATCGTACAATATGTCAAATGAACGAAAAACCCGACTTTTATCTGATCTCATTTTGACAATGACACAAAATATGACATTTGTACGGTTGTAACTTATAATATACATATTGGTACGGTCCAAATAATATTGATTATAAAAATAAAAATGTAACTAAGAAATAATAATAATAATAATAATAATAAATAATTTAATTATACTATAAATAATAATAATTTAATAATTTAAATTTAATTAATACAGATATTCTCAGGGAGCCACGGAGCCCCTAGACTACTCTCGCGGAGCCCTAGGGCTCCGCGGAGCACAGTTTGAGAACCGCTGGCGTAGTAAATATAGTACACATACCATAAGTACATATTTTTGATTTTAAAATAGGTATGTATAATAATTTTTGAAAACTAAAATGATATATTTACCTACAGGCGATCCAAAAGCGGCCGATAATCCCGCAGCAGCGCCTGCTGCCATCATGTCTCTCCTTTCTCGATCATTTTGTAAGGGTCCAATGACTTTCCGGCCAGGACCGTTTCTAAAACCTTTCCACCAAGCTTCTACGACTGAACCACCAACCATTGCTCCAATGTGGATCAATGGTCCTTCCTGAAATATTGATGTATTTTTAATAACGAGTATCCTATAAATGCGATCACTTGTAATGTTTCTATGTATAAATATATGTTTCATTTGGAATACAAAAAAGTTGTTGGTACAATTATATTTTATTGGCATTATAACATGCTCTGTTTTTTTTTTTTTTTAAATTTTGTACATACAATTTATTATTATTATTTTTTATTATTTTTTCTAAATATCACACCTGCAGGTTACTGAAAGCCCTAAATAAAATTTGATATTCCAGTGGTAGGTAAATAGTAATCACGGTTTCTGATATAAAATTTTATGATGCAGAATATATTTTTGTCTGTAAACTTTGATGAACGATCTCATAATTAATAACTAATAAGTATCTATGTATATCAATTAGTGAAGTGTATAGTGATCAATTAATATTTCTCTACCATGGTTAGGTTAGGTTAAGTTTTAAAATCTTTTATTATTATTGATTAAAAATTCAAGATATACAAAATAGTACAATTTATTATTGTTAGCGATAGTATTATAAGATAAAATATACAAATTACCTTTCCTCCGCCAAGACCTGCTATGCAAACGCACACCACGCTTATTACTTTAACCAATAAACATCGAACGGCCGTCATTCTCGGTATACGAATTCCGTTTAAATACGATATTACAAACGGAATACCACTTCCAGCAGCAGAGGGCTAAATAATATATATAACAATAGAGTATTAACTATTATAATACGAGATCAATTAATATACAAAATATTATCAGTAAAAGGAAAATATGATTTTTTTAAAAATATTTTTTACATCAGTTGAGCAGATTAAAAAACGTTATTATTTTCAAAAGTTATGATTATGGGAAAATAATAATGTAAATAATTTTTTTTCACCGACTTTGTGCTGTTCAAAATATGTATTTGTTGCCTATATAAAGAAGTTCGAAAAATGATATCTGATGTTTATAAAAATAAAAAAATATGTATGGCCGTATTGGTATTATAAAATTGTGGTTAATTACACGCATAATTATTGCGATTATAACTTATTTAGTTTTTGTATTGTTGTACCTATCAGGTAAAAATATAATTTATATAAAATGTACTGAATTCATAATAGTTACAAATCTCAAAACATTTTTATAAATAGTTTATTATTAATCAATTTGTTTCAAAGCAAAATAGTTTGAAACATAGTTTCTAGACAATTTTGAGTAACTATTTAATGGGTATTTTAGTATTTCACCAAGGTTGATATAGTTTAAATAACTGCAATACTTGTTTTTAAATATTTATATTAGCTACCACCAAAGACATAACATTACACAAACTATTATACATAATTGTATAATTAACCTCCATAAATAGCACTACGGAACATCCAACAATCGTAGGGATGATGGTGAAAAGTATCCAAATAATCAGACACTCTACCGTCGAGTGCTTAACATCAATACAATTTCGAATCGATTGAAACTTCCAATTACAGAAATATTCAATTACAGTATCAATAAAAATTCCAACTGCTGCAGTACATATGGCAATTGAAAAATAAATAAGCCATCTAATCACATTACTCGCCACTACTGTCTTATAACCGTTTAACTTTTCTTCTCTAACAGTAAGTTCGCTTTCGTAATGATCGTAATCCAAACTCTAAAAACATAATAATTTATTGTATTATGAAATAATTTGATTAGGGTCACAAAAGAACATCCCACTACATTATACGCAATAGTTAAAATCTCACTTCATAATCCGACGATACGTAATTTATTGAGTGCGATCTAGGTTTCGAGTTCACTGTAGATAAAGTGTTACTAATTGTTGACAGGCTGGATCCCTACAAAAAAAAATTATAAAATTCAAAATTCATATTTTTATGATAATACAACTGAAATACGGATAGCAATTTAAAAAAAAAAATTGTATGTTATAGTATATATACTTTGCTTCAAACCAAAACGTATAATTTGTCTAGAATGCTTTTATCAACGACTGGTTTCATTATGTTGAGTTAGTTGTATGTTATTTATTATTCATTATTATGTGTATAGTTATCCTAATTTCTTGTTGTGTTTAAAATATGAATTTTAAGATTCTCCTAATAACTACATAAAAAACCTATACAGCTTAATAAATTATTGTATCTTCTGTGATAACTTTTATTAATATAATTAATAAAAGAAAAACCAATAATGTCTTTTGATGTTTCGAGTTCAGCCAAATAAAATGTTAAATATACAAGGTACCTAGATACGTATTATGTTTGTTTAGAGGGACTAGAAATGTCGTAATAAAACAAATTAAATGCTTCGCATCAATGCCAAATGTCGACCTCTGCCTCGGTCGGGCATTCATCCAGTTGGCAAAAAAAAAAAATATATATATAAAATGGTAGTTTTTTTTATTACTGTTTGGCGTTTGGTGTCATTAAAACTCAATATGACTGTACATTTTGGGAACAATTTAAATAAATTTATTATAAGTACAGCTATATATTTGTTGGTTTATGGTTAATATTATTTTTTTAAAAACAGTGTAATAATTAAAAACTTATAAAAAAAAATACTTAGCAATTAACATTATAGAGTATTTATGTAATATTCCAAAAATAACAAATACAATTCAATTATGAATAGTAGTTGTATTTGGCAGTATTATTATTTTAACATTTTTTGGTTTAAAATATTTTAGGAACAATTTTAAATATATAAGCCGAAAATCCAAATTATGATGATTTTAATTTATAAGGTTGTTCCTAGAAATTGGCATATTTCAATTGCACCAAAAATCTCAGGTAAATAAAGAAACATTTTGAGATAGAAAAAAAGGTATAAATCAATTACGTCGATCGATATTCGAATGTAATACATTGTTGTATGTCAATTGCTCCGATCGATTTAGAAACTACGAGTCTGTTTTATTCCTTAGTTTTCTCAAAAGCTCATCTAATTTACGGCGTTGTGCTCATAAGTAAGTTTGAAAACAATTATTTTTATCATTATATTATTTTATTATTTGATGAAAATAAAACAAAATTTGGACAAATATTATAAGTTTATTATATAAATCCGTAGTATTGTTCAGTATAATTCCACGAGTTGTACGTATAATTATTGTGGCTCGTGCAGTTTTAACTCAGGTATTAACGAATTAAAAATTACAGAAGAATAAAAGATTAAAATTTACAAAATTTATAAAAATTATTTTAAATTAATTTATATTTTTATATTTTATTTTTAATTTACGTACTTATACCTTTTTTTGTACGGCGCTATGTATATTACGCAGGCAGTGTCCCAATTTCGGTGCAATTGACGAACACCGCTAGAAATGTAGTTTAAACAAAAAATTTTAATAAATACCTCACGGTTGTGATTCATACAACCAACTCCGCTCATGAATTTCGACTTATGCCAATTATAATTTAAAACGTGCGTAGTAAATCCATAGTTATCGATTGCATTATTCTAATAAAAAATATACACACACATAGATAATGTAATTATAGTCAGTAACACTAGTAAAAATAATGTAATATAAACTTGCCATTTTATTTTTAAAATAATTAATATTGGTTTACATCTATACTAACAGTATTGTTATTGTTAAAACATTAACAACCGATTTTTTAACGATTTGTGTAATTATCGGTAGCGATGTAACACACTGACTGCAGTTGCTCTATTGGCACTAAAATTAAATTTATCACACTACGACTACCAATTAAATTTGTTTGTGATTTATAAAACATTTCGTCATAATGGTATTATAGTTTCTATATAGTTTTATTATAGTCTTAAGTTTTAACACAATTCTAATTCATAGAAACCGTTTTCACATTATTTTAACATTAATGTATATAGGTAATAGGTGTATACACTCCAAGAGAAAAACCGTTTTTTCTATGCACGTGCTGGAAGTGGCAGTGCTAACGAAATGGAGCTGGTAAACTGGATGTATAAAAATAATAAACAGATATAATTTATATAAATACTATAAAATAGTACAACAATGAATTATACAATTTAAATTCAGGTTGCGTGAACTTGGTAAATAATCTCAAAAAACTTCAGTTTTCAATACCCGTCTATATTGATCGCAAATGCTTATTTAGACGATTAAAATCTAAATTTTAGAATTTCCCATAACGGGAAATTCGTTAAAAAATATTATTTTTGGTCCAACCAGTTTCCGGTTAAGGAAAATTAGGTTTTCCTAAATTATTATATTATACCAGGAAAGGCGTATACGTAGTTAAACAGTGCCATGCGGGTAATACGTGGAGTGGTACAATTAATACCAATACCATGGCCACCGGAAGCCGCGGTATGTATACTTTTCAAATATCGCACTGCCAGAAATTAGAAAAAAATGAAGCATTAGTGAGATTATTCATTAAAAACCGATAACTACAAAAACTCAATCCTCAGTTAAAAAACACGCCAGTTATAAGACTAAAGTCAAGGAAACCGCCATGGGTCAAGGCCTGCAGAGAACTAACTTAGTTGCAATTCTGTAGTGGAAAAAATGGCAGGAAGAGTGCAATTTGAGTGTACAAATTTGATGAAAAATCCCACACAAAGAGTAAAAGGATTCTAACTCCCACGACGAGGTTAGGTAGTTCTTAATCGATTAAGAAGTGGACTCGGAAGATGTACAAGTTGAAACTAAAGAACAGCCAGGAATGTGATTGTGAAAATGACAGTCATAAGTTATGACTTATGAGACATAATATCACATAATAATATAACAGTCGAATAGAAAGTTTGTGTTGGACATCAATGGAATTAATTAAGTTACGAAGGAAGCAATTTAATGGATTAGGGCTTTGGAAATACCTATAAATCTAAATTTGACTATATACTATATAAATATAATATAATGTATTATTATTAATCTTACTTATAAATTTATTTTTAAAATGTTACTGTGTTATTGTTGCCATACTAATAGGCATATATTATATAAAAGTATAAAGCACCCCCGGCTGATCACTCAATTTCAGTATCAGCACTTTTAACACCAACTTTGAACTTCAACGGTGACGACGATAAAATAATAATATAATAATACAACTTGGACCGAAAACTTTAATAGATTTTAATGACATGGACGTATTATACCAAGTCAAATCTAGCGCCGTTTATAAACGAGTTAGGTATAATATGGTTAGAGTGATACGTGAGCGCATAAAACGGAACGTTTGAACAGCATTCGCGTTAAACTCCATCGGACTTTATGGGGGGAAATAAAATAGAAAAAAAATATTATACCGTACGAAAGAAATAATATTCGACTTGGGCTATAGTACGAAATGGACCACTGCCGTGTTGACTGTGCGGTGCGACGTATAATAGTCGCCGTCGGTTATTTATCGCGTGGCAAATCCTCCGGCGGCATGATAGCAGGTATGGGCTGCAGAGTGCATATATATATATATTTATATTGGTAAAGTTGAGAACCGATAGTAATATCGCGAGTCCGACCCCCCCCCCCATCACGCTCGCCCATGGCTTACATACTAGCTCACCCCCGCGGTAGGTATGTTGTAGTAATCCAGAAGTTATAATCCTTTCGAGATTATTTCAAACGGTGCGGGTAGTGTAAGTACGCGCGCATTCCGGAACATTATGATAAATTTATGTTTGTGGTACTATACGTGTACACGTACAACACTAATATACTATAATATTAATAATATATTATAATATACAGAGTGATTATATTTTAACGCTCTATTAAACGGTCAATTTTTGTGAACAAATAATATATTATCCCTTTGAGATGGGTATGCCTAAACTGATGAAGTCGAAATTACGTAATCACTTTACATTTATGAAAAAATAATTTGAATCTTTAAAATCGTGAGGAAAATTAATTATTTTACCGTACTTATATATTATAGGCAACGCATAATATATTCCTTGACCCATAAATAGCGATTGACCATTGTTGACCATTGTTTGCATCTATTGCTGATGATTAAATAATAATTATGCAATGTACGCGATAAGTGCTTTCACAGAAAAATATAATGTTAAGTAATATATTATTCTAGTCCGTTCTGTGGTTATTGAATAATAATAATTATTAGGTGGGTGGGTGTGGATCTTATTGTATATGTTAGGTAGTTTAGTAGTCAGAAATTAGAATTTAAGAGTCTTTTAACGGCTGCATTTGAATCAAATCGACGCAGCACTGGATATTTATAATAATAATAATATATAGAGGGTACATTGACGTTTTCTGTTATTCAATGCGAGAAATCCGAAACGCGGCGATTTCCGTTTGGAAAAACACACATGAAATATCTCACTGCAATAAAAAAAATTATAATTTAAACAGAAAAATATATAAGTATAGCATTTCATACAGAAATCCGACCGACGATAAAATGTACGACAGTTTCGCGTTGTTGAGATAATCGTCCTGTATACATATATATAGGTAGTACTCCCCATATAGCATTTATATATTATATATATACACTCGCATTTCGGTTTGTGGAGGCAATCGAACGGTATGCGGTGATTGGTGGAGGGGGGCACGAGAAATAAATGCTGGTATTACCAGTATTTTTTCCCCGCGTACTTTTTCTCTCTTACTCTAGCTCTTTCTCGCTCTGTCTCTGTCTCTCTTTCTGTCTCACTGCCATATATATATACATTTACATCGGTTCCCTTTGCATCCGCATCCGCTGCCGATACCGCCGGAAATCTGTAAAGTCTCACGGTTCGCTAGAATCGCTGCGATCGTTTTCTAGTTTGCGCGATATCATCGCGCAAATGTCCACCGAAAAGCAGCGCCACACACACACCCGCCCGTTCAAGCCAACCCCGCCGGCGGCGGCAGGGTCGGAACCGTCGTCGTCGTCGTCGTCGTCGCCGCCGCCGCCGTTGCCGCTGCCGCCGCGGTCGTCCTGCTCCTTCGCGGCTCGTCCGTTTTACCGCCGACACCGCCGCGGGCACACATTGGCGAATTCAGTGTCGTGTCGCGTGCACTGCGAACAGGATATAATTTCGTTCGCCGCGTACAAACGCGCGATCCGCCGACTCCGCCGCCGCGCCGCCGCCGTTACCGAGCGTGTTTACACGACGTTAATAATATACGATTTCCGACCTTTTCCGCTCACATACATTTGACGCATAGTAATATTATAATTAATATATATATATATATATATTATATAGTAAAGAATATACCGAGATGTTATTGCGTTTCCGTCATTTCGTTCACCCCGTGCACGCGGCGTACAACAACAATAATTATAATTATAATGATATTATGTATTGAAATACAATCGTACCTAGAAAAATATTATTTTACAATATTTTAAATATCTTTTTAAAATATTTATTTATTTTTTTTTTTTTTTAACTCACCTCCCCCGTTCGGTTTTCTCCAGCCATTATCCCGGTAATTACTACCGGTTGCAATACGCTACGATTATCGTCGAGATCAGAATCTAATCGAGTCGTCCTAACACGGAGCCACTATCTGTAGGTACAAAGTACAATTTCAAATACCACGTTTCGTGTTATTTATACCTAATAATATTTTCTGGTAGAACGAGTGCTGCAAAGTATTTAATATTATAATATCTATAAATATCTGCATTTTATGTGTAGGAATAAACACTATGTGTTTAATAGTTTTTTTTTTTGAACTACCGGTATGTAAACCAGGGTTAAATAGTGATTACTTTTGGTTTTTATTTCTTAAGTAGTCAGAACTCAAGTGTACTTAAATGTTATTCTATAAGTATATACATAGTTGAATTATCTCAAAATGTTTGATTGCCATTTAGTTATGGCCATTTAAAATGTTTAAACACTAATACCCCTACATAGAATCGTTTTACGATTTCAGTAGGTAATTTATTATTGTTATCTAACAAATTATTTTAATAGAAAATGCCATGACTGTTTGGCGCCAAATCAAGTAAATCGAGACGAATTCCCAAAACCCATTATTTGGATCTCGTCTGATCTTTTTTTTGCATGTAGGTATACTGGCAATATCAATAACTCTACAAAAAAAAAAACAATTCATTAACTTATAGTGATTGACACTGGTTAATAACAATGTAAAAAGCATAGTATAATATATAACCTGTAGGCTGTAGATCCATTATAAACTTATAGTTTATACCCAACTTATAATGTTAAATTGATAGATGATGATACGTATATATTGTCTATTTATACATATAAATAGAATTACCATATTATATACATTTGCTATTTAGTATCTACAAATACGGCCGTCCCAATTATTATAAAATTAGTACGGTTTTCAGTTGGGTACTGATGAATATTTCATACACGAATTGTGGTACATTCATTATACACCCTAAACACAGCTTTTCCTAACAAAATGTTTCATGTTGTTTTTACTCTCAAAACTAGAAGTAATTATGTTTTGTTTAAATCAAGAAATTATAAATATTTTAAACTGTATATTGTACTTATTGTAATCTGAAAATGTATTTGAATTGAATGTAAAGTCGGGTAGCCATTTACCTAAAATGTATATTTATATGTACGTACTTATGTTGATTTAAAATGAAAAACAAACCGTAATCAACCACTTAGATTATTAGAATAATTTAAAAGCTGTATACACGCCATTCAAATTTAATTGGGGTTTAACATTTTTGTTGTGAAAATACATTTTCGTAGGTAAATAATGTTTATGCAAAGCCAACCAAAATCACTTAAAGGCACACACAAAGCTGATATATATTATGTAGGTATACCTGCCTAACTATCAACTGTTACAATTTACAAACCACCATGAGAGATTAAATTAAGATAAATACTATACATACTCGATGCATATATACGATACATACGTATACTATATTGTATGAGTAGGTATCTATGATAAATATTACATATAAACAGGTAGAACTGAGACTATTGTATGACAAAATTATTGTACTCAATGATTAATGACAATTCAGAATGTATCAATAAAGTTTTTCATACATTGAATTGATCATTATTACTATTTGATAAAATTATATTTAGTGGGTATCTAACCATATCTAGTTCTTAAGTTTGGTAAATAGTAGGTGCATTGTGATCAGTTCAATGTAACAATGAAAATTATTAGGTAATTATTTCATTATTAGTATTCGTCAGGTTAATGTAATTTATTAAACGTTTTTAAAGTAGGTAGCATTAAATTATAGAGACTATCATCCCAATTTTTTATGTTAAAAATTGATACCAAGAAGATAACATATAACTTTAAGTTATTTACAAACTAAAAGTTAATAATAAGTAATTATTTTGGAACAGAAAATTAAAATACATCAAGTAGGAATATGAATATGACGTTTCAACAGAATAGTTTCAATAAAATGGATACCCTTTTCATGTTTATCAACTTCAATATTATACAAAAAATAATGTTGAATATAATATAATAACTCTAAAAAGTTAATTAATTTAAACTATAAAAGAAAAGTAAATAAAGAAACTGAACCATTGAAGTGTACTTGTTATTTTTAAGATTTAAAAGGGACTGTATATTATACCATTAAAAATACATCGCAGATATAAGAATAATTTTTAATAAATATTTAAAAGAACTAAGATTAATAAATAGAAGATAAAAAGATTATATTAATTTTATTGTAAATTGAATATTGGATAATAATCTTCAATAATAAAATTTTAATTTTAATTACGTTTGATTTGTAACTTAATAAGTATTATGGGTACTATTAGTATCATTTTGCACAAAATGCAAATCTTCACATAAAAAACATTCTTTTAATTATATTATTTGAAAATAGCACAATATAGAACTTTAAATAACTATATTAAAAATAAGTTATAGAAAAACAATATTTTAACGAACATGTTACTAAAGTATCATAAAAAAGCATTTCAATTTATTTAAAAATGATAATTTTACTGTACCTTTAGTAAATACCAATATTTGGATAATTTGTAATTAGTTATAAGTCTAATAAATAATAACTAATAACTAATAAAAAACGATAGGTAGTTAGAGTCTATGTATCTTTGTATTCTACTTGTATAAAACCTACCTACCTATATTGTCTGAATCCGTGTATGATTTCTATTTCAAAATTATATGAATTTAGGTTAGGTGTTTTTAAAGTAAACGAAATCCTGACGGTTATCCAAAGTTAAAATGAATCATTAATCGCTTTAATTGTTTATTTTCCTCATGTGTAGAATAATAAAGCTTTACATCGTTGTTGTTGAATACTTGAATAATGTATTTGTTGACAGGTGTGCAAAAGGAATTTAACTATCATTATAATATATTAGTTTCCCTTAATATGGAAGTCTTTATTTCTGGATATGAGAAGGATTACTTAATAATTTTCTACTTAAGATTACTGTTTATAACGACCATAAACAAATAATAACGATAGTTAGAAAAATAACTAAGGAATAGGTTTAAGTACTATAAAAAGTAAAATATTTCCAAATAAATAATCTTTATAATATAATAGCCAATAGTATGTAGGTATTACTTATGTAAATAGTCTACAAATGTCGGAATAGGTATCTATAAATTTAAAAGATTTTGTATCTTTTATTTTAAAAATGCTTTTACTTTTGATATTACTATAATTAGTTAAGAAACTTAGGACGTACGCGTCTGTAGTTTTCAATAAAAGTATATAGTTATAACCGTAGTTTGGAATAACTATAGTTTATAGTTTAAACTTTCGAGAACTACATAACGGATATCAATAATATACAGCATATCATTAACCATTACCATAGGTATTATATAATTTATTTGGTAGATAAATTGGTAGTAATTATCATTATAATATTATTACCGAAAATCAAATAAGAAAATAATTGACATATTTTTAGTTAAAACCCAATGCTTGTCTATCATTTAAATTGTATTATATATATTGTTAAATGGATGTAGGTATATTGTTTTCTTAATTATTAGTTATAATAAATAACTATTTCTGTTTTTTAATAATCGGCGTTACCTATTAGGTTTTCTTATAAATCGAGATTCAAAAAACTTTAGCACAGTCATATAAAATCATTTATCATATTTATCGTATTCAGACGACTGCAGTAAGTTATGTTTTTTTTCATTGTCATTAATATTTGATAAGGCACTTACACATTAGAGCAAAGGTTCCAAAACTTTTGAATATGCGCTGGAATGCTGGATGTATATGATTTTTAGCAAGGCTTATGGGCTAAGAAAATAAATTAGCTCATTTTATGTAATGTTCATAGTACATGTATATATATATATAGACATTGTTTTTAATAGCCATAATTAATAATGTCCATTATTCAAATATAATTCAATATAAGTCTACACATTTTAGTTTCTTTACAGTTTTTAGTAATTACGCCATTTGTTTTTTATTCGTAATTTTTTTTTTTATAATGTAATAATGGCTTACTTAACCCAAATCTGTAGATCGGATGTAATTATTAAAGGCCTCTCAAGATTAGGAAGCATGTATTTGCTTAATATGTGACTAATGGATTTGCATAATTTGAATTATAAATGGAATTTAACAATATCAAATTATTTAAGCAATTTCCCCCGGATACGCATATAAAACTAGTATCATAATAATATAACAGTAAGACATTTAATATAAACTAAAGTTAAATTTGTATCAATTAAAATAAAAATCAAACAAGATGTATTAATATGCAGAACCGTATTTTTATCTTCCCGGAAGGATGTCCAATTTTTACGAGAAAAATTGTTTCATCACCAATAAAACCTGAACACTGATTCCAATATATAATATTTATAATCAAATAATTAATTAACAATAAATTATTGAAAACTTACATAATATGAGTATCTAAAATAAATATTATATTTGCTGGCTTAATCTCGAAAGTCATGTATGTTTTCAGCGTCAGCTAAGATAGAAGTGATTTAGTGCTTAGGATAATAATATATAAATAATAATAAGAATACTAGTATAATAATTACTATAAAAAAATTGCATTCAAATATTAGTTTTAACTTTTAAGTTAAACAAAAATAGACGGGTTAAATTCTTTTTTCGTTTAGTTTACTTAACAATTTAAAAATCATTATTTTTTATTTTCATTTGGTTTGAAGACTGTCCAGATACTCAGAACACCGTTTATACTCCAAAAAGATAAAATGTTACTGACGGGAGTTTTTGCATGGAATGTTATTCATGGAAGAAATAATATATTTTGGTACAAAATCAGAATATCGCTTTATTATTTTCAAAATTATCTCAAAATTAATTATTTCCCGCCTATAGCGGTTAATGAGATAAAGAATTTTGTTTGCTTATTCTGGGAAATTGATAAAATGGACTTACCTTGTTGTTGCGTTGAGCGCTACTAAATTATTTAGTTAAAAGAATTACATAAAAAGTAAAGACCTACACTATAGCTAAGATACTTTATTTCATAATATGTACTGTTTATTATTCTATAAATGTTCCCTTATGCTTATGGATAGTTACTAATCATTTCTTTAGAAATCAAAACATTGACTTCTCCTCTAACGTACCAAGTGGATGAACACAAACTAATCAAAAGATTTAGAGTCAAACAAAACTTTTGGACCACTCCTTCCGATACAAGATATTTGTTTGTTATTAAATTAAATGTATACATAAAAAGGGTTCTAAATAAATGTATGAGCTTTAAGTCATATATGTCTATCATCGTAATTTTTCCAAAACTCAGTAAATATTGATGTTCCATATCATATAGGAATGATTATTTCAAGTTTTTGAATTTATTTAATTTTAATACACAAATAATATATATATATATATATATATGTATATATAAATAATTTCTAATATGCATTTACCTTTTTCAGATTGGATTTTTGTGTTTGCAGTAACGTCGACACACATTTACTGTAGATGTTTTTAAGGCGGCTTCGTTCAATGGATACAATGAATTTATCAACTTCTGTAGTGTCCTCCGATAAAACAACATCTTCTTAAAGTACGGTTAAAAAACACATTGATAATGAAAACGTGCTCCATTCTGTTTGGCGTACTAAGCTGTTGGTACATATTGACGTCGAAAATGGTACAATCTGATTCCGGAACTTCTACTAAAGGTTAATAAAGCAAACACAATTAGCGTTTATTTAAAAGTAGAATAGTCAAACTATAATGTTCGTAAGTAATTAACTATAATGTTATCATACTTAATGGGTCGGAATGAAATGTTTGATTTTCACTTTTGAGTGGGTACTTAATATAACGTATACGTAATACATATAACGGATAATGGTATACGTAATGTTCATACATTAACTCGAAAATTAAACTGAAAAATAATAGTTAAAAAATTATTTTTCTTCATCACAAATTTATGATCAATATAATAATTATTATTAAACGTATATATACTGGTGCGCTGATCACTAATTCGGTAACAAAAAATGACGGAAGTTGCATAAGAATCGAATGATTAAATTAGAATATTTCCACCATTTTTGTTACATACATAATTTCTAATCACTTTTATAATTAAAAACATACCAAAGTAAAATATATTCATGAATATAAAATACCTCATTAATGTTTACCGGTATCAAATAGCTTATAACATATTATTACATATTATTTTATTCACTTTAACGTATTTGATTATTACACTCGTAGTCATCTTTCAATACTGTTAATATATTTCACTATGCAAATATTATAAATGTCTCTAAATAATAAAGTTACTTTTTAGTTTGAATGTTAAACAAAGCGTAAATATTAAAATCATTTCATACATTGTTCCACCAAACTCAGTACCAGAAATTTTTACAAAAAAAACTTATAAATTAGTTTCATAAAAATATTGTTCCCTTTTCAGACCGTGTTTATGCGAAACGACCTTTTGCAACTGGAAGTTTATTAACTTCCTGGCCCTTTCATTTAATTTATGGTCTCAAATATATATAAATATATTCCCATCAGCTATAACACAACTGAACGTATTCCGGATTACTAAATACAGATTTGTAAAAAAAAAAATACTACTAATAATGATAAAAATACAAAGCGTTCATTTATATTTGTTTGAACTGTTTTAAATAATTTATTACATTTATGCTGATATAATATACATACAACATTATATGAATTATATTTCCATATACACATCTCGACACCCGACACCCGCATAAAACAAAATTGAAAACTGAATATACATTTCCTCAAACGTTTTATGAACTATACAATTTCACAGCATTCATATAAGAGATGTTTTTTTTTTATTTGATATTTTCAAATTATACCGTTCAATCTTAAAAAAAATTAAAAAAACATATATTACTAAAAGCACAATAAGTAATTACAGTTAAATAACCTGCGGCCAACGCAGGTTTAATAATTGAAGTCAGTAAATAAAAACTTTTTATCTGTGTTTCAAGTTATATAGTCAACTTATAATACTTTTATTATTATACTATGGTCGATGGTCATGCTATATTTTTGTTTAAAAAAAATGTACATCTATATTATTATATTTTACTAACCTTACAAGTTACAGATCGTTTGAAATAAGTTTTTTAGAAAATCATCTAAATATTTTTTACCGAAATTCGTCGAACGATGAATATAATATAATATAGGGGATATTCATTTTGAAATCACGGCACGTTGTGTAGGCAAATTTACTACCTGCATAAATATGTTCAATAAAAAAGAGAGACGAGTATAGTAAACTAGAGGGTATGTCAACATTTTTTCAATTGTAAATGTGTACATAAATAAATCAGTTTTTGGAAAACTATTTTATGGTTTGCCTTTGGGTGATTTTTGCTGAAAATAAATAGAAAAGTAATTATTTTAATATTATAGATAAATTATATTAGATAAATTTGTACGAAAATAAAAAATGGTGCTACTCATCTATATACTTATTAAATAGTGTACACAGTTATAGCATCATGCATATGTGTATAAATTCAAAAATGTAAATACTATATGTTTATATTGTATCCAATATTTATTTATATTGCATTCAAGTGACTATTATCATCGAAAATTTTTTATTACACTTATTTATCCATAACGTCATATTGTATTAAAAATATGCATATAAATTGTTGTATTTATGTACCAATGCGATCATGTGTTATGCATCAAGTCAAATTTATGACTGATATTTGACAGATTTTTCAACGAGCTGTCCGTGGGTTGGATCTTAAAATGAAGTTTACTATATTATAGTAACAATCATAACAACGTCATAGTTGATCCAGTTTGTTATATTATTATTCAGTAGCTGAATTTTTCAACGATTTATATATATTATGCGTCAGTAGCTATTCCCAAAAGTCCATTCAAATTATTATTAAAAAAAAACTAATGTAAAAAATCAGCCATTGGCTCATTAAAAATCAATTATGAGTATTATAATTCTAAATCTATAGTGACCTATAAATTATATCCTTTGTTAAAGCTTTGAACTAATTATTACAGTAATGCCTTAGTAACTTAATCAATCATAACGTAAAATAGCTTATGATTAAAAATAAAATATATAATATTAATTTTTATCATGAATACATATTTAACAAAATAAAATTTTTTTCAAGCAATATTATCTAATGTATATATCATGAATAACTTATTTACCCGTTTATATTTACCTATATATTATATTAATCATATGAAAATAATACTAATATTAATTACTAGAGTGTCCTTATTTCTCATTAATTTACGAGGTGTTTAATATTAATAAATAAATAAATATTACTTGATTATCAGAATTTATTATTCCGAAACGACTTAGTTCATCAGCAAATAAAATGATTTGTATTTATAAAAAAATAAATTATAAGTACCTATTTTCATATACTTTGAAATTGTTCTTCTGAAAATTTAATATCAGACATATAACATGTGAAATTTATCACGATGGACTAATTTTTCAGATTATTTTTTTATTGTAAATTAAATCTTCACTCATTAACCAACAATACATTTAACAGGGTGTTTACTTTACACGTGGTACTATTTCGAATAGATTATAAGTATCTTGAAAAACATAAATAATTATCAGAGCGAAGATTTTGTTCCAGGAAATTAAAATACATATTATGTAAAACTCGAATGGAAAACATGATAATATGATCAGCGATACATAAATAATTTGCTAAAATAAATAAACGAAATCAAAATATATTTGTGTTATAGCTATTTTACCTCTTATTTGTATTTTTTACTCTTTATTGCAAGAGGTAAAAATCCAAATTGCTAAGCTGATTGGGCAGAACGCTAGTGATCAAATCGACTGTGAAATTGGACAACATAGTAGTATATGTTTTTTTTCCAGTTCACATCCCAATTTTCACGAAGAATAGTAATAATATAGTATACGTTATTCAATAAATATTTAAGTCATTGTTATTTTGTCTTGAACTACGAGGTTTATCCACAATGTTACGAATCTCATTCAGAAATAAAAGATTAATGTATCATTCAATAAAATAATTATATAACTGTAAAGGTACGTGATATTATTACTACAACCAACTTTCATTTGTTATAAAATATATTTAAGAAAAAACTTATTTAGTAATTAGTAGGTAGGTAATATGAAAATCTTACAATAATGTTTGTATTACTTATAAGTTATAATCCATTGAAGTAGTTGTTACACAATAACTTTACTTGTTCAACTTTGGATTTCATAAAATAAAGTAGGTAAAAACTAAACATGTTTATATTAAAATATGTATATGATATTTCCTTTGATAAAATGAACCAAGAAAGAATGGCAAATCAAAATCCATTGAAAAATGTTTAACACAATTTAGGTAAATAATATTAATGTTTCCACTTTGAAGTGAAATATATGAAATGGAGAATATAATTTAGTATAAGGAATTTTAAATTATTATTTGAAGTATCTAACGATCTACACCGACTTTCATTACACATTTTAAACTATTTCTTTATTTACAAAGTTAATAAAAAAAAAACCAAATACAATAAACATTTTAATCATAAATTTAAAAATGCGTCTTAAAATTTAGTAGTAGACAATATAACGCTTTATTTAGATACCCCAAGACGTTACAATAAGACGTGCAATATAAAATTCTACCATTTATTATCTTGTAGACCATAATGTTGCATTTTAAAAATTTACCGTTAATTGTTAAGTTACAATTTTTTTTTTTTTGCTGAAAATTAAAATTTTTTTCATTTTTAAGTAGTTTTTCAGCATTTTGAATGATTCATGACAGAATTTTTAAGTATTTTTGTAGCAAAGTTGCATGTCTTATTTATTTATTAGTTTTTAGTGCATTAACTTATGAGCCCTGATTTTTTATACATAATAATTAATAAGTATATACATATAGTACTTTAGTATAATGTATATATACCTACTATCTAGTATATGAATTAAAATAATAACATTTCATATTTTAAAGAATAAAACTAAAAAAAAATAATTATATCAACTATAATAACAATAATAATAAATATTAATAAATCCAATCACACTATACCGGACCTGTGCATAAATCCAAACTAACGATATTATTACAAGGCTGACTACATCACATTCCCACTTATATCTGCTATATCATTTAATATTTTTACTTCTAAGTTATGAGTGTATTGCTATTTGTATCATGTGTGTTTCAATTTTTTAATTTTTGGTGTGTATGTCGTTACATTTTGGAACGATAATTTAAAGGGCAAAGGGGCCATCAATAAATACTCCTACAGGCGTCCTTGGTCCAAGACACACGTTGGGTTTGTAGTAGTTTTTTTAAAATCAGAAATAAGTCAATGTGACAGTCTACATGAGATGCCTGCACAGTACACGGGTGTACCAAACCTTAAGAAAATTCCTTATCAAGTATATCTGTGGAAATGGCCACCACTATTGATTATGATGTCGTGTTCCATTTCCATATATAATCTGTTATTGTTACAGAATATTTTAAGTGCAACAAAAATTAAATTCGATCAATTTTTTAGTTTTTTTTCCTTTTAAAATCCATTTGTTTTTATGCCACAACTGTATATTTAAACTAATTATAATTTATTTATATTACGAACATTTTCACTCCATTATAATATGGTACGTTGTATTGACTTTTAAGTTAATAACGATAATGTTGGATAAAATATTATTATAATGACTAATAACATAATATGCACGATGTTTTTGTAAGGTACAAAATAAGTTCAACATACCGTATTTATAGATTATTTATATATATTATTTATATATAGATTAGTTATAAAATTCCCTTAGAAATAGTAGCTGACCCATTGTCTCTGCCCAAAATCGGTTTTCATGTACAATGATTTAAATTTATCTTTATTTATTTTAATATTTATATTTATCATTCAATTTAAATTAGATTTTAACATTTCAGCATGACTTACTTGATGACGCGCTAGGCACACTTGAAACAGTTGAAACCTACTTCACAATAAGTGCAACTTTCCCAAATTTTTATTTTTCATTATAAAATTTTTAGTCAAATATTTTTGATGATTTAAATTTTTAACATGTACCTACCTCATAAAAATAATATGAATAACATGATTAAAAAAATTAATGGGTTCATTTATCACAAACAATGTCTAAAATAAGAAACTGTATCTGACTTATAAAATGCAAGCCGCATATTAACATACCTAACCTATACCACGAGTCTTTCATTTCAAATTTATTATTTGTTCTTACATGTTTGGTTATCCCCAATAATAGAATTTAATTTCTACAGCTTTCTCAAAAACTACTAAGAAATCAAAACAGATAGGTTCGTAAAACATTTTGATATTTTTTGTAAACCAATAAATCTAGTCTAATAGTTTGACTCATAAATATTTTAATTAAATACATCGGATAATTTTAACGATTGTTCGATATAATTGTTGTGAGTTTCTCATCGTTATAATGGTCCTAATAATGTAATAGCTTATTTCAGTTATAAGTTATCTTAAAATATATAATTTTAAAGTCACCTATAAATATATAGTTAAATATAATTTATAAAAATGTTTAAGTATTACAGCTACGATAGTTTTTAATTTCATTCATTATTTTATTTGATGAATAAAATATTGAAATAATTATTCCATAACTCACGTTTATCTCTAAAAAAATATTAACTTAATTTATTTCAGTGTAATTAAATTATGATTCAAACTTTAATTCGATAACTCATTGAAACAATTTTATATATTTTAAATTATAATAATTTTACTTAATATTATTTAATAAAAACCCATATTACCGTTCGGTTGAACTTAATGAACTTTATTTTTAATGACTATTAAAAGGTTATTATTTTAAATTAAAATACATGATTATTTTTAGGGAACACCAAATAGGTAAAAAAGTATTTCCTTTGTAGTGTACTTGTTTATTTTATATTTTGATTTAACATCTGTGTGTTATCAAAGTAATCTTCCTCTATAAAAACTTGGTTATTATTAAACTAATTGTTATTTCACAAAATATAAATAGTTCAATATGTATGTATTTACACAAAATAGATTTCATGCTAACTTCATTAATACAAATACGTGTATTGATTAAACGATATAAAGCTAAATTACAAATTTATTAAATTATTTATTTATTTAAAATATAACAGTATCTACGCCTATGCATTGACACAAATAGGAAATATGTTGGGGGGGGGGGGTTAAGCCCCAAGAATTTTTTTTTTAAATTATAATATATATTATACCTATTATAATTTTTAGAGGGGATTTTGAGTGGTTTTAGGTGGCTAAACCTCATTTCCCAAGCCCCCTCCCCTATTTGCATGGTCGTATGTATATGATACTTATTTATATTAATTAATTTATATAATATTTACGTCAATTACATTTCAAAATATTTTAATTCTACAAAGCTTAAACTGTAAACAATTTTTTTTCTGTGGTAGTTCCATACAATTAACCATTGTTTCTAATTCAATTTATTCTAGGTGTCAAATAAATAAATGAAAATTTACGCATCTATCCATAATATTAATTAAAGTAAAGTGCAGCATTACTTATATTTTAATTACCTAAGTAGACTTATAACAGTCAAAATATATTCAAAATAAAATGTAATTATTATTTTTCAATTAGGTACCATTTGTAGGTAACTATACTTTATCAATATACAGTATTTTTGTTGTATCTTATAGAATTTCAATTCATTAAATATACGTATATTTATTATCAGCTAATGAAAAAACATTTTTGGTTGGTTATTAATAAGAATAATGAGATTTGTGTTAACTAAAATTAAAAAACTATACTTTATTCATTAAACTTCCTGAATTAAAATTAAAGTAAGTACATATTGTACTTCACTACACAGTGTTTTTAGTTATTATAGTACAAATAATAATTAAAATTCATAGTATAAGATACTCTATATATTATATGACTTACAAACAATTGAGCACAGTAAAGAGTTTTAAATATTCAATAAGAGTGAGTGAATTAAAAAATGAGAGATTAAACTAAAGCATGCAAAAAAACCGATTGTGAATAACGAACGTTCTGGAATTTAGAGAAATTAAATAATCCTTAGGGTTCAAAATAAAAGGAACGATTTATGCTCTCCGCTGCTTAAAAAATAGTTTTTAATTGTATTTTACTTTATGGCATCCGTAAATATATATTTTGATATTGCAATTTTAGGGCATCAGGATAACAATTTAAACAAAACTAGAAATGATTAAACTTTAATAAATGAAATTGTTTTGCATATGCAGCGACAGTTGTATACACGTAATACACCCGTAAAAAAATAAAGTGAAAAAACAACGAAATCTTTACCGCATTACAACTATGTACTATAGGTATTAGGTACCTATATGTTAAATTACAAAAAAATCAAATAAGGTATATTTATACTATCAAATATTTTACTTAAAATGTTCATGAACAATTGTTGATAATTAGTAATTACGATAGTTATTATATTTGCCTAAATTGTGAATAAGTTAATTAAATAAATAGATACCTAATATAATATATAATTAAAGCTGATTATCCTGAGCGTATTATATGTAGCGAACAAAATATTACGAGCCAACTATAAGGGAAGACTTTTATTAGAAGTAAGAATAAAAGTTAATATTATCTGCATAGTTGGTTGGTTACATTTGTCAGTTCTATCTGTTACACCTGTATCAGCGCGTGGCGTAACCAAGATTTCTAAAAGGGGGGGGGGATTAAAAATTTGTATGAAATATAATAAATACAATTTCCATCGCTATATTAAATTAATTACATATATTATATTCATATTATCTTAGGGTTACTGACGTGCCTACTCATATATTATATAGGTACTTTTCTATGAAATATAGACGTACTGATAGTGGCTTGTTGTGGCGTGGTGCGTACACTCAACTGCGGAAACACTCTGAGTGTACGTCTAACCGGCCAGCGTTGCTAGTTCTCGGATGGGTGACCACCCGGGTTTTTTAGCAACAAATCTTTGCCACGCATACAAAAACGTGTTTCAACCAACCGTTCCTCCCCCTTACAAACATAATACAAAAACAAAAACAATTAATGGCCATAGTTGCCGGGCTTAAGCTCAATTAAAAAAGACGTACTGATATAAAATCAATAAACAACAATTTTAAATATAAGGCCGATGGGTTAGGGCGTTAGGGGCATGGTCTGTTTCCCCATTGCCTTTTCAACCCCCGGCTATGGCACTGACCGGTATATTGAGGAAACTAATATACATAAAAGTTCAGAAAGCCGAAATCATGTGACACATATATACCTATTATAGCTAGGTACACATTATATAGAGAGTAATACAATAAATATTATTAAATATTTAAATTAATGCCTCCCTTCCCATTTGTAAATGAGTCAGTTATAGTATACTTAAAATGGTTGGCTCCAAGAAATAACTTACAGTTTTCTGTGTTAAAACTGTATTTTTTAAATGTGACGAGTCGCTCAAAAAAGTACCCGGATAAAATGATCTTGGATTTTCATTAATGGTGTATAATAAATATTAATATAAGGAAATGCTAGGTATAGTATTATATAATGTATATTATATCGCCCGAAATGGGTGATTTTTTATGTCCTCTCGGCGAAAGTCATTATACGTTTACCTCAGCTAATTTGTCACAAGCGTTTAAGAGCCGTAAATTAATTACATTTCAAGCGATCGAATGAAAAGTTGCCTTATACATTGTGTTGTAGTAGAGATTCGAGCAATCGTTTGTCAGGATTAGAGCGCTTTAAATGTCTCCCCTCCTCCTTTGCACCAATGTTTTTCGACCAACGCTTTTTGTCCTCAATGTCATCCTCTTTCACTAATTTTATTTCATTAAAATGAACAACGGTAGTGCGGCGAAAAGTTTGTCAGAAAACAAAAGCACGCTTCATCAAGAACGAGTACATTGAACTTGTTAACGATTTCAAAAGAACTTGGTTGTATATTCTGCTTTCATAATTCTAAGAGCTTAAAATTAATGCTCTGTGTACCTGTGTCCTATATTTACTTGCATAGGTATCCAGTGTACATCCATCAGATACATTGTATTCACAATGTTATTAAAAATCGTATGTCTAGAGTACGGAGCAAGGACAGGACCCAAATAGGATGTACCTATACGATACACAAATTAAAGAAAAAACCTGACAGGATACAGCTGAGCCTGGACAAAGGATAGCGTTGTGGGCTGTGATATTAAACTCAAAAGCACTATAATAAATCGTCGGATTCGAAAATTGATTCGATCGAAACATGTAATATTTCTTGAAAACCGTTCGACGGTTGACGATCATTTTTCTTAAATTTAGAGGATCTGTCTGAAAAATATTTATTTTTTTAAAAATCCCATCTTGACTATATTTTCAACTTTTTTAGATAGGTAATATATAAAAAAAACCTATTTTTGTAAAACCCACGATACTCACTTCGCTTAGAATCTAAAATACGTTTTCTTACATAAATAACGTCTCGACACATCTACCACGTAGGTACTACGTAGACGATTTAACTGTACACGTTCACAGTAATAAAGTTCAAAAGATATGCATTTTTTACTTTTGTCAAAAGTTAACTGATGCACACGTGGTGGATTTTCTAGTGCCACGTCAGTTAAAGTATACGTTAATCGTTGAATAACAAGTCCTCAAAAATATTTTCAGTATCATACGATCTATTATCTCCACAATTTTTAAAAACGTATTATGACTCTTCCCTTCCTCGACGCGTATTGCAGGACATTTCTGTAACACTAATTCATTTTTAAATTATAATATTATATCGTATTATATTCGCGTCCTACAAGCGATTATGGTACTAACCAAACCTTTTGCTGGTATTTATAGATTTACGACTAATTCATAACGTTATACGATTCCATAATAATAAAATGTTATTAATATTGTTATATGATTTCGTTCTTTTTTTACCTAGTAACATGCACATAAGGACGTCAAACTCGCAAATGTTGTTTCTAATTTTTGACTTATAAACGTACAACATGGCAAATTCCCGAATCAATTTTATGTTGTTATATCATGTTAGCTTAAATATTAAAGTGAATTTACCACTCATTAACCTGTGATCAAAATGAGAGTAAGAATATTATCTGGGACACCTCGTAAGGTTTTACTATCATATTTTAATTTTGAAGAGAGTTATAACTAGGTACCCACCTATGTAAAATATTACAACTTTAAAATGACAATGGATCAAATTTTAAAATCAACTAATCCTACCAATCTGTGATACGCCCTGGACAATACAGTTTTTAGTTTTTAAATATGATAATAGTTCAACTTGATCTAATTTTAATTCCAAAAAAATGAGTTCGTAAATTTGCTACGTTGTACACTTGCTATACGTATACTTTGTAAGACGGATACAACACGTGTGGGTTCGGCGTCTTCTTAAGGATAGTTTACAGAAAAAAAACTCGTACCTATAAATACGTATATATTTGAATGTACCTACACGGAATTATACGAAATTCCAGAAAAATACAGTGCATTATAATATTTGCACACATAGGTATATAAATACGTATATTACGCGTTTTACATACAGTGTATAAACAAAAAATATTGAAATATTGAAATCAAAAAGGTTATACGATTTATGTATAATATATACATATGATATTATATAAATATAATAAGCATGAATAGATAGCAGGTAGATGTACACGACTTTGGGAACGGATATACCTATAATCTATATATATATATATATATACATACGGGCCAAGGGTTCGAGAGCGACGGCATAAAGTATATAATATAACGAATTCTGGGACCGAGGGATGAAAATATTTTCTGTATAACGTGCTGGGCGAGTGTGTATGCGCGTGTGTGTATAGAAAAACCACTAGCAAACCGGCCAATGCGATAAAAATAACAAAAGACAATCTATCCGTGATATTATAAACGCCACCGCGTGGTATATTATTATGAATTATATTCGTACTATATACTGACGGACACGACTGTCTCGTCCGCGTGACGGATGCGATCAATTTATCACGCGTAGGGTGGCGAATGAGAGTTAAGAACCTTTTGGATTGCGAGTCATAATGTAAAAATAATAAAAGTAGTACGGTACGTAAACATATTACAACTCCGTGTATGTGCGAGTGTATATAATATTTTACAGTCGAGAAAAACGCATACAAAAATACGCAATATTACAATATAGTTTTTACCATATAGGATACCCACCTCAAATATGGTTGTAGTTGGCAGCATGTTTGTCGTTCGTACGGTTTAGAATTAAATCCGATCTGACCATCGTGCAATCTAGTGCATAGTAGTCAACAGTAAATTTACTTACTATTTGTACTTGTATAATATTATGTATTGGTGATGGGTAGTCGGGTGGTGGTAGATAATAAGGTACCTACTCTGCACAGCCAGTGCAAAGCACGTCTGAAACACTTATTCGTTTTATTATTATTATCACGTGATTTCATTCATATAATATCTGAGTTATTATGAAAAAAAAAAAACATCATAAAAAATATAATTTTCTAGTTGAAAAATATAATGTACCAACACTAAATATTATTTAGTACGGTCGCGAAAACAATCGGCATGATATGTCGTTAGAAAATATACAGTTACGAATATTAAGCCGTTTGGATTTTTTTTTCCGGTCATGCGAAAATCATAAAACCCGGCGGGTCAGTACCTCCCCCGAACGGTTTCGTGACGCGTATAATAATGTATTTTGTACTTATATATATGTATATATAAATTTAATACTTCTAGCAAGTATAATATATAATAATACGATATTAAATTATGTTATGTAGGTAGACGTCGACGACGTATCGATATAAATCTATATACCTAGGTATAACGTTATTATTATGGTGGCGAAAGAGCTACTGGTGCGATATATATTATTATTATATACACGCGTTCCCGTAGTGCTACTATTATTATATACCGCAACGGTGGTAAAAGGTATATATAGAATACCTTTACGTACGGGGTGATCCATTTCACATGGCTTCCCTAAATTTCGTAATAAATGTTTGTGTATTTTTGAAAAATATGTATTTCTACATTTCGTTGTACTTATTTATACTGGTTTGCAACAAAGAACATTTAATTTTTACTATTTTTATTATATCACTGTGGTTTGATTTATAGGCTTTGGATGTACAAATAATATCTAATATTGAATAAAGATAGGTACCTATATACCTACTTATTAATTATAATTAGTATTTTAGCTTTTGAGTTTAGCATATTCAGATGACTGGAGTATAGAATGGAGAGACGAGGTACCCAGCACAAGAAAACTTAAAATACTCATTTTAGGTTGGTACCTACCTAATAAAATAAAAATGTTCATTTTCAAACGAGAACTTGTCTTTTTTATTGTTAATTGCTTAGGGGATAATTGTGTTGAAAATAATGGTGGACCTATTCAAACTTCAAATGCAAGTTTTGTAGTTATTAAAAGTGTTCATATTAATGATAATAGTCGTTAAAATTGGTTTCCAAAAATACAAAATAGATATATTATATCAGCTCTACTATTTGTTATAGTATTAGATATACTTGGACTATATTTATAAATTATAAATATTGATAAATTTACATAAACTACTTAAAAAAAAAGTTTTCGAATTACCATAGTGCCCAATCTTTGAAACCCATTATCATGGACCCATCATTATGTTTAGTACACAAAGTTAAATGATTCAACAACTACTCGTTCGAGTTTTAATTTTGATATAATATGTCAAAGTCTTCAGAAAAATGATCAACTGTTAACAATAAAAAAAGGAGATTGTCGTTTGAAAAACAGAATTCAAACATGGTCTTTTTGAGTAGGTATACGAAAGTACTATATTATGAAATTATATGAAAATCCCAAAAATCAGATTTTGAACAACTGCATAACTAAAAAGGTGTTGAGCATGCTCTTTGAATCACTCTGTACACCCCTGTGCGTATATAGATGTGTGTGTAGCGTAAACGCAATAAACCGCCGCCGCCACCATATAGGTGTGTGTGGGCGGGAGCAGCGATAATGCGATTGCCGCAGGTGTGAAATGTGATTCGCAAAAACTGTGTTCGGTCCGGCGGCGACGTCGGCGGCGATACGAATGCCGTTAAAATTCGTAATAAACGTTTTTGCGCTCTACCACCCCTGCACGGCCGACCGCTCTGCGTCAAAAACAACTATCGCTGGCCAGCCCACTCACTCGGTACTATCTACACAGGTCCCTAAACTCGCACTCTCCCCCTCGCACCGCACCGCACTCTATAGCAACCCTATTTTATCCGCACTGCCGTTTTGCACCCCCCCCCTCTCACCCGTCCCCTCCCCCGCGACCCGCGTCGGCGTCTCCCGGAGCGCAGGTACATCGACACACGCCGCCGACGCGTTTTAAAACTCGCGTATATTATGCCCGTCGTGATTCGTACGATTTAATTGAATGTAATCAGAACCCTACGCGCTGGTCGCCACGTATATGCGCGCGAAAACATACTCGTATGTACACAACATAATATGTATACTGCATGTACACTCGCGAGTATATGTATATAATATCTCGAAAAGTATATATACACACGTATATTATATAGTGCCCATATATGTGCACGGTATTCGGTGTGTGCAAGCGAACATTTTCCACCCCGATTTAATGACACTGCGAACATTTTCACTCCCCCCCAAAAAAAAAAAAATAATCAAATCAAATCAACATATATCAATCTGGCATCCGAGAGATCGAATTAACTGCGGTTCGATGTAATCCGGCGTATCCCACTTGCGCTTTTAAATATGTGTACACGCACTGTACATGCGCCTAATGAGTTTTATTATTGTATCATACCACAGCGGGTGAAACAAAATATACCGCGGGAGCAGCTATAGCGCCCCAATATAGTGCGCGGTGCAGGGTGTTGCGAAAAAACATCATATTATCTTTTTCCCCGTTACACAACCAACTTGGGTTTTCATAGAATAAATAACTGACGGATGTGTCCAATTATTTAAACATCGTCCTACCGAGCGGCGCACAGGGATAGCGTGTGACCCTTTCCCGCCTGGTCCCCAAAACGACTATATCATAATAATGGTGTCACAAAAACAAACCATTGCCACACCCAAAAATACGCTTATTCTTTTATCCTGTATTACTTTCGAGTGTAATGTAATTTTGGGTTGTCAATGTCAGAAATTATTTTTATGTTCGATTTTATATCGTACTAGCTGTGTACCTATATGGTAACTCGACTTCGTCCGGGAAAAAAATTAACAAACATAAAGCCCGGCGGTAAATTGGTGTATCTTGGTTTAATCGTACCTCTGCAGTTCGCCGTCAAATCGGCATCAGTGGTGTTACCTCTCTTTGTTACCTCTCTTTGTGAACTAATTTAACCGAGATGGATAATCCACCTTTAGCGGATTGTACGTAGCACTAGATATATTATCGAACGTTGTTCGAACAACTCTTTAAAGTTTTCTGTTATTCCTAAGAACAACCTATAAGACTTTCGTCAAAATAGGACGATTAGTTTTTAAGTCTATAAGCTATAAACATAATGACATAGCCCCTTGTTATATGTTTGAATAACAAACAATAATTAAAATATTGTTTAAAAAACAAATCCCATAGCAACGCACAGCTGTTCATCTAGTATATAAAAATGTTTCTTCTGTAATCAATGGCAATACAATATTTAAACAAAAATGTATTAAATTTTCGGGAACCAAAACAAAATTCATGCCTGAGCCACATAGAAACCTATAGAGTTAGTTAGATAATTTTAAAACATCCACCGAGTCTCCGCGAATCTATTGATATAAAATTTATTGAAATCTGTACTGTAGCTTCTGAGATTGAGTAAAAAAAAATTCACTTCACATTTATATATACATTACGCAGTAGATTCAGAAACCAGGATAACAATATTAAAGGACATATTAATGTCTTCATTTTGACAAAGTTCAGACAAAAAAAACGTAGGAATAATCCGACATTTTAAAATATATTATAATAAACTAGATTTGCGTAAGGGGAACGTTCACAGCACGGATGGTCAGGGGGAGGGGAGTGTGCTGTGCTTAAATAGATGTGTGTATAATAATAGAACATCCTGTGGGAAATGAACGCCAACAGAGTTCTCGTCGGCTCGCGATATATACGATAATTAATATTATGTAATATACCTAATATAAAAATATTGCCATTATATTATCATTCCGTACATGAGCCGCACACTCGACACCCACTCAGTCCACCACCCCGTCACCTACACGAGGGTTCTAATTAATAACAATATATTATATAACATGACAGATGTGTACGTATTTTAATAATATAATATGTTTATTACGTTGTATGCACGTGTGTGTGTGCACAAAACCTATGGTATCGCGAGCATTGTTCCGCGAGCTTTATAGAGTATATAGTACAATACAATATGTGATCATACGCCTACGATGATGTCATTCGCAAAATATAATAATAATATTATATTCGCGGTCGCTTTAATCGCCGTGTACGTCATAATTCACTTGTCGCGCCGTAAAATATAATATATAATAATATAATAAATAAAATAATGTTTATAAAATATTGTAATAACGTGCACACGCGTTTTCTGCAGTTCCAGCAGCGTTGTGCTGTCAACCGTATCACCGACCGCCTGTTTACTATTTGCCACATAATAATATACATTTGCCGATAATAGTATTACACAACATAATGTATACGCAACTTGATATTATATAAAAATAACAAAATTGTATGTGCGAGCGTGTACTGTATATTTTATATACAGAGGGATTCGTGGATCTCGCCTACCCTCACTTTTTCCTTAAATAGTGAATTTTATTAAATTTCGATTTTTTGTAGTTTTAAAATAAGATACTTAAAGACCTACATGTTTTCAAATTATTGTAATTTTTCTCTTACCAACTACTTAAGGAGTGCCGTGTGGTGAATAGTGAGTGATAGGTAAAAATTTCTGTTTTTCAAATAAGAAAACCCCTTTGTATTTTACATTATTTAGTGGATAATTTTTTTTTTAATTTTGATTTGCCTTGAATAAAAATTCGAACGAGTAGTTTCTCAGTTACTATAATGTTTATACTAAGATTAATAGTCCTTAAAAATGGTTTTACAAAAATATAAAATATATGGGTTATTCAATAACCGTTATTAGATCTAGTAGGTATTAGTAATATTCTTAGCGATTTTTACAAACCATACATTTTTATGGTTTAATATTAATTACTGAAATTTCCTAATAACCATAGCTCCCATATGTTCTAAACCCATTTACTCATCATTATGAACCAATTATTATCCATCGTACACAATAAAGTTAAATAACTTAAAAACTACCCGTTTGAATTTTTGTTTAGATACGTTTTAACATTTGCACAGAAATTATCCGCTAAATAATTTACAATAGAAAAGGGGAGGTTCTCATCTGAAACACAAAAGTTTTTTTATCTCTACAGGCCACTCTTTATGTGGTACAAAAAAATCACAAGGATTTAAAAATATGATCTTTAAGTAGGAATATTTAATAATATTCTAAAAGTCAGATTTTGAATTAAAAAAAATGGATGAGCATGCTTGGCGATTCACTCTGTATACAACACAACGCAGTAACCGAAATATATCCATTTTTGAATTAATATACCAACTGTGCATAGAGTATGCGTGAAATTGAATTGATGCCATATAAGATCCATATATTATACGTGAATGTATAAATTATGAATGTATCAAAACAATTACTGTCCGTCGTCGTAGGACGTAGAAGGTGCATTAAAATAATATTATAAATGTATACGCGTTGTGCAGTATATTTCAATTACATTTGTATATGAAATACGCGTGTTCAAAATGCATTAAGTACTTTATGGTGTATTTCGAAACACGTTTTGTACAATTTTAAGCATTTTAAATGTACACGAAACACAAAACACTTTAAATATTTCGTATATTTACATTTTAAAGTATCCTTCAATGGAAAGACTATTTTAATTTCCGAAAATGATTTAACGACCTAGTCTGTCGAAAATAAGCGAAAGAGTAATATAATACATTTTGTAAGATTAATATTTTTAAGTCTTTCACAATGATGAGAATTTTGTAATGATAAATCTTTTTGAACATAATAATATTATCTACACAAACTATAAATCTATAAAAATAAAATAAAAATACTTACGTAATTTATTGCTCCGGTTTAAGTTAATTAGTATTAAAGATTAGAAAATAATAATCTTTTAGCATTTTGCATTTATTAAAATATTGACATATTTTATAACATTTTTTTATCGAAAATATAATCTTCAATGTACTTACATTTTACTGTACATGATTGAAGTTTTTCATTAAAATAAAATGTATACTAAATTAAGATACCTATATTTGTAATTAAGATAAATGCTTTGAGAGAATGTATACCGTTAATTATTTACAAACATTTTATAATGAAAGCTCTATTTCATAATTAGTATTCTTGAAAAACAAACGTTCATTTATTATCTTTGTTTTTAATTTGTATATAAAATAGTAAACTCATCAACGGTTTTCAGTTTATTTATCTTATTAAATATATATTTCAATATTTATGTATACGCACAGTTGGACAAAAAAAATGTTCTTAGAATTTGTATAAAAAAAATCCTTAAATCATTTGTCAACTTTCATTTTTATGATACAGTATCACCAATTACCGAGTCACTCAAAGTAGGATTCTTTTATAATATTATAGTATTCCGTATACATTGTTATGTACAAAAATCAAATAATGAGGAACCGATTTGCTAACTATATTATATACCTATTTTAAGTTTAATCAAAAGAAACATATAGATGAAATCTCTTGTATGCACTTTACTTATACTTAAACTGTATAATCAACTTAACTTTTTATTACTAACTTTGAAAATTTTTCATTTCTGGTTGAAGAGCAATCATTTTTGTAGTTAATATCTATTCTGGTCGGTAATTAATTTTTGTCAATGATATTTCTCGAAATTATTTCCATTATTCTTAAATGTAAAACGCTAGGTACGACAATGGAAAAACTAAAATCGTACGTTAATTATAATATTATCTTAATGTGTTTAAAAAACAGATATACATTTAAAAAAAAAACATACCTTAATAGAAACTAAAAACAATGTGGGTAATAATACATATATATGTAGGTATTTATAATGGCAAATATAATTTATTTTTACTTTTCGTGGGGTTTTAAGTTTAACTTAAAAGTTTCAACATAAGTGTTAAGCAAAAGCTTGTTGATTGAACACGAGTCAGCAAATGATTAATTTATTAGGGGTCGATTTACCATCTATTAATCATTCTCGAAAAGCTTTCACCTTTGCGACAGATTAATGAAAATGTTGTAGATTCCCTTTTTACATTTTACAATAATATTGTATGGGTACACCTACAACTGTAAAGATAAAAAATAAACTGTCAAATGACAATACATTTTGACGAATGATTATTAGTACTAATTGCCTACAGTATATTTAAATTACCTTCATATGTACGAAACATTCTCTACAAACCAATGACATTTTTAAAACGGTTATAACTCGCTTTAAAATTAAAATATTAACAGAAATCCCACGAGGTTCACTAGATAATATTCTTACTATTAAATTTGAGGATTATAGGTCGATTAACTCTTATATAATATTAAACATTAGTTTACATAACAGAGTTAAATGGATTATTCGGAACGTGCAACTTGGTATACCTATCATCCGTTTGTAAGACGGAGACAATGCATGTCCTCTTAACTCTTAAGTAGCTATTTTATAACCTGGTATTTGTTTCATATTCCATACATTTTTTTTTTATTAGGTTTTAAGGCACTGAGGTAATTATACGGTTGGCAGGGTTGGGGACGGTTGGTATGGTTGGTATGGTTGGTATGGTTGGTATGGTTGGTTAGGAACACGTATATGTGTGGTAAGGATTTGTTGCTAAAAATCACGGGTGGTCACCCATTCGGGAGCTAGCAACACTGGCCACTATTCTATTAATTTTATGTAATAATTTACCTTACATAATTCAATCAAACTATTATAGTTCATGATATATTTATTAATAGCTCTTGCATTGAAGAGGTCACTATTAAAAAAAAAAAACCTAGGTATTATATTCTGTCCGGATCTCCACTATCAGTGTGCTGTAGAGCGCTTAAAGCCCTAGGTTTTGCAATTCATACCTTAAAGAGCTTTGAATTGTTCTCCTAGCTCAAAACTGCTGTCTTGTTCACTCCATATTGGAATATGCGTCTATTCGTTGAGGTCCGTTTACGACAACGGACTCCTTAATTTTAGAGCAAGTACAGAGGCGTTTTTTAAAATTAACTGCTATTATTTTAAAAATTGAATATTCTTCGCATGATTAACTCGTCTGTTACAAATCAATTTGGACTTAATTTATTGGCAGCTGCGTGACAGCTAATTTGTTATCCTTGCTAAAGTTGATATCTGGACACATTGATAGCTTCTTCTCTCCTATCTCATATTAACTTTAGAGTCCATGCTCGTTCCACAAGATCTTACTATCCTTTTACCATTGCTTTG
The DNA here is from genome assembly GCA_027563435.1 of Nasonovia ribisnigri. Lineage (NCBI taxonomy): Eukaryota > Metazoa > Arthropoda > Insecta > Hemiptera > Aphididae > Nasonovia > Nasonovia ribisnigri. Next base: position 107,955 of record JANEHU010000236.1, on the reverse strand, counting down.
TTATGGCGGCTCATAGCTTAATTTAGAGTCTGTTTTCTTCATGGTGGTCTTTGGTGGGATTGTTGGTATTGTGTGTTTGGTTTGTTCTTTGTTCTCGTGGTCTGTTGATACCTTGATTGTTGATGTTGGGTTTAGTTGGAGAAGATTAGTGTTTTGTTTGTAGAGAAGGTGTTTTCTTAGGTTCTGGATAATTGTTGCGGAGATGTGGGAACTTTGTTGTTTAGACTCTATGTAATAGTATTTTTGCTGACCATTTTGCTTCTTGAAGTAGTGAGTTGGTACCTGTAATTGTTTTCAGAACTTTCTTCGATATGAGGAGGTGATCGTTCTTATTTATATGCTCTGTACTGCTACAATTTTGCCATTAATTTTCATAACACAGATCATGGTGTGAATAATACAGTAAATCCAGTTGATTGGGTGACGTGTTTGGCCAATGAGCACAATACATTTATGATATTATAACAAGATTTATATTTTACACAATTATATTCGTTAATTTTGCACAGTAGTTATTATTATTGTATTATTGTTATTATTTTTTTAATGTTTTTTCTGTATAATTTATTAAGTTTAATTTTAGGAAGTTAATATGTATTTGTGTCAAATTGCACTATTAGGCATCCTGCTAGTTTAATAAAAATAAATAAATATATAGTAATTTTTATATGAAACACCTCATACTAATTCGATGTTTATTTTTCAGGTAGAATTGATCATTGCAATAAGACAGTTGATATCTATGAAGACATCACTAGTCCGGAAGTAACGTCATCGAATTTTGGCAAACCACTATACTGTTCATACAGATTTCGTTCATTTAAAGGAACGCCCAAAGATTATATTCTTCGAATAAGATTTAAAAAATTTAAATTTGGAGTATTAGTCAATGGAACATATTGTCAAGGAGGATTCATGCAGGTATTTAATACTAATATATGGGTACTTATTAAATTCAACATAATATTAGGCTATGTAAATAATAAGTTGTTTTATGTATGTTAAAATATAGGTACACGCTATGATAAAGGTGTTAAGACTTAAATATAATAATAATTGTACTTTAGTAGTGTGAGAATCTTATAACCAAGTTATCTTAAATCTTGTTCATTAAAATAAGGTACTGTTATCATTTTTAGAGTATAATTTCTAGAATAGTATTCACAAACATCTTTTCTGCAACAATAAAAACTTCCTTATTATTATACAAAAAAATATGTATATAAAAACGAGTTTCTCTTTATCCTAACGACTGTCTTGGGAGTAAAGTTCCACACTTAATTATTTCAGTTCATAACAAATTGTAACAAGCTTTAGACGTTCCAAACACTTTACACTTTCAATTGTGGTTTTATCAGTTGAGTCTTATTTTAGTTTTATAAATATTGGAGCAAATAATATAATACAATGTCTTAGCAAACGAAACAATAACAAACAGAAAAATATCAGACTAAAAAAATATAGGTATCTCTCAACGTCAACACCATTAATTTTAGAAAAAAATAAATGTTTACACAATGTACAGATTATTATAGGTAGGTACAGTAATATTACTAAATATATTAAAGCAAAATTATTACGTTTTATAATAGTTTGATCAGAGACATCCAAATAATAAAAATAGACTTTTCACTAAATAATATCACTTGGAATCACATTAATCTAAATCGTGCTTAGGTTACAAAAATAATTTTAAATTTATATTTGAAAATAGCCAACATAATCCAACCACTTTATTGTATACGGTATACCTAATATATTTTACTATATACTATATTGACTTGAATTTTTCTAGTTGAAAATAAGTAAATATTGTATTTTAATATTCCTAAAAACGAAAATGTAATTGCGTAGAATAAAAGTCAATGTGTTCGTACTGAAATCCGATATTCCGTTAAAAGAATCAGAGATCGTTACAAAAAAAAAACTATTGTACTTTTGTACTTATGGCTGACGGCTGAAAGTAATAAATATATTGGAACTCTATATAAGTCGTATAATAATTTATTCGTTGCTCTAACTGTTCTGAAATCTTTATATTTTTCAATTTCAATCAGCTCAGTAAAAATTATAAAAATGTTTAATTTATTCTAATTATTATTCGAAACTCTATGAAAGCATTATGTATGTGGTATTGTGGTTGTCATAAATATTAATCCAGAAGCACATCATTTGTTATAATTATGTTCAATAAGAGATTAGTAAAAGAAATTCATGATTTTATAAATAATGTATGCGATTTTAGAGTTATTTTATGTCAGATACATAAACATTGCCATATTTATAAAGTATTTACAGAATAAATCAATGCATTTAAGAACACATATCTTACACACCATGATATGTCTTGAAATTTTTTTGTATAAATAATGAAATAGAAATAATTAAAAATAATACAATTCTAGTATTTTGAATGATGGGCATTGTATTACATGTATCATTGTGCGTAGTAAATACAGATGTTCGTTAAACATTTTACAAGGCATTATATCTCATGATAGTTTGTAAATGTATAGAAAAAAAATATTCTTGTAAAAACGAAAAGTTGTGAAAACAAAATAAATAAATAATGAATGAGAAAATAAAAAAAACAATTGACAAAAACCTTTCCCCTTTAGTTTTTTTTTTCATTATCTTCTTTAATTCTTCGCCCAGGGCTAACCATTACGAAACGCTCTTATTGCTGGATACAATTTTTGGTGGAGATGAAAAGAAATTGCACAGTGAAGTAAAAAAAAAATCTGAGCACCCCTCTGGCAACCCCCCATTCTTTTCAGTCACATTATTCACTATTATTGTTTCTATATATATATATATATATATTCATTTTGCATGTGAATTGAATGCAAAATCACATTTCCACCGTCTCCAGGTCAAACAATAATGCCTATTTTGGTGGAAGTATTGATGTTTTAGTATTCAGAATAAACCCTACGATTCATAGGAAACTTTGTCCACGGCTCGAATATACACCACTATATACGACATGGCAAACAAAACGCCTGCTGGCAATAAGATGGCTGCCATTGGCTTAAAATTATGCTAAATCAAAATGTACCTATTGCGTATACACACGATTTCGTGTGTAATGCGCTTATTTTAATCTTAATCATTAAATTTGAGAATTTATTGGTTGGCAGAATTTCAAAGTGCACCGCGCACTTAAGCACTGGACAAATGTTTAAAGCTAATGGAAAAAAACCTGAAGCCGTTTTGCGCAAATATTGTGATCGCAGGTATATAAACGACGGTCGAGGGTCCAGGAACGAGATTAAAGCTGATCCCTTTTAGGGACTATGCGGCAATGATCTCATAATACTGTATATATATATACACACATATATAATGTCTCGTGTACGGGGAACGAGGCCAAAAACGCGGTGAATATCCCGCCATTGGTGAATCTAACTGTGTACAACATATATAATATTTGTGTGTGAGTGTATACTGTATATGCTGACCCCAAAACACTTAATTAATTCCCATGCTCGCGGTGTGTATATTATACGATATATATATTATTAGCATTGTAAAAAACAATGGGTTTTTAAATTTGTTAGGTACCTACATACCCATGTGAGTATGTCACACGTCACACGTCTATAATAGGTATAACATGAGTAAAATAAAACAAAAACTAAGACATTGTAGCTATAGGTGTAGGTATTGTAGATACAAATGCTGAAATGCAATGATTATATTCTATTACATTTCGGTCGATTGAGCTCGGTATTCCACAGAAAAGTATACTACATGAAATGTGTTTTTAAATTTTAAATTACATTTGGTTAACATTTATTTCAAGTCTGTATTTTTATTATATCTGCAGCTATTTACATTTTTACACGTATCTTTTATAATTACGTACCTATAATGTATGATCAAAATATACTAATTCATTTTATAATTGATATTTTATTAAATAACACGTACAATTATTATTATACCAAGTGTAACTGAAGTACAGAGTTCCTAGAAATCTTGTAATATTTTATTAGTTTAAAGTATATATAGATATCAAACAATATAATAAATGAAAACATATTTATAATTCATTATAATAAAATAAAATAAATATGTGGTTCAATTAATTGTACATATATGTATCATAGGTCTCACATATTATATTGGGCCAAACAGATAGCGGAAATAACCTATTTGTCATGATTTAGTTGTTTTTATAACAGCACAAAAAAGAGGGGAAAGAATCCTATTTAGTAACGTGTAGTGTGTTGTGTGCACAATGTACATAGTCACAATAAAAAAGTTTATCTATAGGAACATAAAACGTTTTCATTATTTTATACGCATTCTAAAAATTCAATCAATGTGTTAACTCTCAAACGATCACATGTTATTACACTGGAATTTGTATGGACACCATTATAAAATAAAATGTATTACTTGTTAAAATCATAAAAATATTTATCATATTCAATTTTAGAACTTGAGTATGGAGCGATTAATATATTGATTTTAAAACTATGTGTGGTATTTATTTTATTTTTTTCTGTATTTACGGTAAATAGTAGAAAAAATACTTCACTTAAAAAGTATATAAATTACCCTTTGTTTTGTACTTTTTAGTAAGTTTTAAATATTGAATATAAATATACGGTATTAACCAATAGATAAATGTTAATAGTTATACATAGGTACCTAATTTGAAAATAAATAAATGTATTACATTTTTCATATAATTTTTCAATTATAAGTAATAACATTAATAACATTTATCTGTAACCAGTTATCGTTTTTATATAGAAGAAAAAAAAGTTACACAACTACACAAATAACAATGAGTAGGTAATAGGTATAATGTATATGGATCGAAAAATATTGTCTCATTTGTCCCAACAATATTATCTCTTCAAATACCTACCATTAGGATAAATATATCTTTTGTTTACTAAATGTAAATTATAAAATACTAAATAGTATATTATAATGATCTTTTAAAAAACCTTTTACACCTGTTATTGCTCAAGTTGTATTTCACTTTTTATAGTAAAGGAAAAATAATTGATACATTTATCGATTTTTAAGCTGTATCAAAACTCACCACATATCGTAGTACTCTAAGTTGGTACCAGGTAGACGCCAACGAGTAATATTAAGCTTTTATTAAATAATAGTATATACATTTAGGGTTTTAGAATAATTAAATTACTTTCGAATATTTTGCAAATTGTATACAAAAATGGTTAAAAGTTACAACAATCAATCTTCATTCTGAATCATTATTGAAATAATCATATATTTATAGGTGTCTAACTGCAGGGGTGTCTTGTGCCGAAGCGAGCCTTTAGCGAGCGATGAACTACCAACACACGCTATATATATCTTTTCATACCCTTTTTTCCCCCCATGTTTCATTTAATTGTATTCGCATTATTTTTAATTCCGTTATGATTGAACACGTGCGTTGGCAATACATATATAGTATCTTAGCCGCGGGTTGAGGAAATTTTAATTACTAATTCTAATTAGATCTTTTTTTTTGTGTTTTCGTTTTATTCACCCCATTCGAGATAGGAAAATATCTGTAGAATTCGGGTCGGAAAAAGTTTTGTCGTCCACAGAGTTAATTGGCAGAGGGAAAGCGCATTAAAACGATCGTTGCGATAAGCCGACTGGACGAGTCACGAGCACGATACTTTAGATTATATCGACTTTGGTTGGTATAGGACCTACATATATAGCTGTGGTACTAATATTATATCATAAACCTAAATATATATACATATATATATATATATATATATATATATATATATGCGCAATAATGTGTGTTTGTGTGTTTGTGCATTGAAGATACCCTTGAGGGGAAGGTAAAATCCCCAAAAGTAATGTAAGTATCGAGATTTATAATATAGGTACCTTCGCACTGTTTGTATATACCTAAACGCTATACATGTACACACAGATATTATGTACAATGGCACAGTGTACATTATGTATAATATACACAGGTATATATAAATATTAAATATACGTAAAATGTATAGATAACGCAACATTACAAAATCATTTACACCGAATTAAACACGCGTTGAGATTTCCATAAAGGGTTTGGTCTAGTTGGAACCGTAGACGGGCTCGAATGATGGGCGAGTGGGCGAATAACGTTCGTCGAACTGTTAAGATGTTGCTATAACTAGCTATAAAAGCGCTGCATTATCTTATTATATTGTATAAGTCTGGTTTTTGTGTCCCGAATGGGCCGATTCGTGTGATTGAACCACCCGTATTTTTACCCAAATCCATTAATAGTTGAAACGAGTTTTTAAGTTTAAAAAGATAAAAGCCATCTTTATTATTGACTGAATATAATAATATAATACATATTACATAGTTCAATTGAATCAATTTTTCAATAAATAAGAAAATGTCTTTATTTTTATCCTATACAATAATATATAAATTATTATTATTTCGTGGTACAATAGAAATGATTTAGGGTAAAAACCTATTTAATTATTATCCCAGTTAGTATTGCGATTTCAAAAATAAAATGATATTATCAAAATACTCATTTAAAGGACATATTATTAAAAAAATTAGGCCCTAAAAAAAGTCTATTAAATATTATATTTTTAATATTCTTACACCTTATTATCTGTACTATATTTAAAATACTTAAATGTACGGTACTGACTGTATTATTTTGATAGGCGTATAATACAGCTGTTATTACTAATATCAGTAATTAATATCTGGTATGTTTTATAATTTACTAACATACGACATGCGTACGTGAGAAAAATTCTACATTATTTATTACAACTGTACTAAAATGTGTAGCAAAAGATTTTAAACAATTTTTTTTATTGTGTACGTTTTAAAATAAGAAAAAAATGTATATTTAATAAATAATTATTGTGTATGGCTGTAAAATATAGAAGTCGAGAAAAAGAGTTATCCCAACTGTAAAATTATTCTGCACACCCGAAAAAAATCATGTTCACGCCTATTAATAAATAAAGTAAAATATTTTTATATTAAATTGCGTTAAATTTATTACAAGTCTATAATGACTGATGAGTAAAATTGACGTATGAATAAATTATTATGTGCTCAAAGAAAAGAATAATGTATATAAAATTTAAATAACGAGGTTCGTTAAAAAAAGAATATTATAAATATTAAATAAAATAAAATTAGGTCATTGTGATTCAATATAAATATTTTAGATTCTGAGTGGAGCTATGCAAATGTTCCAATATTGGTTTTACAATTATGAGTTTTTTCTTAAGAACCTAATCGTGGTAGAAAATCTATAATATAAACACAAAAGTCTCAGTGGGGCCCAGTATTCTTGTTACCGAGAAATAAAAAAAAATAATCTTGAGTGGTAAACAATGGAAAATTATATCTAATTTCTAGTTAAGGGTAAAATTAGAACGTTCAGTAAGTACTGGGCAAAAGTGATACGAAAAACATTGGAAAAAGGGAAAATATATATATACAGCACAAAGTTTTCATTGTTTTGATTATTGTTGTAATTCAAAAAGGTTATTTATAGACATTTGAAATTTTCGACTTATTTAGTTTTTTTCGATTGATAAAAATATCGTTTCTTAATCAAAAAGCTTGAATATTTCCTCAAAATTCGATCATTCAGCAGTTAAAAAGTATCAAATGTACAATTTTCTTTTTAAGTGAACTTTGACAAAAACTATTTTGTAGTTAAGGCTTAAAAATGGAATATAGTATTTCTCATAAGTTACTCTTATTTCTGTATTTTTTTTAAATAAACAGCGATTTTAGTTAATTCGTTGTAATTCAAAAAATATTAATCATATAGAGCAATTACTTAAAACTTTTTAGCATTACGTTTACTATTATTATCTATACTTTTTGGAATATTCAAATTACTTTTAAACAACTATACCACGAAAGCACAAACTTTTCACACAGTTCTCGTGACACGTCGGTATTGATTTATATCAAAAGTTAATAAAAATAATAAAATATGATGTAATATTATAATAATAATAACTGTTATTAAATTATAAATATGAATTAAAATATCCTTAGAAATATAGACGGACTGACAACAAGAATAGTTTTTCGCATACAATGATTTATCATTGAATTCAAATTTAGCTCATCCATAATAATGAACTAGGTACTCAATGACTAGGTACACTCGAAATCTACTATTCACTATTCAGCAGAGTGACTTCCCCGGTTTTTAATGATGTATCAGAACCGACAGAAAACTTTTTCCTTACCTACCTACTGTTCTTTTTTTTTCATAAGAGCATACATAATTTATTTCTGAACTAAGGCGAACAGTTTTATTTTCATTCGACACACTGTTTCTAATGTTTTAATCATTTTTTTTCCAACGTTGAGCTAGTTTTATAGATCAAAAGTTCTTTTTGGAAATAAATATAAGTATTCTAGGTTCTTTTTTAAACAACAATTTTAAAAATGTCCTAATATAATAAATCTGTGTTAAAATCCGAGGCCCTAAAAAAAGTGACAAGTTTTGAGACCTGGGATCAACTTTTATTTAATTTTATGAATTTATGTTATTATTTAATACCTATATCTATGTTTTGTTTGAACGCGTTTTATATACAAATTAAACGCACTTGCATACAATAATATTAAACAGATAAATATTTGATAAATTAATTTTAATTTAGTGCATTTTTACCTCTAATGAAAACAAATATAAATTAGCGGTATGAGTGAAAAGGCAAAAACGATGCCATAACGCCAAACGAGTACCGGTCTGGGACAATTCAACCCTTGTTGGTAAAGTTCAACTTTGAGCAGCTATCTCGACGTCGTCAGTGGACAAAACTAGTCATCTACGAAACTTCGCGGGTCACACCGATACAACTGTACACGGACAAACCAATTCGGCCTACGAACAAACCGTTCCCAAGGACTTGGGAGCAGCCTATGGCTTCACTGTAGGACGTCGTTGCGAATGACGTAATCCAGCTGATATACGAGAATACGTGAATACAATATACCGTTTACGAAAAAAAGGCGTTATCTGTAGACCATGACACCAAATCGGAAACGGCCAATTGGATATGGGGGACCACAGTCGTCACGTCACAGTTGCTACCTACAACTGGATACGTCAGACGAAATCGGCTGGTCTCACCGCAAAATAAAAGCGGTGGACGTGTGTACGCTGAATGCGAGGGGCATTCCGCCAAAAGTAAACCTTTCCCTTTTCTACCGAAGAATAAAATATATCGGTGGATTCCTTTTTCCACCAAAAACCCATATATACCTATACGAGTCACTTTTTAACCTAACTTAATACAACTATACTTTCAAGTCTTACGGTATGTAACGTATGTATGTATATCCAAGCCTGGATTAAGAGGGAGGGAAGCCCATACAGGGGGCCTCCCTGTACCCCCCCCCCCCCCGGGCCTTGATGGTTGGAATTGATTTAGGGGCCTCAGTTTTGTCCATTAGTTTTTTCGTTATAGACTGCATACACTGCATAAATTACCTAAAAGAAATTCGATGATTATTTAACGAGGAAAAAAATTAATTTATAAATAAAGTGTTACATTATTCATCATTTATTGCTATGTGTCAATACATTTTTATTATAACAGGTACATAATATAAACATTTTTCTTTTTCGTACAGGGGCCTCAACATGTCTTAACCCGGGCTTGTGTATACCTACTGTATACCTATAGGTATACTTACTGTACATTTTAAATAATATTATATAACTGCAATTGATTAATCACTTATACAGCTCACGAAAAATAAATAGGTAACATATTTACGAAAAACTATTTAATTTTGGCAAATTTCGTTAAAGTTCGGAGTTTAAAATTAATAATTATATAAGTATGTACGCTTGCAAAAACAATGTGACACGTGAGTATATGACAACTTTGAACTTATATATTTTAAATTCATATTGATTGTGGTAGGAATAAATGTCACAACTTTTATGAGGAACCTTATTGTATTCAACGTTTAATATTTTTACTTACAAACAAATATTGTATCATACATAAATCGAAACCTTGTTTATTTAATTTAATAATTTATATTTTTAATGTATTTATTTAGCTGATTAATATATTATTAAACATAAATTATAATAAAGCTATACAATCATGAATCAATTAATATTAATCAAATGCCATCCTATGACTAAAACTTTTTTCATATGGTGGAGGAGGGAATCCACCAATTTTTGATTTGGCGAAAAGTGATTCAGCGAGACTGGAAAAGTGTACTTTTGGTGGAAATAGATAACTCCATAAACGATACCTGGTACAATAAGAAAGTTAAGAATTCAAGTTTTCAAACGAAAGCGCAAGACTTTGGATATAAATTGAGTTAAAACGATGAGAATGACAACGTATGTCGTTTTGACTTGTGCTGCAGTTATTTCATAAAATGTGTAGTGCGCTAATATCTGTGCAATACAAAAACTCGTGAGACTTTTGAACAGAAATTCACAGCTATACGAGAATATTATAATGTGTTAATACATGTAGATAAGTAGATAATATACGTAATAAATTATTTGCGCCCATGTTAATAGGTTAGGTTAGGTTATGCCTTGCCATAATATTTTTCTCTTATACAAAGTTGTAGTATACGTGATAAATAAAATAAATCAAATAACAAAAAAACTGATGTTGTTTAATAATTATTAGTTAACCGTCTAAAAAAGTCTAAAAACTTTTCAAAATGTCAACAGTTTACAGACTTTTCAAATGATCTGCCCACACATCCCATCACTTTTAATGGTGTAATAAATATAGATTATAAATAAAATAAATAAACACAATAAAATGTTATGTTTTTGAAAACATAAATTAATAAATTTAAAATGTAATTGTGTACTTATAATAATAAGTGGTGTCATTAGGGGAGGGGCTAGGTAGCTAAGCCCACCTGCAAATTTATTTTAGACAATATTAACACCAATTATTGACAAAATAAAACAATTTTCAATTTTACTTAATATTGTTGTTTATTGTTACCATAAGGTAGGTGATAGTTAGAAGATACATTTTCTTTTAGATTTTAAATTTTAGATCTAGAATAATTTGATTTATAAACATCAGAAGACGGGGATATTATATTATTATCCGCAGCCAACCTACAAATTACCATAATAATTCGAAGCACAATACCACCCAATGTCCATACACCAACGACAATAATGGGGCTCTTTAGATACCTGGTACCTAGGTAGGTGTATATATATATGGGCTATATGGAGTTGCAGAGTCAGATCCCCACTTGGATAATCACATTTGTTTTAATTTAAAATTATTATTGATTAATTTATTATTATTGTACTTCATATACATAATATGATAGATAGGTACATCCATAATATCATACTTCGTTTTCGGAACGGCTATACTGTGGTATCATCGCACTGAATACCTACGTGTAGAACCCCGCTGGTTTTAATATTTATGCGGTTTTTAGTGTTCAATACTACTAACCTAACCTAGGTGAATCGCATAAAATTCAATAGTAGTAATAGTACACATATCATATACATACGTCATACATGTATAATAATAGTACATATCGGGTGACCCATTTAACGTAAGACACTCATTATCTCAAAAACTTTAATAGTTACTGTAAAAGTTTTTGAAAGTATATTCTTAGATAATTTTAAGTCATTAAAAAACAAAATTTTTCTAAAAAAATTATATTATTTACAATTTTAAAATTATTAATTTTAATTACACTTTAATGACAAAATGCATTCTCAATTCCTTACTCCAAAGTTAGGAATAACTGTTTTATAAATACATAAATTTATAAATATTTTCAAAAACTTTAGTGTTTCTGAAATAATGAAAGTATTAGGTGCGTTAAATAGATCACCCCGTATAGATAGATTACATTACGCAATATACCTAACGACCGAATCATCACTAAACTAGGAAGTTGAAATCCTTTAATTTTAAATTGTAATCTGTTTGTATTATTTTAAATAATCCAATTATTCCGCATTGACGTTTTCATTACACCTATACACTTGTCTCTATTTTGCACGGAATTAATGATTATAAACACTCACTATTTGAGGAGTTGGGCGGAGGTATAAAGTACCTATATAGGTTTATTATAGGTATATTATAATTACTGGTACCCGTACGATTTACACTGCGTATTGCGTATATAAACAATTTGTGACGCTCACTGTACGATTTTACGTTTGGTTGTTTTCGATTTGTGCAACATTGAACTATTCTTCGAATTAGTACAACAGAATACGACAACACCGAGTTCGGATAATTTAGAAATAATAATGAGTAGGTAACAAGACCCCGGACCGATCGGTAGTGCTATTAAAGCGATACAGTTCGAGGTGGGTCGACCCGATGTCAAGCCGAGAATGAGGCCAACTGCCGACTGAAACTTCGTGGCATAATAGTGGCGGAGATCGGGAGATCATTGTTTATTCATCGTCTCCGTGCAGCGTTGGGGGTAGTCGAATTTCACTTATTATCAAAATTGACATAATCGAATTACAGCCTAGAAGCAGTCAATGGTTGAATTGTTTACTAATTAGGTTAGAGTCTGAAATAAATATAGTCAGTCTTGTGAAGTATTTGAGTAAAAGTATTCAAATATTTTTTTAAGTATTGAACAATTTTTTAAATACTTTCAGCATAAAGTATTTTGAATAGTATTTTAAATACTTATTTGTATTGAAAACTTTAATTTTTTTTCGAACAATTTATTTTTATTTGAAATATTTGGTTGAAAAAATATTATTGCCAACTACAATAATAGTTTTTTTTTATATTTTATATTTCTGTGTTAGCCAAAGGCTTATAAAAATAGATAGGTATTTTATAACAATATTTCCTTTTGTATTATTAGATAGGTAACTATTGATAATATCAGATACAATGCCTGCCATTAGGTTATGTGGGAATTCGTGAATAATAAAGATTGATTATTCAGTGGAGCGGGTATGTGTGGGTGTGGGTGTTAGTGTGAGTGGGGCAACCATGACAAAAAAGTATTACCTACGTTAATAATTAGAAACCTACTTTAAAAACCAAAAGTATTTGAAAAGTATTTCAAATACTATTTTAAAGTATTTGAGTAGTATCTTAAATACTTAAAAAAAATGTATTTGAGCATTTACTCAAATATTTTTAAAAGTATTTTTTACAGGTCTGAATATAGTTCACTTAAATAATATGCAATTTATACTGTCTATATTAATATTTATAGTCGATTTCATATGGGTCGACAAAAGAAATATGATTTAATTATAATTTTGACATTGTAAAAAAAAAATAAGAAAAATTCAATTACGAAAAACGTAACTTATTGCAGTCGTGCCTTATAATAAAATCGAATGTTCGCGATATATATACCTACGCCGCCCAGTTCAATCCATGCTAACCGATGTCCATGATAATTCTAACAAATTTAATATGTTTTGATTACACGTATACATGTATATACAACGTAGGTACCTTGGTACCCGTGATTAAACTTTTTAAAAAATATTAAGTCGATGGTCTCGTTGTATGCTTCTGTCTAATATTAACTCATAAAAACATGACTACAATCGTCTGCTAATATACACGACAAAGTTAAACTAAACAATATTGAATAAAACCAAATTTAGAAAAAAAAACAACGTTTAAACTAATTATACTCAATTATTGAGTATCTGAAAATGTTCTGCTTATAAACTCAACTTTAATTTATAAGTTTATTTTATATTTGTAAAACTAAAACTTACTTTTTAGATACATTTGTAATAATTCACTTCCAACTCGATCAAAAGAAAAAAAAACTTTAAATTAAGTTTTTTACATTCAAAGAAGATAAAACCCAAGTTTTTTGTCGGTTGTCGGAAATTACTTTTATACAAGAATTTATAATATATATATTATATTTATTTATTTATACACACGTGCAATATTGAAGGCAGAATAATAGACATTTATAATTTCATAACTTTTGAAACTCCAAAAGATATTAAAACAATGTAATTATTTTACATTTATAATTTGAGTCAAAGTTTATTGTAAAATAATATGTTAGCTTAATTTTGATAGTATCTAAAAGACTAAACCCTTTACATTTTTTGTTTTTACAACTTTTATTAGTAACTTATTATTTTTATACTTAAATTTCATACTGATGTATTAATATCTTTACTAATCAAATTATTTTGTCCCTAAAACGGTTATAAAATAATATGTAATATGGACAAATGACCTATATGATATAAGTTATAAGTATTATCAATATATTATGATGGCCAAATTGTAATTAAAAACGAAACATTTCGAGCTCAAACATTAAGCAAAAATTGTATTTGTATAGTGTGTTATTATATAATAACTAAAGTATTAGATATTGATAAAATATTGAGGTAAACAATAAGTCGATAACAATTTAATATTTATGTTATAGCCACTGCCCACTTGGTACACAAAATAATAAAAATAGTCAAAGAATAATAATAATAATAATAACCTGTTAATATCATAGCATAAATATAAAGTATAAATGATTCATCAATAACTTTTATGTGATTTTAGAATACTATTACAATTTCAGAGTTAGAGTTCCGTGACTGTTATAGATTATAGTTGTTTTTGGCTTACCTAACTCAAAATAAAACATTTGAATCCTAAGATATTTTTCTACACACTACTGTATCAATATTGCCTACACGTTACGCCGTGTGACACATTATGTTAAAAAATTGTTACCTTCCAAGAGAAGTCAGGAATGTAGTAGCTACTGGCTAACTGCATGATATAAGAACTTATCTTATGACACCCTCATATCCCACCCCCACCCAAAACAAACAATTATAAATATATTGTTTCAAAACTAATTTCACTTGACTTGGAATCTAAAATTGTGTTTAATAATGTATTTTAGTAAACATTAAATGAATACCTATATGTTGTAACCTCGGCTACACAAATTTGTTGGTAGAGGTATATTAAACGAAATTACATGCTACATAAACAGTTTTTATCAACATGGCTGCAAAAATATAAAAACTTAAATTTTAATTTCAGTTTGTAACTAAAAACATTTATAATCTTCTCTGATTATTTGAAAAAAAAATCATAATACATAGAAACCTGAAGAATAAACAATACAAAAAAGAAACAAGACATCAATATGACAATATAATAATTATACTAATTATTGGTACCTACAGCAAATATTTGTAATGAAAAATTATTGTTGGAGGAATGGTTCAAGATCAATACAAATGGATGGAGTTTATAATGATGGCGAAAACTCTTAGAGAGTATGGGTGCTTGAAGAAGAATAAGAAAATCGTCATTTGTACAGGATTAAAACAATAAGTCAATATTCACTGTATTTCTGTCTTTAGTGCAGTTATTAATTAATACAAAATATACAAAAAAAAAATAATAAATGTGGACGCACATTTAATAAAATATTGTGCTCTCGTTTAGTCTTATAATCTAACTATATTTATATTAATTTGTTCGAGAATTATTTTCATAAAAATCAAATGAATCGGTTATACTATAATAAAATTTAAGGATTATCTTACTATGTATAGGTATTATTCAACAAGGCAAAAGTCCTATTAAACAAATTTAATTATAATGTGTACATAATGTTTTCTCATATTGTTGAACTTAATTCACGTAGGATAGTTTTATAAGTTTATGACAATCCATAAAATACAAACGCGACGTTTATGTAATGTTACCAATTAACTATTCATCAATATGATTATTTACTGAAATAATAATAAGGCAGTCAGTGTAATAATAATTATAGAAATACGTAATTACATACCATTATTCGCCAAAGACTGAAATCGCCTTCCCGCGCGGGCCACGCATACCATTTTTTGTCACGTCCCTGCGTTCGTGGAAAAGGTAATGCAGGGATCTATGTAACAACAGACTATTCTACGAAAACAGTTTCATGGAAGAATTAACTTATCGGTAACGTTCGTCGCACTTATGTGGGAACAGCGAAAATGAAATATTATGTTTGAATGTTTATGCGTCGTGCAAGGAGATTATAATATGAATATAAGACGTAACCGAATGTTTTTGTTTCGTAAGGACCGTGTTATACATTTCAGTTGCTGGTTGTGCAGGGAATACGCGCCCAGCACTTTTTGGGATTTTCACTTTAGCGCCCGCCACTTTTAGAAATTTCCACTTTTCCGCCCGGCACTTTATGGGATTTCCACTTTAGCGCCCGGCACTTTTAGGGATTTCCTTTTTTCCGCCCGGCACTTTGGGAATTCCCACTTTAACGCCCGCCGAATGGAAAAGGTTGCTTACCAACGCTTCAACCGTGGTCGAAAACCAAAATTTAGTTGCAGACGTGACAAAAAATATTTTTCCTACGCGTCTACTTTATATAAATATTCAATAGGTAGGTACCTCAAAAAATGTCGGTGTTATATTATAATACTTCACTCATCTAAATTTTAAATACTTATAAAGTTATATAACGCATTAACCACTTGGTATTCTGAATTTTTATTTTTATACATTGAAACAATCAAAACAATGTCTTGCTTCGGAAAAATGAATATATAGTCATTCGAATAAAGTAAAAACTTATATAACAACTTAAATAATATTTTCAAAAACCTTAACAGTTTAGTTATTGAGATATTGAATGTTTTTCGCTACATTAATCCCTTGGTGTATCTGCCGACCAGCGAATCAAAACGCCATCGAGTTTCCCAGTAAATAATATATAATAAATATTATAACGAGTTGTAAAGTATTATAAAATATTATACTAGTTATTTTTATAATTATAAAAGGAACTATAATATACTTTATGGTGGTACACTGCAGGTATACTTGGTAAGCATAATTACTGTTATATTATACCTACACGGATTACGTTTACACTCGAGTGAAATTAAATTTTTTTTAACCAGAATTCAATTGCCATTTTAGTTTGGGTACTGACTTATAATTGTCCCTCGAACACCGGCTCAATGTTAACATGTATGAATAATCCACAATTCATCGAATCAAACTATAAGTCTTCTAAAATTTCGTTAGTGTACGCGTTCTTGGAAAAGTAATCGGCACTTTTGCACTTTCGTACCTATTATATGCAATCATGGATACCTATGCTAATGTAAAATCGTAAGTTGATTCTAACTTGAAATTTTGCTTACAAACACGATGACGAAGAAGGATAAATAAGGGCGTACAATGATATTATTTATGTTTGAATTGAATTTATCTTAAATACTTCAAAATAATAAGGTGCGTTCACAGCTGTTGAAGGAATCCCATTGCGAGGTTTTACAACACCTATAACAAAGTATAAGTTAAAATATGAATAGAGATCAAATTTATAATAATTGTAATTACTTTTTCACCGAAATAACGATGAAATAACGAACCAAAAATATATAACAAGCCTGACAAAAACGTCAAAACTAATTACAAAATAATTGACAATTAGAGTGATTCATAAATTCATACATGACGCTTTAACAGTTCCATGCTGCAGAAGGTAAACTAATATTTTATAAGAGATAATATATCATGCGAGCATAGAACGATTGTACCTAACAACTAGATATTATAATAAACATGAATGTAATTTATGCTATTACTGAAACAAGAATATTTCATACAAAATTAGATTGTTACACGATATTACACGATATTCTATTGTAGAAATATTAAATAACAGTAACCTTTTCTGCATTTACGTTAATAACACGTTACTAATAAGCTACGCGAATTACGTACGTTAAAATGAAAATGTTCTCTTCGATTTTTTTGTCGCTCATATAATATAATATATATATATATACCGTACATGAATTGGATAAAGTATTATCTATCAGAAAATTGTACACGAGATTATTATACACACAATATAAGACGGATTATTTGAAATATGTTTCATAAATTCGTATTATACATTTTTTTTTTTGTACGTACATTATTCATTCTCCATATTATGGAGATTTTTACATTTTACATTGTTATATTTTTGTTTTGAAACTCAAAAATATTTCATGTCATATTGCATAGGCATAATAATAATATATGTTACTATGTTACAAGCTATACATTTAAATTGTGTTTTCCTTTAAAAGATTTCAACTATTTTCCGTTTTCTAATATATACTGACGTCTGCAAAGATCGTAACAAAAATTACCCAGAAACATGAATGGTATACTTAGGACAGCATATTTTGTGGTTACCGTGTGACACTTGGATAATTATTATATACTACTGCATATTATACTATGTTAATATAGCATATTCGAATGCAGTTACCACGTATCTATACCTACCGACGAGCTAACGATTTTTTGAGTTTCCCAGTTTTCCTTTTGTAGGCAGACATATATATATATATATTTTACTATTTAACTATTAACAAGCTACTAGCTAGGTACCTACTTAACTTACTTAATATTTCAATCACATATTGATCTACCTAGCACAAATTAATACAACAGTGAAAACTAAATCTAATTTATAATAACCTAACCTAACCTAACTTATACATTTTTGTTATTATATATTTATTTTTTTTAAATATTTATTTAAAAGGGTAATAATTTTTTAATACCTGTGTCCTTTAGTCAGCTAAAATCAAGTTTGTAAAATTAGTATACTTTGTAGATCGTACCACTCATAAATGAAATAACTTAAAAGTGCAGTCAAAGACCATACGTCATAATATATTTAGGCAATATAGTCGTGAATTATTGCTGTTATAACAATTGTCTATATTCGACTAGGTATTTAAATAAAGCCAAATATAATATAGACAACCTCGATTGCGAACGTCAAATTGTAAAATATTTTTACCGCAATTTGAATAATATGGGAAATACAACTACCTACCTATATTTCTATGGAACGATTATACTGTATTGCACTTTACGTTGGTGCTATAAATATTCATCCATATACGCATTATTACTATTATTATTATTATAAACAGGTAGCTGTGTTCAGCAAGTTTAAAGTTAAATAAATATATAGTAGTCGACGAGTTTAAGCCACAACATGCAGTTATAACTTATAATAAGTTACGCAGAGTTAGAATTTAATAATTATTATGAATTTCCTCGCCTTTGACTAAACGGGTACCTATATATAAGAGAGCGAGTCTCGCAGCTGGTACCTATACCTATTTACCTACCAAGTGTCCAAGTCAGTGGGCGGTTGTGTAGATTACAGTAATAATAACAATATAAAAATAATATATTTTTGATATGACTATAGGCACTGTGCGGAGGACAATTAAAAAATAAACTAACAAAACCACTCGACAATCACGCGCCCGTGTCCGACCGACGACCGTGTTTCGTAAGACTTTAATTACGTTTTATTATATTCGTCGTGACGGCTTACCCCTAGGGGTCATTATATTATGCGACTCGTATAATAAATGAATACCCGGCGAAAAAAAATCTCCGGCTTCTCGTTGTCTCGCTGCGCCACGGCCACGCCGTATGAGTAAAAAATAAATATGACGACACGTTGGACGCGAGTCGCAACGGTATAACGTGTATATTTCTGTTGTTTTATTGCCTAGGTAATATAGGTACCCAAATACCTATTTATTGCGCAAGAAAAGTACGGTCCATCAGATAATATGAAAATATTATATAATAATATAACGTACCGTTCCAATTCTGAAATCGTTTTCATACGGTCCCCGCAAATCGCAATGGCGGCGGTGGACGGAAATAACGTCCTTCGACCCGACACAGTTTTCTTTTGCGTGCACGTCTATTTGTAGGTATATTAACGCAGGCGGGTTCGTTTTGGAAACGTACCTATATATATAATATAGTATATACACATATTAGTTGCACATATATAATATAATATAATAATACGGGGCTTTGACTTTGTTGCTTTTTTTCGAACTATTTCTTCAATATGTTCGTACTTATACCCACCAATAAGTACGCACATATTGAACCGTCTGCAGAAGGTATATAATAATATGTACACCTACAAAGGTATTAGCCATTAGGTACCCTTCGTCTCTGAGTAAAATACAACTTCGTTTCGTAAAATGTTTAAATATATTATGAGTAGGTATTTATAAAATAAGGTTTGTAGATTCCTGCAGCAAATGCAAATAGGTGACGGGACATAATATTATTGATTAATGGTTATTTTGAGGACATTTTGATCCGCTTTGTAAAAAATTTAATTCTCTGAGTGGATCAAAAAGTGTCTGAAAGGATCCAACTGTCCCCGTAGACATTTTGTCCAGGTTTTCTGTGGGGACATTTTGATCCGTTTTGTTAAAATTTTAGTTTTTCATTATGTTGAAACCTAGAGTACTATGTACAGTGATATGAAATCATACCGTATTTTGTAAATTACGATTAATAAAAAAATATAAAACTTTTTACTATATACTATATTATATTACCTACAAACATTTAACCTAAGGATTTAGAACTTGGTTTCATTGGATAATGTTAGATTTTTAGGTTCTTTATGATCTGATTATAATTTATATTTAAATAAGAGTGGGTACCTATATATGACGGTAATACGAAACTATATACTTTATTTTAATTCTTTATCCAAAGCAGAATTTTTTTTTTTTAGAAATATCGATGTAAGAAAATCGACTTTTGGACTAGTAGTATATGGGTTATAATAATATTTAAATTTTAAAGTTTAAATGAGTGTAGTGGAAAATGTATCCTGAAATACTATAAAATAAATATGTTTTCTACAAAACCCATATGAATCGAGGCGTTAAACTGTAAAAGCTCTTGTATATATAGTTACGTTTACGTAGGTAGGTACCAGAAGAGTCGAATTATTTGTATTATTTGTATAATGTAGTGCTCGAAAAATATTTGCGCCTAAATATTGGAAATGCGTGTTTGATGCTTTGAGAATTCTCGGGTGCGAGTATTCCGGGATGATAAATATAGTGAATTTAATTATTTTTCAATGAGCTTGAATTCTAGTTTTTTTTGTGCATTTGTGCGTATTATCAAATTACGATTACTATATTTTAATTCATTCTATTCTAATCGGTTTACACTGCTTTCCTTTATTTTACCCCTGGGATTCGATCAACAGTCATGACTCATAACGGAGAGCATTTGCATTTTAAGCCATACCTAGCTATATCATATATTATTCGACTTTCCCAGTTCCGACCTTCTCTTGATTCAAAACGTTCGAATCTATTATACTTACTCCCTCCCAGTGATTAATTCCCAACACAATGAGTTTCTTTAACACTTTCAAGTTCCGACCCAATTATAAGTACCAGCCCTCATTTAATTTAGTTATCGTGCTTTGTACGTCTTGTGTGGTTGCTATATTACTGTAAATGAATTGACAATCTGAATTCAAACAATACAAGTGTATAACAAATAAAATTCATATAAATAAAACGTATCGGCAACTAAATAGAACTTTTACTATATTTATTTAAAAACAATATAATGTGTTTTAAGTATATAGCTATCATCTATAGGTTACCTACCTAGTCAATGAAAATATGTACCAATATAATATAGTTAGGTATCTAATTGGTACAACTGTCATAATTTAGCGGCATAGCATTTTAAAGTTTGAGTCAAATTAGTTACATAATATAATATTATATAAATGCCATTGCTTGAATGAAAATATTTTTCAGATACCTATTTATTTTGTACTTAGGTCTGTCTTGGGCATTAAACATACTTGGCTGTTCTATATTGTTATTAAACCTTCATAAAAAAAATGTATTTGTAGGGGTTTTAAATTTTCCATTATTGGAAAAAGAAATGTGCCCATAATGTTATAATAGTGATAATACAGTTTTTGAAAATGAATACATTTTTCTTTTACACGTGTTAGTGTCAGTGTTATTACTTAAGTACCCAAGTACTAACTACACTGTGTGACATTTTTACAAGCTTAAGTTTCAGCTTTCATGTATTTCATAGGTTTATCTTGTAAATTGATACTAAATGCTAACCTTCCTTTTCTTTCTATCGTTGATATGATTGTGCAAGCCTAAATATAAATAAAATATTTTCACCCAATTCAAGTTCAATAAATAATAAACTAACACAAAAACAGATATCAAAGTATCCAAATACCTAAGAAATATTTGAATAACTATTGAATTATTTAAACAAACAGCAGTTAAAAACTGAATTAAATCAAATGCTAACATTTTAATAAATTCAAGTTTATCGGAATCATTTCATAAACACAAATTAATAGTTTGCAACTATTATACTTAACTATAAAACTTGTTTTAAAAACACAATAATAATATGTAACAAGATAAATCTGCTAAAAAATTCATAAGTTCTTAGCTTCAGATTTTATAGTAAAACAAAATCTATTTTTGGTAAATATACAATTATATACAATACATCTTGACATACCAGTGAATCTATTTCTATTATTTCAAGTATTGACGTATACATAATCTAAATGTATGTAATAAATTATGTTTTGCATATTTTATTGCTTTATACCATATACATTACAATGTGTGTGTTAGATTGAATTTGTATTATTTTTAAAATTATTTTATTGGGTTTGGTTCTACAGTTAATGTTTAAAATTAAAATGTCAATACATATATTTAAACCATAATAATCTTTTAAAATATTTGTAGATAAAATATCAAAAGTTTATTTAAGACTTTATAGAATAAGTTATTTCTGCTAACACTAAATGAAAAAAAAACATTTATTTATCAAAAGTTTTGGAATATAAATGAAATATATTAAAACAATTAGAGAACTTTAATTTCTATACTAATAATATAACTATTTTTTTTTTACAATTCACTGCAATGTTTCTCTTTAATTAACTTTTTAAATGTAGTTTATAAATGATAAAATTATGTCTTAAAAATAATATACAACACAATTTGTGAGCATTTATAGTAATTTATGTACATAATTATGAACAAGTAAATAAATGCTTGCCAATATGATGTATGGAAAGAAGTTTTAGTTTTAGTTTTTAAAATTATACATGCAATACACAGGAAAATAACTATTAAATAAAGCCCATGACTAAAAAAAAACCAACAAAATTTAACCAAAATAAATAACCAATAGACATTGATTGTTTTGTAGATTTACCTGTTCAATTTCACTTATATTTTATATATACAATATAATAATATATTATATACTAGTATATGGAATCATATTATGTTATCTTTAGAAGTTATTAATTTAAAAGAATTTACAATATTAAATCAAATGTGTTGTTGAACTTCACTAGCTTATGAATTTGGTAATACAATTATTGAATGTTATGCGATGATTATTTATTTAGTCATATCAAATCTTCAGTAGATAACATTAGTATTACACACTAATATCCTCTTGGACCAGCTGGAGGACCTAAATAATAATTATTGTATATAGACAAAATATTGATCAATTTTAATATATAACACTACTTACCTCTCATCATAGGTGGAGGACCACGCATGTTATTGGTTGGCATTGGTGGTGGTCCACCTCGACCCATACCAGGCATCGGTGGCATACCAGCTAAAACATAATTAAAATATTATTAAATACATTATTGATTTAATTATATATACCAAATAATGTATATTTAAATATATGCATACCCATCATGCCTGGTGGAGGAGCCATCATTGGTGGACCTCTTATTGGTGGTTGAGCGGGAGCACCTCTGGTTGGTGCCATTGCAGCTGGTGAAGGACCGCCAACACCTCTCACTGGTCCTTGTAAGCCTATTGGTATAAATACAAAACAACTTAGAACTCTAAAATAAATAAAATAATTTATGACACTAAAATATTTTGTGAACAATCATAAAAAAAATCATATAAATTAACAGCAATTTTATTTCCAAAATAATTGAATAAATAATTTAGAAGAGAAATCAAATTTAAAATAAAATATTTATTCAAAATATATATTATGTATTATCTATAAACTTATAACATACTAAGAGATTGTAATTTTTGATAAAATTATATTAAGTATTATAATAGTTACCTATATTTATACCCATAGGTACTAACCAAAAATACTATTTTATGTTCAATAAAAATCATTGCAAAAATTAATATATTTTTAATTAGGTACCTAAACATGGGGTTTTTAAAAATTTTAAATCTATTTTTACTAAATTTAAAAATCAAATATATAATTCTAAAATATTACCAGGTGTAGCTGCTGATGGTATGACAGAAGGCATCCCTCGTCCAGCAGCACGGCTTGATCCTGGACCACCACCACCACCAGGTAGTGGTACTCTTGGAAGGCCTTCCTCGGGTGGAGGTGGTCCTTCAATAGTTATAGATACTATATTTTGCCCACGTAATAAAACAAAACCAAGTACACGCTTTTCTTCTCTCGGTTCTGCTGGTATTGAAGGTACTTTGGCTTTACTTTTCAGTCTACGAAATTCTTCACAGTCAGCCAAAATCAAGTTCATATGTTTATCGAAGGCTATGAAACACAAAAATGTTAGGGAAACAATGGAACGTCAACAATTTTGTATAAAAATCGAATAAAATACCTTTAAATGTGCCAATGAACATTCTGGAATCTTGTAAGATGACGCGCACTCTGTAGTTGATGTGCTGCATCATCTTGTTATTCTTTGTGACAGGCTGTAAGCAGTAAAATTGTATTCATAAAACAAGATACATTGTGTAAAGTAAACCCATTAATATTAGGTACATAGAATCAAAATATTATCAAACACAATAAGCAACAAATTAATGCATTTGTGGGTCTCAGGGAATATAGTGCAGGTGGTCGGAACTCTAAGGCTTATACGCTCAAAGAATCGAGGTGCATCAATCTTACCATGAATTTATTAAAAATTAATTAAATTAACTTTAATAAAATATTGTGATCATCTCTCAGACACCTGTCCTCGAGAGAGCAAAGATTTAGCGCATTAATGACAGAATTAAAATATTATCAAATATAATAAGCAAAAATTAATACTACATTTGTGGGTGGCTAGTTAAGGGAAACAAGTCCATCGAATAATTGAACCGGTGTAACTGTACAGAGCAAAAAATGGTTCTAAAACGTACACGGTTCGATCTACTCAGCACGACCAAGTCTCAATAACTCAAAAACCTTCACAGTTCAAATTTTTTCATGGCTATTGAAATGTTTGTAACTTATATATTACATTTTGAATTAATTTTTATTCCTTGGAGATTCGATTTAACGAGACTCGACAGTATTTGATCTCAAACCAATGAGCGGGACAGTTTCCGGCCAATCTGTTCGTCAAAAACAACATCAAATGGGGACGTCAAACGTCTAATTAGTAGTCGAACAGATACGAAACGAACAAATATTATATCATTATTTATGTATTCTATGAAATTCTGTCGAAGGAAAGTCCATCACGACGTTTTGGATTTCGCATACACGAGTAGTATTGCGGATAATACACGACGGCAAGTCGTCGGAAACGGAAAATCAGAAACTCATAGTTGTACGGTTAAAATACTCACCATTTTTGCGGCTTGTGTGTCACAGTTTTGCGGTACTGAATTCCAAGCAGATTTTGGATTTGGAGTTATAACGTTCAAAAACGTACGGCTTTCGGTCCGGCAGTTTGATATTTACCTAATACAGTAATACCTAACCAGTAAACAAACGCTGAAACGCCGTCGGTCGCGCACTACAGACTTGAAGTGAGGCGCGTCGGTGTTCGGCGCTCGCTTGGTTACGGAAACGGATCGACATTGGCAGGGCTGCCAACGCGAGCCCACGACCGACGACAATCCAAGTTATCAACCTTGGTCCTTGATTACCATATTATTGAAATAATAATAATATTATTATGTGGTTGGTACTCAAAAGTTACAATAGTTCGTCGTCGTCATGCAAAATCTGACTTCGTGCACGAAGTGACCGAGTGAAATGACATTACAAAATGTGTTATTTGAACCATATTATTGTACAGAAAAGATGACCAAGTAAATGAATAAGTGATGTGGTCAATATTTTACAAGACATAGAAAAACAGTTTCGACCAATTGCAGATATTTTCTAAACTATTTTTCTAGCAAAAAATTATCGAGTCATTTTGTCATTAATTAGTTGCATGCAAACCGACATGTTTGTTATGCACAGTAAAGTTGGTCACTATATTATTAATAAATAATACTATTTTTGGTCTTTAAAAGTAAGAAATTTATAACAATTTAACTAATTTAAGTATCGAAATAGGAAACCATAAGTGTTATATTTTGTACGTGATTCGATGTCGACACGTTGTACACAAATAATTGTAACTGTTGAGTTAGAGTTGTACACTATATAGTTTACATACTAATATTTCAATTTGGAGTAGGTACTTTTTATTATTGGGCACCTAATAGGCATCTGGTTAATAAAATATAAATAATTATTATTTTATTATTTTTAATTGTTTTCGGTAAGTAGGTATACGTTGAAAAACACAAGTATTGCATTGTATATTTAACTAGCAAACTTGTAGTCACTAAATTGTATGCAATTGTAGAGGTGTTGTATGCAGTTGTGTAGCAGTCTTCAATTAGTCTTTGGGTACGCGCCTTTTTTTAAGAATAAATAAAAGTTAGGTGCTCTGTCATTCTCTTTTTTTTTATTTTCATCAATTAATTAACTCTCGAGCCTTTTAAACATTTGTCTTTCTCTGTAACAAAAAAATACGTTAAACGATGTATTTCATTTTCACCAAAACGTATTTCGACATCGCCACATCGGTGTTTTTGAAGGCTATATAATATGTGCTTAGACAATACTGTATGATAATACAAAACGATGTTCTACACGGCAATGTACTATTGCCTATACATTAAGCCGTTCAACACGGGTTTTATATTTAAGACTCTGAATGAATGGCGATAGACTGAGAAATGTCATGGGTATACGATGTTTTATCCGTAGGTATCTGTTTATTTATTGGATACATTTTAGAGGTGAAGTGTAGTTTTAAAAGTTTCGAGTAGTCATGTGGTCCTATCAATCGATTGGAAGTTTGAATTTGTACCAAATGGATGGCCCATTTCCGAATAGAATATACAACTCACTCGTGGAATAAAATAAAACAAATTCACGATGATTATATTTAATGTAAAAAAAGGCTTGCGAATTGCAAATATTCACAAAGGTGGTCAAACGGTACTACACATTTTTTTTTAAAATACTAAAAATAGTAATTATACTTGTAAAAAAATAACAAAAATATTTAAGCATATAATATACGATAATACGGTCATCCTACGTTAAATCATTCTTTATGCTTTTACTTTTACCAAATAATAATTTTTATTTTGTCAACACAAATAATATTTTTAACTGTATTTAAGTTTAGCAAGAATTAATTAGTAGGTACCTGAACTAAATATTTATAACTAATGAAAATATTGTAGATATTATCATTGAGTATATTACATTGTTTGTTTTATAAATGTGATTATTGTGATAAATAAACATAAACATGTAGGTATATACTTTTAAATTAAAAATCATAACAACATCAATCAATATCGTGATATTTTTTTTAACTTCTATGTTTATAATGTTTTTTTATCATCAATTATATTGATATTATATCTATGCTGGTACCTAATTTTATTAGTCCGTAGTTGTACAAAATAATTAATAAATAATTTTCAATGAATAACCATCCTATATAAAACTGCTTATTGTACCAAAAGTATTCTTTAAAAAAAAAAAATACAATATTGCTAAATTACTAAACTTTCTCAATTGCGTTAAAAATCTAAATAAAAAATTAAAGTCAAATTACTTATTACAATATGCATTACCGAACTTCAACTTTTTCTATTAATAAAATATAAAACATATTTTCCCAAAATATATAAAACTTAAGGAAAATATCAAACATTTGAGATTGTCTATATTGCAATATATTTTTTGCATCAATGGTCTAATCTACGAGTATAATATAAACCATGTTTTAATCTTATGAATGATCTCTATATAGTTTCAATATAAAGCTGCAGTATTTTTTTAAGTACATAATCTGTATAAACTTAAATCCTATTAATAGTAATTATTATATGCATAGTAATATAAAAATAGCATTTCAAATTTTTAAATGAAGTAACATGAAATGTAATGAACCAGACCCAGACGAATCAACGATCGCGTGACTTTCATACATAATACAAATTGTAAAAATAACTTCAACTCTCCTAAACTATATTGAGTGATGGCATATCCTCTACAAGAGAATCAATGCCAATATAAAAAGCTAATTTTTGTGACCTTGTTCATAATATATTGTTATATGCCCTTCATTGTTAAAGTATCACTCATTGTTCAACAAATTACTATAGTAGTTTTAAAAAATATTGTTTAGGCTTTAATTTATTTTACTATATTTAATAATAATATGCAAGTTTTTTTTAAACTAATAAATGGTCAGTGATTAGTTATTGAAGTCAAAAGATTTTAGTCAACAAATTTTAAGCATGGATACACATTTATAATTTAATTTTAAAAAAATACGAAAAATTTAAGCAACTAAAGTATTTTAAATTAAAACATGTATTGACAAAACTGCAAAAGTTACAATGTATTGGGTAGGTAATTTTTTTTTTTTATAAATATATACCTATATTATAGTATTATTATTATAGTTATTTATACCTACATATATGATTTAGGTTTCAATACATGATTTATAATTCTTATTTCATTTTATATCTGTGGTAATATTTTGTGCATATATTATGTATGGGTTAGGTACCAGCTATACTATATATTTTACACTTACGTATAAAATCTCAATCTGCAAATAATTCGAATAAATTATTGAATGTCCCATGATAAGAAAATAAATAATTCGTGAACTCTAGTAGGTTTGCAGATAGTTTCTTTCAAGTTTCAACAGTTGTGAACTTTATGGCTCCCCCGAGGGTTACAATAATTCACTCAAATGGTATTTTATTTCGCTGAGTTGCCGAAGTGGCGAAGTGTTAACACGTGGCGTAAATCGGAACCCTGAAAGAACTCTTACACTCCAAAATGAATAATGTAGACGTAATCTACTCAATTGATGTATTTTCTTATTCTTGATTCCAACCTCCGTGTCAAATATATTTTATAAGAAAACTTTAAATAATTATTAATTATACTAAGTATTCGTGTGTAGTTGAGGCACGTATAACACGCATACCCATGTATTGTTGAGCGTCGATTACCCGAACTAATTTGGAATCACGGATGTATTTTCATAGTCAAATATTTCAAAACGATTTGCTGATTTCTATTTGTTTGTACCTACATAATTTAAAGTGATTATAATTTATAACCATAAGAAGATAAATAATACACAAAAATAAAAATATCTTAAAGATTAACAAATTTAGACAAAATCACGTCCCCCTAATGGAATTATAATAATATAGGAATAAAAAAAGAAGTAAAACATTAATGTACAATACATATAACACGTCATAATAGATTATTGTCAATTTATAATAACTGGTGAATAACCGTGTAAAATAATTTTATGTGCAGTAGAATTAATGAAATTTATATTTTTTTATTTAATTTAAGATACTTGATCATGCGGGCAAAGGTAACGCCGCAACAATTACATCTAAAAAAGAACTACCAGGATCGTATTGTGGTGAAATTGAACAACCGCAAACATTCTTGTCGGAAACGAGTTCAGTTCGAGTTATTTTTCAAACAAATAACTTTACAGATCAAACTTATTACAGTTTCGATTCAAGAGCTGAACAAGAAACTCAAGTTTACTTACGATATGGACAGCATCCGGAACTCTATCCAAATAGAAGAGGATTGTTGAACCCTGGGTTAGAACAACATCAATTAGATATTTTATATTTGTTTTATAACAATTATCAGTGTTTGTGCTATGATAAAACATCTGACATAAGATACTATAAAATTCCGTGGATATTCAAGTAATATAAATCATTTTTGTAGTAATCGTAAAAAAAATATATTCACTTTGTTTTATAGTTACTTATAATAATATGTTAAACAATAAATAACTATATTATGAAGAGGACGCCATACCTGCATGTGTTGTCTCCGTCTTACAAGCGCATAACACAGCGAATAGCTAGTCCATTCTAAATAATTCATTTAACTCTGTATGTTTAATTTTAGAGTGAATTTACCTATTATCAAATTTAGAAGTAAGAATATTATCTATAGTTAATGACATAGTTTTTTTATATTTTAATTTTAAAGCGAGTTATGAGCATTTCTAAATGTACAAACAATATTTACTATTTTAAATTACTCATAACCAGTGCTTGACTTGGATGAGACGCAGGGAAACGGAGTACCCCAACTACTTTTTCAGAAATGCTTGCGTACCCCTACTATTATTTTATATACATATATTTTATATACATAACTTGGTTTAAAATTAAAATATAAACAAAAATGTATGTCATTGACATGATAATATTCTTACTTCTAAATTTGTTACCTAATTGGTTAAATCACTCTAAAATTAATCATAACAGAGTTAAATTAATTATTCAGAATGTTAAATGTGCCATGTTATGCGTTATTGTAAGACGGTAGGTAACAACGCATGCGGGGTATGAATGTATGATGTCTTATTAATATAAATTAATCTAAGTAAAGCGGTAGGACGGTATCTATTATCATCTATATTCGTGTTTCAATTGTTATAAAACAATTATATTAATTTTGAATCTCACATTTTAACATATACTATATACATTATACAAGGTAGGTTCAGCTATTCATGTAAAAAAAAAGGTGTACAAGTGGGTGAAGTAGTGAATTTTGCTGTACAGTAGTTGTCTTTGTAATGGATGTGTTATATATATTTTGAATTCAATGATAATCCATTGCATATGAAAAGCGATTCTGAGCGGATACGGTGCTTCAGCCTAACTACTCGTTTAAATGATAAAATGTAATAGAAAAAAAAAATTAATACAAATCAAAAATATCTCATACCTATAAACAGCGTTAATTTCCAGTGTACTTTTTTTTAATAAAGGAATAGAAAAACTTGTTGGGAATCTTCTATTAAAATTTTTAATGTTAGCTTGAAGAAAAAACTATTATGAATTTCTAACTGAAAATTAATTTACAAAATTTGAACAAATTCTCGTGGTTATAAAGAGTCAAAATAGTTTGAAACTTTTCCCATATATAGAATCATCTAATATAAATATTTGGTGAAAATTTCAAGAGTACCTATACGGTTTTTTGTTTTTAGAAATACAACAAAACATAAAAAATCAAAATAATGGGAATTCGTTAATTTACCACTGAGTATCAAATATCGTAAAAATTATGTTCAAACTCTCATAAGAAATTATTATTCCGTTTCAGTAAACTTTGTTTTAGTTAAAGGTAGAAAAACTTGTATGGAATCTTTTATTAAAATGTTTAATCTTTGCTATGAAAAGTAAAACTTTTTCAAATTTCTAACTGAAAAATAATAGTTTTCGGAATTATGATGAATTTTATCAACATTTCAACTTCAAATGCATCATATAAAAAATAATCATTTCTTTGTATCTTAAATATTATTAAAATTCTATTAAATAAATATATAATGAACCTTGCATTCAATTTTCATGCTTTTTTACCGAGTAAAAATTTTTATCGACTGTAATTTAAAAAAATATTTACAAAATTCGAAAAATTTCTCAAGGCTATAGTTAGCTCAATAAAAGATTAAAAAATAGTTTAAAAATATTATTTTAGATGGAAAATTATAATATAAATATTAGGTAAAAATTTCAAGTTGAGTTATTATCAATTTCAAAACTTTGAGTTACACCAAAAAATAAAATTGATTTTATCAAAAATTGGTTTTCATACAAACTATTACTTATGAAAAAATGTTTTTTGATTTTCCTAATGCTTTCTAAAACTACTGGACATCTTTAGTTTTGACAGCTCATAGTACCAACTAGATTCACTTTTTTACCTAAAATATACTGATGTCAAAATTTCCAAATTTTTACTACCACAAATGTTACTAGGTACCACACATCACAAAAAAAACACATATCATTGTAAAACATTAATAGCTTCTTACGCTCGGCTCAGAATCTAAAATACAGTCTACTATCGATGAATAGAAGTTTTTTGAAAAACTTTTAGTATTTAAATTGCTAATATTAATTAAAAATACGATAAGATACGAAGGTAAATTAAGAAATATGGACCTACTAAAAACGAACTAATAAAGTTTATAAGAATTAATTATTAATGATAAGAGTGTACCTATACACTTTGTGAACAATCAATGAAACAACTTCAACAAGTTGAATGGTAAGAACTTCGAATTGTCAACTGTTGGTGGTTGATTGCCTAATGAATGCATCACCCTACAACCAGCTGATTGCATTGTTTTTCTTCGAACTACCGCAAAATCTTCAAGGGACCTTGAATTTCCTTCCAATTACCTAAAGTTTCAAACTTCGAACCATCAATGGTTTAAAATATCGATTGTATAGTTTTAGGTGAATAATTAATTATAAATATTATATGTTTGTTTAGTATATGTATAGACGTATAGAAGAAAAGAAAATTAATAGATATTAAATATTCAACAATTAAAATTTTTAACCCACAATAATTAATATGTATGTTAAATACCCACCTATATTGAACACTAATTGTTTTTACCTTATTTAAATTGATTAAAGGAGCTATTGTGATAGGACATTTAAAGAATGTCGACTGCAAACATGTTATGTCCAAAGTCCAGCGTATCCAGGAGTGTATCCGAGAAATCTCAAGTGCAATTATTGGCTGAACACTAAAAATCCGTTTATCCGTCTGTACATACAAAACGAAGAATTCAACGTGGACGGTCAGCGATGTGAAAATATAATCACATGCCCCATGAGACCAATCACTTCAGGTAACCATGCAATAATATAGTTTTTATCATACCTACCTATGCACAATTATTTAATATTTTCAGTAAAAATAAAAGTTGGAAAATATTAAACTTCCAGAAAAACGATTCTGAACGGGTTTGGCTCATATAAAAGTGGCTTAGCATTTCTAAGCACTAATATCCAATTTTTTTCACAATTTTTTGGAAAACTTTTAGGACAATTTTAATTAGTACCTACTTGTTTTGTTACAAATTTCAAATTTGTATAGAAATTACAAAAAAACGGTTTTCTGAAGAAAAAAATCGTTGAAAGAACGCATAATTATAAGACTTGCCACACGATTAATAAAAAATAATAATTGTAATAACTAATAATCCACTAGGTATAATAAATCATACCATAAAACCATAGCACATTTATTTTTATTGGTTTAATTTGGTCCTTTACTCGTGTAGGGATTTAAATATTAATAATAATATTTGCAAATTATCACAATAATTATTATTATTATTTTTTCACAAGCCCTTATAATATGTAAAGACTGTTTATCAAATTTTGTGGGACCAATTATTGTTGTATTTCTGTACACCTTAATAAGAATTTATTCAGTTCGTTTGAATGCTTATTTTGTCTGCCAAGAAACAAAAAACAAAAATTGGAATTAAAATGTCATGATTTAATTTATGTCCATCTACAAAATTCCTAATTTGAAATTAAACCACATAACTATTAAAATATGTATATTAAAAACATCAATGGCATGATTATACATATTTCATTATAATATTAATTAAATACATTTGAAATAATGGTTTAATTTCAAAAGCAAAAATTGAATGTATTTGTGGTTTGATATCCTGCCTATCGGTACCTATACATATACGATATTATATAATTAAATATTCAACCTGCAGTGAAAATAAAATAAATAATATTATAGTAAAATGTGAGTATTTTTTGTGCCGTTTATGGTATTCACAATGTATTATTGAATGCAGTCAGTGTTATAATAAATTATACGTTAGCGGAAATGCATTACTATTTCTATAGTTTCCAATGAAAATACATTTGCATCTGCAGTACCTATTGTTAATATCAAATGATTAAAATATATGTTAAAGGAGCCGAGTATTGTCCGTATGATTATATAAAAATATATGACGGTAAAAACGCATCTAGCCCAGAGATTGGAACTTTTTGTGGAATGGGCAAATTTCCCCATTCAATTGTCGGTACGAGTGAAGACTTATTTGTGGAGTTTGTTACATCATCAGCAGGTATGGTTTTATTTATATTTTTATAATAATCTATAACGAGCCTTGATAGTTCAAATTAAAACGGTTAAATCAGTATAAGTTATTTTTATTTAGTAATTATATATGTCGTGTGTATTTACTATAATATATGTCAGCCAAGTACCTAATATAGTAATATGACTATATTATTATAGTTAAATTCTAAAAAAGATTCGCCGATTTTATAAGCTTTATTGTAATTATTTCGATCAATTATAGATATTTATATTTTAATATCATAAAATATGGTAATTTCCAGTTTTTATCCAAATCTTATCTTTTTTTTTTAAATTGATAACTAAACATATTGCTTGTTTGATGCTTAAAATAATTTTTTCAATATACATCAAAAATTTCCAAAACGAACGATTTGCGAACTAGTAAATATTAGAGGTCTCTATTTCACGTGTAGTTAAATTCATGGATACACGTGAAATTAAAATTCACGTACGCAATCACGTGAAATAAATTAATGTGAATTTATGAATTTAAATACACGTGAATTTAACTTCACGTGAGTCCGTGAATTTTGTTATTAAATCACGCGTTTATTATTACATTTAAAATTTTATTTTCAATACATTAAATATCTGCCAATGGCTTCCTACTTTTTACATGACAATTGTCAGTGATCGGTTAACAATTATTTATTATGAACAGAACATCCACGGAAAACTAGTATTTTAGAATGCAGTTTTTTGACAAATGTTTATTATTTGAAACTTAATAACATTTTACATGCATACAAAAATAATTGAACAATTATGTATAGCATATACAAATTTATAACAATAAGAACATGTTTTAAATTTTATTTATTTATTAATTTTGGACAATAAGCCTAATTTGTTCACATGTTGTTTAAGAAACATTTATTTTTAGAATAGTATGTATGAATTCTTTTAGTTTTTGGTTTTTACGGAAATTATCAACATATCTTTTTAAATATATTATTAAAATTTAATGAATTCAGTAAATATTGTTTCAAGCACACGTGAAATAAATATCCGTGATTTACTAATTAATTACACGTGAATTAAATACACGGATTTTTAAATTTAAGTTCACATGA
Organism: Nasonovia ribisnigri; assembly: GCA_027563435.1. Lineage (NCBI taxonomy): Eukaryota > Metazoa > Arthropoda > Insecta > Hemiptera > Aphididae > Nasonovia > Nasonovia ribisnigri. The sequence continues at coordinate 72,704 of JANEHU010000236.1, read as the reverse complement.
ACAAAAAACACGTGATCACGTGAATCTTAATTCACGTTCAAATTCGAAAGCTCTAGTAAATATTTGTTACGAATGTAATGATTAACTAAAATTAACGTAGGTATATATAAGACATACAAATAATGTAGTCCAATTTTTACTGTATAAATAATTTAAAAAAAAATTATTAACTATACATAATATAATATATTTATCATTGCAATGATAAACGGAGTAGGTATTTTTAAATGTAGGTACCTACAAAAAAACTCTCATTTTCACTGTTTGAGTATTAAATCTTTCGACGCATTATATTCATTATAGTATTATAAAGTATATATATATACCGATAGGTTGTATGAGTAAGAGTTCACAAGTTAGTACCTATTCTTAAAGTTAATAAGTTATAAAACGGTAAAGTAAAATATTATTCTCCATCTAGTCGTTTACTTTACGTTCCCTCACCTTTATAGTGTATAAATTACGATTATTTAAATTTAATAAATTGGGTGGAGAAACAAATATGTATAATTATATAGTATATTATAATATATAGGTATATGTGTACATTTGTACAATATGTAATAAATTAAATTAATATATTATCCTTTTCCTTTAAAACTTTAGATTAAATGTTAACAGTTTGAGACCTAACTTGAATTTGTTGTTCACTTAAACTAATAATGAAGTCGAGAAAGTTTTAAAATATTTATATATAAATAATATGAATAAAAGATAAGAATGTTAAAATGTAATAAAACTTAATGCATTTAAATCTTTAATATTTCATTTTAACTTAGGTAATTACTAATTACATGTAATAATAATACAATTGAAATTATTCCATTTAAAATCGTTTTAAACATGTAAATACCTATATGTCAATAATTGTATAAATCTATTTAACTTTAGCAAAGTTCGTTTCATTAACCATCACAAACTATAGGCACTAGGTATATTTTATAGTATGATTTCTTAAAAAAAACTCGAAAACTATTTGTTTTTAGAGGTTTAAAGCACACACAGACAACTAGACTATAATATGAAATAATTACTTAAAGAAAGTGATTTTATTCTTGTTTTATGTGGAATCTACAATAGTAAGTATGCAGATTACAGATACATAATATATATTAAAAAGTCATAAAAATCTAAAAATTCTTCAAAATTGTACCTATAATACTTACCGGCTACCATAAATTAAAGGTGCCTACCTACTTATCGGTTATTAATTTATTATGAATAATTTTTTTTGTATTTTACTATTTGGGTAAATATTTGTATATGCCATATATACTAATAATATACCTAACTTATAAGTGTTAGAAAACTTATTTCCGATTATTTGATTTATTTATTTCAATATAGGCCCGCTTTTAAATACTGGCTTTCATTTTAACGTTGGTAATATGCCTGGCCACATGCAGACCGCCGGTGACAAAAACGGTACTTGCGATTGGATTTTATCGAGTGAACATTTGAGCAGAGATCACCATACCGAAGGGATATTCATGTCGATCGCTCACTGGTATCCTCCGCACACCTCTTGCACTTATCATTTACTAGGGCTGCCGAATCAAGTAGTCCGAGTTTATTTTCCCAGGTATGTCGACTCGCTCTAAACGTAACATTGTACAGAATAATTTCCTTTGAACGATAGTTCATTATACCTACCTATTATATTATTAATATTTATAATTAATTATTATTGAAACCTATGTTCGCCCGGCCGAATACATCTTTGTTCTCAATATTACCTACAGCAGATGTGACCTTAAAAATACTTGATCACATTATAGCTTTCGAGTAAATAGCATCGAGAGTCCTGTGAAGAGCGACTGGACCGGTGACTGCGGGGAAAGCTTAACCCTCTACGATGCCGCAGAACCAGATGATACGAGAATCATTAAAACGTTTTGTGACACGTTTTCCAAGCCGGCCGAAAAACATGATTTCATATCGACAGGAAATTCCATGTTTATCCGATTTGAAAGCAAGACCGGCAGCTATTCGGGGTAAGAATAATGAATATTGTATAGGTATATAGACGTATAAGGTGTTGATCTATAGATACTACACAATAATATAATGATTAATATGTGTAGATATATAATATATTAATTTATTTTTAATATTCCTCGTTGAGATTATTATGGTGACCGTTGAAAATATATTTAATTATTTTTATACGGGAAACAGACTACTCGGCAGCGATGAATCGTCACGAGTAATCTATCTGCAACACTGCACGCGATATAATATGAACATAATACATATTGTACGATTGAAGAAAAAATAAAGAACATGGGTCCAGAAGCTCCTCCCCAGTCCCCATTTACAGATAAATCCTAATCGGGGATACATGTATATGTATATATAAAAATTGAGCCAAAAATGTACAACAATTCATCAATTGAGAACGGCTGGGCCGATTTGGCTCAATTTTTTTAAGAAGTTTGTAATTACCAGGGAAGATTCTTACGAAAGAAAATTTTGGAAAATCCAATTTTTTTAACGTGAAATATATTCGATAATATCGAATATTAATCGATTATATTGATCTAAATATTATTGAGTATTTCATAATTACCATGGAAACCAAATAAATAAATAAATAATAAAAATAGAAAAAAGGAGGGGTACTTGAATGGTTTAGATTCACAATTGGACCAGGTAGGCTCAACCAGGGGATGTGCTGAAACAGGGATTTTGAGATTTACGACGGGCACTTTGGTTTTTAAATCGTTGCTATTGGTTATAGGAGAAATAATTAGTAGAAATTAGTATTTATTATTCATATTGGTTGCCAAAGGTTAATCGGGCAAATCAGGTACAAGCATGCATATCAAATTGAATTTTTGCACATACAGCCGCTCATCAGCGTTGTCCGCGATCCGACGTAGTCGTATTGCCTACCAGGGTGGCTGAGTTGCACCTACTGCAGCGAGTTACGCACAAAATGAGTTAAACAATCACAATTCTTTTAATATTTGTCATATTTTACGGGCAACAAAGTGCGCGGGATCAGCTAGTACGATATAAAGAAAGTGTTATTTAAATTTGAACAAAAATTGATTTTCTACAACATACAACTTAAATCGAATCTGTAATGTAAAAATTAAGCTAACGGTTTATTATTAGATGCCGACAATAAAAATTAAAATTGTTTTTTTTTTTAATAAATAAAACAATGCATGAAACGTGCAATTCCTTTTTAGATCGTCGTTGTATTATTGGGCTCACTATGACTTTTTCAACGACACGAAATTCGGTACTGCAATACCAGATACAGCGTGCGACGAAGAATTCGTTAGTTGGAAACCATCGTCGGGATATTTCAGATCACCAGTGAACACACTTGTCTACAAACGACAAGGGACGGTTACGGATCCTGATGCTAAATCTCAACCCATTATTTGTCGTTATAAATTTACAACAGACGTGCGGTTATTTGCCCGCATTGTTTTGAAAATTGAGTCTATTAAATTCAAGGTATTTATTTTCTTCAAATACATTTTATATAATTTAAATTGTACCTGCATGTTTTATAATAGTATAAGTATCAAAAAAAAGAAAAGTCATAATATATATTAGTTTTGGCTTAATATAGGCCATTTACACACTTCACCGCGACCACCATATCCCGCATGCTTGTCTGTGATTAGCTAGATCTTCGCCGTTTATTACTCCTATAGCATTTGCTGGTGAGCAACTCTTTTAGCTCTGTCTATCCCTCTTTCCATTGAGGATCCATTTTTTTGACTCTCAAGTTCTCTGGCCTTTTGCTCTCCATATGTGTCCTGCCCAGCAAATACGCTTGTTTTCCAGCGTTGCTACTATATCTGCCTCACTGAATAAATTGGGTACGATTTTGGTCGAAAACGCCATGCTCATCAGAATATTGTGTCAAATCGTGTTTTATACTTGTCTTAGACGAGACTTATAGTATCAGCTGATATGATATAAATATATAATTGATTTTTATCTCACAGTTCATTACATAATATTATACCTATACGTAATGATATTAAAAATATCGTATAAAACGCGAACAAACGACGGGTTGTCGATTTCCACAGAGACGAATCGTTCGATTCCCGTGTGGCCTTGTTGTAATACCGACATAGTATATATTATATTATATAAGTGCGTGAAAAACAAATAAATACTAATATACGGAATACAAGTATACAACGCTTTATATGTTTGTATGATCGAGCGAAACATTGCATACGCATTATAATAGTATACTATTGAGTATTATTGATATTATACTATTAATCGCTTCGCGTGTGGGCCTAAAACGATTTAAACGCATTACATTTTTACACGTAACGCGTGTTTACAGGACCACAATTACAGGACGCCCATTGAAAAGGACAATGATTGTTGGTACAGCGAACGCGACAAGCTACTGGTATGGGAGCCGGAGGAGATCGACGCAGGTTTCGGGCTGAACCGGACGATTATCAATCAATCGAACACGAACAACGGTCTGTGTTTGTTCAACAACGTAAACAAAACGAGAAAAACGCCGTCCGACCAGCACGCGGGCGAAATAAAATTCGTCTCGTCGGGCAACTCGTTGAATGTCGAATTAAATCTAAACCCGCTGCACGCGGCCCTCAGCTATTTCAAGTACGACGTGCCGTTGTTTGAGGCCAGATACGAATTCGTGCACGGTCCTCTGTGCGGCCCGTCTGTCATACAACCTGTGGACGAAGGCGAGCTCGTGTTTCCGCGGTTCGACGCCATGGGATTTGTGGAGCCACCAAAAACGCTAGAATGTATTTGGGAGATACGCGTTCACGAGGACCGGGATTTGTGGTTACATTTTAATCAGGTAACTATTGAATATAATATAGTATATCTATACACATGTTATCGTATAATATCCATAATATGCGGGGTGGGCGGTACCTTTAACAGTGTCAGATTTAGTGATGGTGGCGGCGTGGCGCAGAGGGTGCATGTCCCTCGGGGTCTCGAGGATGAGGTTGTTTTAGAGGTCTCAGATTTTCCAACTTTGTACGGAATTAAATATTATTAACGATATTGATTAGTGATCTGTGATCAAGAAAAAAATAATTTTGAGAAATTACCCGCACCCGTTTATTCAAGACTATAATGTGGAATCAGTGAACGCCCTACTCTTGAGTCAATTTAAAGGAACACTTAAGACCTATAGGTAGTTCAAATGTTTTCATTTTTAAATCCATCTTTACTTTTGTAGTTTTATCAAACACCGAAAAATATTTAATTAATGCGTCATATATTTATATTTATAAATAGCTAATTTAATTTTATAAGGAACTTCCAATATAATATAGTAGTTTCACCCCGAACTTTAGAGACTTAAATTCGATACTGGGTGAGGGTACCAACCCGTATTACTATATAGCTACTGTTTGCTTAACAATTCGTTTGGTATTGGTACTGTACGCGGGGTGGCAGAGAATATAATTTACCAATCCCGATATAATAATATTATATAGTGATTTTAATAGCTTAAATATATATGAACAGCTGATGATGGGGGGATGTGGTATGACGTATGAAAATAATAATATTTATATAGTATAGGTAAATTTTAGGTGCGTATGAACCTATATATTACCTAATATAAATTAAAAAACTAAAAAACGAAATAATATTAAATTGAATTACACACTAAATTAACCTTCACGATCATAATATATGTACACCTTATAGGTATAGTTGTTGGTAATAAAATATTTAAATTATATAATTTGGTACAATATTATATAGCTTACAAGCAGCCAAGGGCACCCGCAGAAGTTGCGAAGCAACCATCGTCATTGCCTCCCTAGAGATTTTTTTAAACTGTGTAGTATATACGATTGTTGGAATTTTATATACGTCTGCTTACTTAATATGACTCATATGAGTTTTGGCATACAATGTTTTATGTCCATATACCTATAGTTTACATAATATTTTTAGAATTCGTTTTTTAAGCTTATTATTTATTAATCATAACAAAAAAAGTTAATCTTGTCCCTGGTGGGATTATATTCTCGGGTAAGCTTGCAAGCAGCTGTACAATGGTATCGTTCTCTATACAATTTTAAGAAAAAACAATCGGTAAGAACAGAAAAAAGCACGTTAAATCTCTATCTGTAACAGAACATTAATATAGGTACATATATTATGTATAAAAGTATACTTTGAGTTTTTCTGACTTTTAAATTTGAGATTGTTTCGACTTTTTACTTAATTTATTGTGACACGATCTACAATGTAGTTTATATTATACCTACCAATAATCAATGGGTTATCCGGGTATCGGCCGATGTCGAAAAACAGTAGCAGATCAATAAAAATATTTTATAAAAAAAAAAATGCTGTGGACTATAGTCTCGGTTCATGGGTTCATTTTCAACGTTGAGTCATTATTTTATTATTCCAACTTCTTTGTTTTAATTAGATCGAAGTCCGTGTAGATGATCTTAAGACGTGTATAAGTTATTTGTTTGCCAAATGAGTACTTAAAAATTTTCCTCCCTAAATTGCAGTCGACTGGGGGGGCTGAGAGGTTGAACCGCCTCTTATATGTAGATACGGTACTTCATTTTACCGTGTTCATACAAAGAAGAAAATGAAAGTCATCAGCGTAGTCGTGTTACACCTCCCACACTCGTTATATATGCGTTTTACGCTCGGATTCGACCTGGGCGGGGTGAACCAAATAATTTATAGTCTGTAATGAATACCATAATATTTGAGACACTAAAAACCATAACGATAATTTTAAACTATATGCAAAGAAGTTACGTATACCAAATATTAGCAGTTTTATAAATCCAAGAAAAAAAAAATGTTTTTAAGATTATATTCAAAACAATTTTTGTACGATCAATTTATTTAGATGTTAGTTCTACAATGCCATATAGCCATATAGGTAGGTAATTGTTGAGTAATAATGAGAAATTCAATGTTACCTTATGATCACTATGCCTTACTTATATAATATACCAGTGACGGATTTGACATAGAATATGGAGATGGAGAAGGCTACCTTGGTCCCACTCCCCTATGGGTTTAGTTACTCTCTTTTAATAGGTATAGGTATGTAATTATTAAAAAATAATAATTTTATGGCAAATATTATTAAAGTTTTAAAATATGCTTGGTTAGTCTTCTGCAGCAGCAAGGGATATAATAACAAATTTTTTACACTGTTCTGTGGTCCCGCCCCCTCCTCCCACTCCTTGATATGAACCATTACTGACATACCTAATATATATTTATACAGTTATTAGTTAGTCAGTTACACACTTACACTGTATAATGAAATATATAATATAATATTATAGTTACTATAGTCTATAATTAATACTATGTATAACGCGCAGGTGAACTTCGTGACAGACGACTGTCAGGACGGCCGGCTGGAGGTGTACTTGCCGTCCAGGTCGGTGGACTACCCGTTCATGTCGGCGTGCGGCCACAACGCCACGGCGCTCAAGGACCTGCCGCTGTTGACTTCCAAGGACGTCGAAGAGGCCGCCGACAAGTCTTTGGCGACGGCCGGCGGCGCAGAGTCTCAGCGGCACGACAATCGGTCGCGGCGGCGGCGGCGACCGCGACGGCGCTACGTGCACGTCCGGTTCGTGGGCAACGCTTACCCGCACAAGGCGCAGTTCAAGATAGCGTGGTCAGAGCTGAGCCACTTGCCGCGTAACCCGGACGGGACGCCGCGCGCCGCCCGGCGGACGTCGGACGCCGACGACGAGTGCGCGTTCCTGTGCCCGGGCGACGAGCGACTGTGCCTGCCGGCCCGGGCCGTGTGCAACGGCGTGGTCAACTGTCCGGGTGCGCCCAACGACGAATCGCCGGCCACGTGCGACCGCTGGAACCGCGGGTCGGCTACGTCCACCGACGCCGGTGGCCGCGGAGCCCCTGCGGCCGTCGCGCTGTTCGCCGCCGTCACCGCGGCCATAGTCGTCTTCGGCGCGGCCCTGTTCGCGGCCAGCGCGTACTGCCGCCGCCGCCGCCAGCTGCTTCGAAGTGGCCGACCCGCGGCGTCCGGTCGCCGAGCGATGGCCGCGGGTGGCAGGTCGACCGACCGCATATATTCCACGGTAACGGTACAATTTAATATAATAATATGTTATATTACTATATCGTGACCACGTGGTAATTCGTCGGCTCGGCTCAGGCGGAGGGGGGGCTTATTTGGGATTTTTCTCGGGAGGGGGGGGGGGAAAGGCTCATATGATGAGGACTTTTTTGCTCTTCTCCTTTATAAGATCACACGAGTATGCCAATACTTACAATCACTTGTTAATATAAAAAATAAACTTCAAGATCAGAACTTAAGGCATACCTATTAATGATTTTATGTTTTTTTCAAATTTTAAAAATTTTAAGTCAGACATTTTTGACACTGTGAATATTTTTTATTTCGAACCTCTTGCATGTGACGCAAAACGACAACGCGGTTTCATTTCTTAATTTATCCAAAATTTCTATTTTTTTCTCTATTATTAAAACTTTATTTCCTTTTCGTTACAACTTAACGGTCTCATTTTAAACGGTTTAAAAAAAAACTGAGTAATGGCTAACACCCTACACCCATAAGACGCATAAAACCTCAACTGACAACTGCAATAATTATTAGTCATTATCTCTCTCATCCGTAGTAAATGTATACCGTATACGTAGAACATCACAAAAATGATCAAAAACTAAGTACAGCAATCGTTTAATGCAAATGAAATTTACGGATTCCTAATTTATAAAACAATTCTTGAATATCAATAGAAATTTCAGTATACCTAACTAACGTAAATTGAGTATAATATTATAAAGTACATAATTATACATTAATACGTATATAAGTACCTATACGGCTATACGTCCTAATTAGTTATTCAGCAATAGTATAAGGTAGTGAAATGGAAAATTACGACCGTTTTAATACCTACCTATAGTCGTTATATTTTTCTATGGATTTTGCATGATGTAAAGAAAAAGATACCCATACAATAAACGGGGTGATTCTTTTGTCGTGAATAAATCAATATTTTAGGAATTACGAGGAATTACTTATAAATTAAAACATACTTTTTTAAAATTATTACATTGTTCTTAGTATTCTAATGGAGGCTATATATACACGAAAAATAAAATTTAACATACGGTTTTATACTCGCATACTTGTCATTTCTGTATTGTACTATATTATATTTATCAAAATTATAATTTGAATTGTTTAACTACTCCGACCCGTATGGCCATATAGATACTCGTAAAATATTATGTATACGTATTACGTACTAATGTACGATAGTATAGATAATCTATGCGTCCTGCAGGGCGTTTAAAACATATTTTCTACGACTGCTTTGAAAATCCACGTAAATATCGTCGGTGGTTTTGTATTTTGACAGAGACGTTAATTATAATAATAATATTAAGTGCCTATACCTAAGTATTTAAGCCATTATCGAAATAATTTAACATTGTGTTATCAATTATAATTTTATACTATAATTAATCCGTATTCGTGTTTCCACAGGACTACTAGAAACGAATATAATCGGATAATCCTATGAATGTTTGCGGATCAACATCGACAATTCCCAAACAATACCTATATGGCGAATTAATTAATCGCATAATATGATCATAAATGTTTTTTTTTTTTTTTTTAATTAAGTATAATTACTTTGATAAATGACAACGTATTTATACAATAATATAGTGAGTGCGCTACTCAAATGTAATATTATTATATAATATATCAATTAAATAAGCTCATTTAATTGTCTACATATACCTATACCAAGTAGATTTTAACTAAAATTATTGTATAACGATCGTATAATTGTTGTTGTATAATTATATTAAAATATATTCAAAAGTATAAGATACTATTTAATTTTTTTTCTCAAATGAGTAGAAGGAAAAAACTTACGTGAATATTTATTTTTCCGGCAAGACACGTACCCTGAGTGTGTACCTATTTATTGTCTAGAATTAGATCAGTGCATCTTCGCCAAGAGAAATGCAGCGTGCGTCTTCGTCTCTGATCCAAATGTTCAATCTTGAAGTATTCAGATTAATTACATATGTGAAAATAGCTTATAATAAAAAGAATTGAACGAAATATGAGAGTACATACTACATATAGATATATTAGAATCGTTGTTTGTCTCAGAGTTCAGACGATTGTCATCTACCATAGTTTATTTATAACCTTATACCCATGGATAATATCGTATTTTTTTTTTAAACTATAAGCATTTATTTACTATTCGACGCAGATGCGGGAAATTGAATATTCAAATGTATAAAGGTCGCTCCACACTATGCAGTATGCATGTTTCGCGTTTTGCGTTTCGTAGTGTTTCGTAGCGTTTCGTAGTGTTTCGTAGAAAAGGTATACACACTATGCATGTTTCACGTTTCGTGTTTCGTTCAGTTTTCAGTTTACTGTTGCTTAGTACGATTATTTCGTGTGAACATACAGGTTGTTCATTCTTTTTTATTTAAATCAAAATGAATAGTGATAGCGAAGATGAATTATCAATCGCCAGTTCAATTTATATTGTATTGGTTTCAAAACTAAAAAAAAAAAAAAAAACCAAAAACACGAAGATGGTGGACTACAACTTTATTTAAAAATCGAGCTCTGTATTTTAATAATATCCTATATATTATATTATATTATATATAAATGTTGTAGATACAGTGGTAATAAATTCATGAATGACCTATCATACGAGTGTTCTGGAAAATTCGAAAATTTTTGTCGAATGACTTCGGCAGATTTTGAATATATAAGAAACGCGAAACAACACGAAACACAACGAAATACAACGAAACGACACGAAACAGCACGAAAAATATTTTCGTGTCCTTTGATTTCGTCAATTTTACCGCCTCGTTCGCGAAACACTACGAAACCGTTTTCACGAAAAAATTTTTCGTGAAAAAGCCATACACACTATCCACGAAATTCGACGAAAACGTGAAAACATGAAACGCAAAACATGCATAGTGTGGAGCGACCTTAATAGGTAACGGTTTGTTGCTCGATAACCATTTATTTTTCCTCAGTTTATTAACAAATTCTAATTGGTATAAAAATAGGTTTATTGATCCTAATCTCTAAAAAAAAAATTTCGAATAAAAATTAAAAACTTAAGAAATACTAATTAATATTATATAACAAAAGGACTAAACAAAATTTGTATTTATTATTATCCACTAAATCAAAGGTGTCCGAAGGACGAAGTTACACAAAAAATCCCGCTTTTTTAACTTATCATTGCTATACTTCCTGGATTTTTTTTTTTTACCAACTTGTATTAATTAAATTAAAATTTTATAATTATTCATGGTTTACAAAATTGCAAATTCATTGAAAAAACCAGACTTCAATAACATATTAGCACATAATGTTTTGTGACTATATTATCTGTTTTGAATTATAAAAATAGAGTTTTTGAATATAAATCGTTTACCTCGATAGTATTAATTTGGAGGTGGATATATCGACAATTGTAGTTTTTTCGTTCGAAATATTTACGTACAATATTTTGTAACAACTAACAATGTTCTCAATTTATCAGTTCCCTTAACAAAAATATCCAACATAAATTAAAAACTATTTTGCCCGCATTTACACCGAAAGGAGTTATCAAATTTTACAGTAACAAAAATCAATATAGACAATATAGTGATGATAAATAATATTATAAATTACTTATAATATGATAAATCCGTAGACATGTGTTATTTTATAGAACTCTTTCAAATTTCGTCATCTGGTTTTCTATACTTTAATTGTTTGTTCCGTGTGCCAATATGCAAATAGCTACAAATAAGTCAACTGCACGTTCGAGAAGTATATAGTAAGACCAATATTACATACAAATTTGGCTGAATACGGTGCCTAATTAATAATTTATTATAATAAAATATATAGTTTTTTTTTTTTTTTTAATTAGTACTGTGTATTTTCACGCTGAATATGATGAAACATACAAATATGAAATAATGACCACCGTACTTAATTTTTGAGATGTACTTTAAATTAGGCAATGGTATAATATACATTGGATTAATTTGGAGTAAAAATCAAAATTAATATAACGTACCTAATAAATATGTTTACAATTAAGATAATAGACGTATAATATATATATATATTTACCTACTACCCCGCGTGATGAAAAGGAATTCTCTGTGTGAAACTTCTCCCCACACAACGCATTTCTGGCTCGGAAGCGATGACGACGACGATCTATACGTCGTGGGCGCTCTGTGCCTTTTCTCGGATATATTATATATACATAAATCCTCAGCCAAATCCCTTTGGCCGCACCGAGAAATACCACATCAAAGGCCACGCTTGTCCTTTATAGAAATGTGTGTGTGTGTGTGTGTGTGTGTCACACGATAACGCCACCGGCACGCACGTAAGTCTGCAGGAAACCGGGCCGGTCTCTTTGTAGTCTTTCCGGCTTATCGTCGTCGTCGTCGATCATCCGCAAACTCCGTTCGACCGGGATTTCCGACGAGACGGACCCCGTGCGACCGCAGAGCCTAGGATTTGCGAGACCCTTGGCGGTGATCTCGGTTTGCACCCTCTTCGCGGCAGACCCTCCCACCATATACAATGACCGTATACCGCACACACTGGTTTGTTGGGTATCTTTTCGGGAATTCCTCGTTATTACTACTCAATAAACCGCAACATTATTTGACTTCATAATTTAAATATCAAAAAAGGATATTGGAAATATTATAATACATATAGGTACCTACCTATTATAACAGTGTACCTATACCTTTATTAATAAAAAAAAACAGTTCGCTATTATTGAGTAAGTAAGTATAGTGGTATACAATTGTATAACATATTATGTAAATAGTTTAGTAGTTAATAGATAAGTGCCTAGAACTAGTACAATTTTGTCCCGGTTCCAATTAGGTGGCATCTTAATTCGTAATATCAATAGTCTGCTGCGCCTATATGGGCTATGAGTCTATATGACATTATATATTATTATTATTTATTACTGTAATAAAAAGATATGATATAAAATAGGTAGGTACTGAAGTTGACATTTAATCCATACCTACCTACCTACTCGGAAATTTATATATTTTTATTTAGCAATAGATTTAGACAACTCAGAGGTATCATTAATCCGTATTTTCGACAGTCTTGTTTAATATTCTGAATAACCTATATGCTTATTTCTGTTTCGATGTCGGCACATGTAAATACATCACATTTTAAGAACATGAATATCGATTCAAATGAGCAATATGGATACAAAAAATAATATTATAACTTAAAATCCTAGGTGGAATGTTTAATACGCACTAAAACGTGGGTGCGGTATCAGTGTACCACGGTACCTACTCATATTTGTGATAATGACTAATGTCACTTGTTTTAATGTATTATTAAATAAATTCATCCAGTCCAGGCGCGGATCTAGAAATTAAAAAAGGGGAGAGAGGCTAGACGAACAAATTTACTTCAAGTACACAGAAGCATATAAGTAGGCACTGTAAAATATTCATCACATATGCATATTATTTTAAAATAATAATAATAACTAACTTTAATAACAGAATTACCTTTTATTGCATATTTTATATAATTACGTAGTCAAGAGTGAAATATTTTAAATACCTAAGACGAGGGCTTTATCATCCATACTACCAACCCCTTGTTTCGCGAATCCTAGTCTGATTGCCCTCAAGGGCATATATTATGTGGAGGTCTAATATCCCCCATTGCCTTTTTTTGAGGTGTATTATAAATACTTTAGATACCTACCTGAAAACGACTTTTTTCCTTGTCAGATTATAGCTAAGTTTAACTTCTAAGCGGCCGTACCCGTTGGTGGGGGGTGGGTGAAGAGTTCAATCCCCTACTGAATATTCATTCTGAGTACGGTCTTCTATACGCCACGACTTGTTGTCTTGAAGTTTGAACAATGAAGACAGTTCACTGCAGTTGGGTCAATTGCTTCAGTCGGATTTGATGGTATATTAATTTTTTTTCTACACCGTTAACTCGTTCAGTAGGTATTTCAGTTATCTACATGTTTGACAGTTAATATTTGATTACCACTTCATACGAAGTTCACTTTGTCGGAGTGTTATTATAATATCATATTCGTATACTATAATAGGTAAATAATAATATTAGTAGATAAATCTGAACGATGGAATAATTTAACGCAATTCTAAGCGATCGAGGATTAACAAATCTTAATCCTCATTATCTAACCAGTATTAAAAGCTTTATTCGAATATTAAACATTGAAGGTCCTTCCCCATTTTACGTTAATACACGGGTCCAATGCAATTGTTGTGTACTCAGTCGTATAACATGATAATTAAAATTACCTATACCAGCTATACCTAATGTTATCTACTACAATCTATTTTTTTTTTATTTCATAAACCTAAAAATTAATTTTTTTTATTGTTAAACAAAATAAATTATTATCCTGTGTACCTAGCTGCCTGATGTTTGTCAGTTACAAGTGTCAATAGTTTAAAGTTATATACATATTTCTTCTTTTGAGTTAGCATAACTAACTAAATGTATAATTCAACAATGATATATATCACTCTAAATTAAGGAACAAGTGATAAATATTTACAAGATTGTTATATTATGTTTTATACTTACCAATATTAGCCATAACAATAATGTGTCAAGATTACATTACAGACTATTCACTGCGTAGAGAAGACCATCATACTGAATCAACAGGTTATATTTTTTGTTTTGTTCATTCTATACATGACTATAAACTGTACACAACAATATTATTGCATTAACACAAGAGGTAAAAAAAATAGTAGTAGGTATGCAATTAATACAGGTAGAAGGTTCAGTACTAATAATAACAACTATGTTTATACAACTTTTAAAAATAAACTTACATCAATTAATAACCATAATGTTAGTTGTTACTAGATAATATTTTGAAATAAAAATTTCTTAAAAATTCAGATGAAGGAACAAAACTTTACTTCTCAGAATGTCCAAGTACTCAAATGGAGCATATAAATACATAACACATAAATTAAAAGTCTGTAGTATGGACCAAAATATATTTTAACGAATAACACAATAGAGCTTTAATCATACAAATTGATCGTAGGTAATTGGTGCATTAAGTCAATAACATTAGTGATTGTTTAAAAGAATACTTTTGTAGTAGGTACAAATTCATTAAATTTGTTAAATTATTAACGACTACCATTATAATATAACATAACATACAATACTGAAGACTCAGTTAACTAAATACATTTTTGGTAGTCAATTTAAATATTTACTATCTTACAAATACTTTCACATCAAATAGTATAAGTACATTATTTAGTTTGGTTTGCTATGCAAACATAATGTGAATTAAATAAACAAAGTCTATAGTAGATATTAAAAACTTTAGGTGTGATGATAAAGCTGTTCAAGAAATTAAAAACAAATAATAGTTTTTAAATTCAATAATATTTAAGTAAGTTAAACAAAACCTTATATTTTAAGCTGTAAATCAAATACTATGATACAATTAAAAACTAATAACATTTTTATTAAATAATAAATTAACAATTTTTAATACAATATATGTATAAGTTTGAATCATACATAAAGTGTTAGCATATTATGTTTTAAGGATACAGAGAATTTGATTTATAACATATTAACATCTACCACATACTTGAATATTATGTTGACATTTAATTATTAATGTTTTATTCACTAGTTTTAAACTGCGAATGACCGGTCAAGAAGTGCTTTTAGTTCTTTTAAGTGTTGCATTTTACTACCAGTTGCAGATGATGCCGCTGTTGGTCGTCCAGCATAACTATAAAAACAAATACAATAATTTTCAATCATATATAATAAATAAACACATTTATTAAATTATTAAAAACAAAAATAAAAAAGTGGGTCAAGTGGATGTCGCTCCGCTATACAGTAGGTTACCAGGAGATCACTGTATAATGGGTGGTATTAAATTTTAATTCAATGATATAATATCATTGTATACAAAAAATGATTCTGAGCGGAGACGGTATGTCAGTAGGATATTTTAAATTATATTGATATTGTTATTTTACGGTAGCTGCTAAGTTGAATTAATATTATTCATATTATTTAATTATTAACCTAAAATTATCAATGATGCTAGAAAAATATTATAATATACTTTTACTCGTTAAAATTGATTTTAATATGTAATTTTGTCCAAATTTGAACTTAAAATGTCTGTAAAAAATTACTGTGTTTATATATTTTTTAGATTTTATATATAAAAAAAAATTGTGACTACGGATTTTTAATATTTTTCATCTACCTTTGAAACTATATATTAGAAGCCTGCTATTAAATTTTTAAGATTTTTTACCCAACATATAACATTTTATTGACATTTATAGAAAAAAAAACTAAAAAAATTGGAAACTGAAAATGTTCGTTAACAGCTCAAAATAAGTTAGAATATTTTGAAAATGCTATGGCGTGTAGAAAATGCTTATATAAACATTTGGTCAACATTTCATGTATATACTGTCATTATTGTTAGGGTTACTTCAAAAACGAAAATCGATTTTGTCGAAAATCGGCGCTCATGAAAACTACTGGGAAATGTTTACTTTTGACCCCCAAAAAAAAAAAGTACCAACTAGATTCACTTTCCTATCAGAAAAGTTATTAATGAAGAAAATCGAAGCATTTTTACTATTTTAAAAGATGATGACAGACACAACAAAAAATAAAAAATAAAAAAACACACATCATTGTAAAATCATCAATACATTCATCGCTCCGCTCAGAATCTAAAATTAAACAACTCCATGTCAGATTGGATAATCAATAAAATCATAGTGATTTGTTTATATTCAAAGTTACAACACTCATCCGTGATCATATAAGATAATTATATAATCTAAGCACTCATTATACTCATTACCTTGTTAAATGTTTATATATATTTAGTACATATTATATTTATTCAGTGTTTTCTAATAAGTTTGTAATTACCCTAATTATTATGTTCATATTTTGAATTATTAATTATGGTAACTTTATTTGTATTTTCCCTTGTGTTATTAAAAACATCCATATTCTTAATTTCGTATTTTAATTTTAGATTCTGAGCAGAGCAATGAATTTCACAACAATATGTTATGTGTGTGTGTGTATGAATACACTTTTTAAATTATAAAAAATATTTTAATCTTCAATTTTAAAAGGACGTGTCACGGAAAAAAATCACTTGAAAAATTCTTTTAAAAACATGTTTGCACGTTCCAAAAACATGGGTTACTGAGTGGTTTTATCATAAAATCAGGCTTCTTACGATTGTTATAAAAGTTCTTCTCTGCAAATTTTATAATAGGTATTTTTTACTGTAAACCCCTTCAATAAGCCATATTACTTGAATTACAAAACAATGTTTTTATGCCATATTTTGTCCACTAGGGCGCGGGTGCCCTTTTTGTATCCGAATATTATACAAATAAAAACTATACTTTTGTTCTTCAAGTAATACAGCTTATTGAAGCGGCTTACAGTAAAAATACCTATTATAAAAATTGTACAGGAGAATTTTTTTAAAAATCGTAATAAATCTGATTTTTGATATCATATTCAAATCGTCCAATATCGTATGGCAAATTAACAATTTTTTTTTTTAACTTTTTATCGATTAATTATTTAACTAATCAATAAAAATATAAAAAATCAGGCTTCTTACGATTGTTAAAAAAGTTCTTCTCTACAACTTTTATAATAGGTAGTTTTGTTGTAAACTATTTTAATAAGCCGTATTACTTGAATAATCGAACTATTTGAGTATGATAAAAAAAAGAAACACCCAAAAGACCATTTATAACAATTAACAGAAATCATTCAATGTAGACAATCTGATCCACAACCAGGTAAGTGGTACATATAAATTGAATATAATGATATAAAAATATACTATTGTAATTACACATGAAAAATTTAAAAATTATATTATAATATTTTAGTTTATTTGCCACCAATAGCACAAACTATGTAGTATAATATATTATATATACATACATCAGTACCATTTAAATTAATAATACAAATAATACAACATAAAATACAGATGGCAATTATATACGAGAGATTCACAAAAAGATAACAACCAAAGGTCCGGTATGTTATTTAATAAGTACCTATAGTGAGTTTAATTAATTAATTTTCATTTTATATTATTATGGCCTGAATTAGAATTTAATTTAAATATTAAAAAATTTGATTACAAATTAAAATTAAATAAATACTACCAAAACTTATATTTCACATTTCACGTTTTTATATTTTGGTATATCGTATTAGCTATGAGTAAAATTAAAAATTGAAATAATTTGTATATTAAAGGTACCATATAGGTATAGGTACAATAATTATATAAATAAAATATTTCATTATGAATTATTTTTAAGTATTTATAATTTATGAATAGTATTAATTTATTATTATTATGTGGTTTTAATATTATTTTAAGTGTATAGGAATCATAGCCAAAAAATTGTTGAAACATGCGGCAGATAAACGAATAACATTAAGACGCATGAGAGCACTTTTTAAATTATCTGGAGTTTATAAATCAAAAAAAATATCATGTGGCCCCGACGAACATTATGGACTAGCTGAACCCTT
The DNA here is from genome assembly GCA_027563435.1 of Nasonovia ribisnigri. NCBI lineage: Eukaryota > Metazoa > Arthropoda > Insecta > Hemiptera > Aphididae > Nasonovia > Nasonovia ribisnigri. The sequence goes on along the minus strand of JANEHU010000236.1, from coordinate 54,013 downwards.
GGATGATTTTTTGTCCGAGGAAGAAATGAAAAATAAGAAAGCAGAATTTATAAAATCACTTTCACTTTCATTAATTGCCAAAAAAACATTAGAGTATGAAATCCGAAACCAATCTGATAACCAAACTTGGTTTACTGAACGAAGAAATCAGCTTACAGCTCCTAATTTTGGTAAAATTTGTAAAATGCGGCCCAATACTTCGTGTAAAAATACGGTGTTTGAAATTTTATACAACACCAATAACACTAAAAGTAATGCCATCGACTATGGTAAAGAATGGGAAGATATGGCAATAAAAACATTGGAAAAAATCATTAAAAAACCAATACAAAAATGTGGGTTATTTGTTGACGATAATATTCCATACTTAGCAGCAACGCCTGGTACCGCTTTTTTTCATTATTTGATATGTATTGTCCAAATTTTGTTTACACACAAAAAAACATATTTAATTTTATATAATATAATTATAGATGGTTTGATAGAAGATAATGCTACTATTGAAGTCAAATGTCCGTTTTCTGTTAAAGATCATGAAAGTTTGGAACAAGCTCTTCTTGAAAAGGTTAGTTTTGTACCTATTATTATACTTCGTAATCAGAGGTATTTAAATAAAAAATACTTTATTCGAATAATAGTTTAGATAAAAATGTATTATAAATTGTAATATCTACTATAGTAGTAATGTTGCTTTTAAATTCCTTGTTTAATAAATAAAAACAATACAATCAAGTTAAAAGAAGACAGACGACAGTAATTACTATTATCAGATTCAATGGCAAATGCACATCACAAAACGGAGTTTATGCTATTTTTTTATATTTACTCCGAAGTGGAACAAACTCGAAGTTATTAATTATTCAGAAGTATTTTGGAAAGAAAAAATGGAATCAATTTTGTAATTGTAATTGTTTGTAAAATAGTAAATTAAAATGTTATTGTATTTTTGGTTTCTAGTATGAATCAGTAAAATTCTATTGGTATTTTTAATACCAATTAATTTAGTAGATTACTAATGAGTAAGTAAGCATATAGTTTTTTTGGTAGTATATTGTATAACTAACGTTTGTTCGAGCGTAGCGATAAAATTTTTTTTGATTATTTGCTTGTAAAAAAAGGCGTATACTAGATTAGGGGCGGCATATTTATATTTGCTCCCGCATACATTGTCCCTTAATACGGCCCTGAAAACACCTAACAGCGCATCCTCTCGGTCGTTGCACGCGTAAATTTTTCGTGACACGTCCTCAGGGTGGTTTCAAACATTTCAAACATCCTAAATAGCTCTAAAAGAGCCAAAATATCTTATCTAATTTAAAAAACGATAATATAAATATTTTTTAAACATTTCAAGTCTCTATGGCTATTACTTTATGAATTATTACAAAAAGACAAATCTATTTTATCAAAAACTGGGGTAACATAAATATTCCCATTTTCCGATATCTTTTTGAATAATTTTAAATAGTACTGAGAATTTAACATTTTTTAAATAACTAATTAGATCAAATCTGCTACCAGAAACCAACCACAATGTTAAACTATTTTTACTGCTCCAAAACGTAATGACTGACAAAGAAAAAAACATTCATCATTCAATGATTTTAAGACCAATACATTTCTCTTTTATTCAGAATCTAAAATAAATTTATTTATTGTTATCTCACCTAATACTTCGAGTTGGATTTTCTTGGTCGGATAAACTTGTTTTTGTTATATCGTCATTTGAACGTGACGAAAATATTCGTAAAAAACATCCGACAGAATTTTTAACAGATGGCCTGCACAAACAACAATATACTATTGTTTTTTCCTATATACTCTCTCTAAATGTTTTTTATTTAAATATAAATAAAGGATAGACAGGCATTTATGTATTAATATACAACAATTAAGTAATTAGTTATAAACTATTTGAAAAGTCCTCCTTTTCAGATAAGAATATTTATTTTTATACTGTTTTTTTTTTTTTTATTAAATTAACTGTATTCATATATTATAATACTTTTTAACATAACAACCAAACCAAACATAATATGACTTTTAAACCTGGCCATTAAATTATTATCAAAAATATTATGTTTCATATTTGTCTATAGTTTAGTGTCTATTTATTGTAGTTACTATCTTACTATATTAATCATATGTATTCATATTTTTATTCCAATATCACTCCTATATTTTCTCAAAAAAATGTTAGTTAACTCACCCAATAGTCTTGGTGTTGTTCAATACTGTGTGAAACCTTGGTTGTACATAAGGCCATGGTCCTTGATTTTTGTGTTCTTCTTGTGACCATAAAATATCTGCGTTAGGGTACTTAGCGCATTCTTGTTTGATTAAATCAAATGGGAATGGTGATATTTGTTCAACTCGAGCAATAGCTACAGTATCCACGAGATTATGTTCTTCTCTTGCTTTGGTCAAGTCATAGTATACTCTTCCAGAACAGAATATTAATCGTTTAACATTGCTGGCATTATCAGCTGCGGTACCCTTTTCTGGGATTATTCTCAAAAATTCTGTATCTTCATTCATTTCATCAAAACTAGACTTAGCTTCAGGATGACGCAACAAAGATTTAGGAGTCATCATAATCAGTGGTTTACGGAAAGGTAAGGCAATTTGACGACGAAGTATGTGGAAATAATTAGCTGGTGTAGAACAATTTGCAACCTTAAAAGTGAAAAAGAGCACGTTTTAAAAAAAAGTAAAAATTTAAAATTAAAAAAACTAATACTTACAATCCAGTTAATATCATGCAATTGGCGTACAGCAAATTCATCGCTTTCTGGAGGGAAATAATCAGGATCGTCAGAACTCATTTGCAAGAATCTTTCAAGTCTGGCTGATGAATGTTCCGGTCCCTGAAAGGTACAAAAATAATTATATTTCACTTACATTTATACATAAACATCAATAACAAAAATAATGTATTAATGTATTACCATTCCTTCAAGACCGTGGGGCAATAACATGACAAGCCCAGACTGTCTAACCCATTTAGCTTGTCCAGAACCAATAAACTGATCAATTATACATTGAGCAGTGTTGTTGAAGTCACCAAACTGAGCTTCCCAGCACACCAAAGCATTTGGATTCGTCATCGAAAATCCCAATTCAAAACCTTGAATAGAAAAATAACACATTTTAATAAATTTCAATCAATAATAATTTTTTTACACATCAAAAATAAGATAAAATATAAGATTCATATATTCAAAGTATGCATTGAATATATTTACTATAATAAAATATATAAATAGTTACCTAACACAGCGAATTCAGACAAAGAACTATTGCATACAGTATATGATGCCTGGTCAGGATATAAATTGCACAGAGGCCTGTATGTGGCTTTGTCAACAAGTTGGTGATGAAGTACATGATGTCGATGAGAAAATGTGCCTCTTTCAACATCTTGTCCACTTAATCTAACATGAACTCCATCTTTTAATAGAGATCCAAAAGCCATTGCCTCTCCCAATGCCCAGTCAACAGTACGGTTTTCAACCATTTGCATGCGAGCCTTTAAAATTCTTTCAATACCTAAAAATAAATATTATATATATTTAAAAGTATAATTTGTATTAAAATGTTGTTTTATTTTAGTTAAACCTTAAATTAATAATTCAAAACATCTGTAGAACCTGTTTAAAATATATTTTTTAATAAAACTAATTAATTCTAAAAATACCTCCTGAAAAAAGCATATAACACCACAATTGAGTAATTACTAATTATTAAGTACCTCTATGTATAACAAATTCAGCAGCATTTGGAGGAGGCGATGAAAATCGTTTACCAATATGTACTAATGTTTCTTCTTTTACTCCAGACTTTGAGGCTTTTAATGGGTCTTTTCCCTCAAAAAATCCAGACCATGGGGAATCTAACCAATCTTTGTATTTAATAGTAGTTTCTTTTCTTGAAGCCGTATAAGCTTCTTCACAAATTTTATCGTATTTATCCCAAACGTCCTAAAGAATAAAGTGAAATTATGTTAAATGTATTCATTAAATAATTTGATATCTACATTTTATATTTAACACTGTATAAAACTCATTACCTTAACTTCTTCTTTTGTTACTACTTTTTCTTCAATTAATTTTTCTGCATACTTGTCCAAAACTGGTAGAGTTTTTTTTATTACTTTGTACATAATAGGTTGTGTGAACATGGGTTCATCTATTTCATTATGACCGTATCTTCTGTAACTTACCTTTAATTTAAATATAGAAATTAAATAAGAACACAAATATTTATTTATTATTAAATCATTACAAGGTCAATGACAACATCTTTATGGAAAACATTTCTCCATTCAGCAGCAATATTGCAGACATGCATGACTGCTTCGGGGTCATCAGAGTTAACATGGAAAATTGGAGCATTTACAACTCTAGCAACGTCTATAATAAACAATATTATATTTTATTGATAAAAAACTTATATAATTTTTAAATACAATTTTAAACATGCATATGGTAGGCACATAATAATATTTTAGTTCATAAAATAAATAATATGAAAGTACATTAAGTTTCCACTAGGCATTAAATATTTTTTTTTATGATGTAATAATATATGAATATAAATAAATTTGAATCAATTATTTATTTAATCATGTACATATTATATTGTTTCTTTAAATTTATGTGATAAAATATTTTTTACTGTTTGAAACATTACCTGTACAATACGGTGACGATCGTGAATGTCGCGGATCAGTAGTAAAACCAATTTGATTATTGACAACAATGTGAATTGTTCCATGTGTAGTATAATCGGGAAGATCAGATAAATGGAATGTTTCATAGACAACACCTTGACCACAAAACGCTGCATCTCCATGAAGTAAAAGAGACATAACCTAAATTAAAAACAATAATAATATAAAGTTATACTAAATACAATATAACTATAATTATTAATTAGTCATTACAAAATTAGTAAGGATAAACACATTTATATTTAAATGTAAATTTGGATTTCTCTATATTGAATGATAGTGAAATGTACATGTAAAACTACATCCACTTCACTCACAAGAAGTTATTATTTATTTAATTATAGTTGAGTTAAAAATAAATGTTTTTAAATAAAAATTAAGTGTTCTATATGTCTTCTGACATTATAATTTAATTGAAATACTAACTTTTTTTCCTTCACCATCTCCTCTATAGAACTGTTCAGCTCTAGTTTTTCCTTGTACCACTGGATCTACAGCTTCTAAATGTGATGGATTAGCCACAACAGCTAGACGTACATTCTTATTTGTTGCTCGATTCAAACGTTCTATGTATGTACCTAAATGATACTTAACATCTCCTGATCCCTAAAATTAATGATCATTTAAAACAATTTAATTTTTAATGTATTCTGTAATTATTTCTAATAAAAGAATAAACTATAAGTTAAATTTTAAATTACATCATCTTCAGCTTCCAACGCAGCAAATTGCGTAAATATTTGACTTAAAGGTTTACGACAAATATTTGCTAAAACATTTAACCTTCCACGATGAGGCATACCCATAATAACTGATTCTACACCATAATCAGTAGACTTATCTATAACTTGTTTCATGGCTGGTATTAAAATTTCACACCCTTCTAAGCCAAACCGTTTTTCGCTCGACCATTTGCGAGCCAAGAAAGATTCAAATCTAATAAAAAAACCCAAACATTTCATAGATTAAAAAAAATTATTATGTTATAAGAAATGAAATTGCCTCATCTTAAACTACTTAGAAATATTGGACATTTTAATTAGTTTTTATTTTATCTAATAAATAAATTGATTTTTTACCCAGTGGCTCGAGTAAGTCGGGCTAATATAAGCCTTTTTTGTTCTTTTTCCATTTCCATTATGCCTGGTGTTTCCATCCGTTGTCTAATCCAATTACATTGTTCCAATGAATTAATAAACATGAATTCAACACCAATTGAACGACAATATGTATTTTCTAAACGGTTCAAAATTTCTTTTAACGGCAATGCATTTTCTTTGCCACCAATAAATGTTGTAGATGGTAGTTTGAATACACGTTCCATATCAGCTTCCTCTGTTATTTAATGAAATAAAGAAGTTGTAATAACTCAAATAAATAACACTTAAAATAATAAGAGTAATAATGAAAAAAATGGAAAAATACATTATCTTTTTAATTGTAGGTGCACCTAAATAATGAGATTATACATATACACAAAATGTAATTAAACAGTTATGTTAGTTAAGAATCAATCAGGACACACACAAAATCATCAATAATGTTGAGCATGCATAAAAAATAATAAAAATATATGTATAAATAGCACAAACTTACTACATACCCATTAATTCGGCTACTTTATTCTGTAGGTGTTGAGAATATGTAGTATTATCGGGTGGTTTGCCTACAAATAAACTCTCAGTTTAAAAAAAAACACGTCCAAAAATCAATAAAAATGTTAATTAAGTTTAAAATAGTAATACTTAATTAGAGAAAAATAAAAAAAAAAATTAAAGTAACTAATCATTGCATATCAGTGCTTACAAGTGAAAAATAATGGATTAATGTACTTAATTAAAACTAAAACAAAATCTAATTGATAAAATTAAAAATATCTACACTAAGTTAAGCTGTATTATTATCAATCTACAATGTTAATCAAATTATTGAAAATGTAATTATTGACTTTAACAAAACAGATTTTTCTACTTTCAACACTATTTAAATCATAAGTAATTTATTTAAGAGTTTGATCTCTAAATCTCTTATTATCCTAATAACAAATAAATGTTGATTAAGTTTTTTTCTAAATAATTTACTTTCCTGAGATATGTAAAATATAATTTATTAATTTATATACAGAAATAGGGCCTCAAGTTGTAGTAAATGATGAAATTAAATGGTCAGATACTAACTTGTCATCATATAATTGGAGATAAACTATAAATGTATATGAAAAAGCAAGATTGACAAAACAAGCAGCAATGAACAAAAAGCTAATTTTAAGGAAATGTTTTTAATAAAATAGAAAACAACATGGATAATAATTTGTGTTAATAACAAAATGCAGAAATTCAAAAATATAAATCAAATTGTTTGCATTTGTATTATGTAAATAATTTATAGTTTACACTATACAGAATTAACAGATAAAATTTGAAAATATTGCTCTTCTTTTTGTACCAAAATATAATTTGATGAGTATTAAATATTAATAATTAGCAAAATGTATCTAATATTACATTTTTTAATACAATATTTAAAGTTAGTAATGTATATTTTTCCATCAAATAAGCTATAATCTATATGTGTATATGTAGTCTTATAAGTTCCCTAAAATCTGAAGTTAATTTATTGGTGTTTATTTTTTTTTAAATATTTAAAAATGAATATACATTATTTTAAACTTGTAGTCTATAAAAAATATTATCTAAAAGTTGTTTAAAAATCAATCACATGCATACAATAGAAATTAAGTTAATAATAAATTTGATAAATTGAATTACTTATTAATTATTATAATAATTAAACTAACTAATATAGATTGTACATTGTATTCAGGGCTTATTAATTGAAAGTTTGAATTTAATATACTTTTATCTTTACATAATACATAAGCATTTATATGAATATTACCTATATAAAATTAAAAAATTAGTTAAAATCTCATGCAAATTACGCATTTAAATATACTAAATATTATTATTTATTAATATAATATAAAATACAGTCGAGTCGCGATAACTCGAACCTCGATAACTCGAAAAACTTGACAACTCGATTTTTTTTTTATTCCCCTAGAAATTCTCATAACACTCAATGTATTATAAGTCTTGTTAACTCGAATATAAAATTGTAATGAATAGCTTAGCCGAAGTATATTATTTATATCTGTGATATATGGGTATCTGGGTATTTCGTAATATTTTGTTTTATCTACTTTAAGATAAAATGAGTAGATATAGAAACTGATGAGCACATTCACATGGGTATCAATATATCAAACAGTGATTCCGAAAATGATGAAAATGATGAGCCTGAAAGAACTTTAGATATGATAACGGCGAACCAAGCAATATCATCACTACACACTGTTAGGCAGTTTATTGAATCCGTCGCAGGTGTGGATACTTCTATATTCGAAGCTATAGGAAAATTAGAAGATTTTGTCAATAAACAGCCGAAAACCCAAAAATTAATTACAAATTATTTTTCTACTGTTTCTAATAAATAATACATATGTACATATACTTATAATACCATTGTATCTATTTTAGTTATGTTATACAACATTTATTTACATATATTTATCATAAATTTTTATAATTTTTATATTTTATTATATTTCATTACATAACTCGAAGTTTTGATTTAATTTTGATAAATTCGAGTTATATATCTCGAATAATACGTATCTCGAAGTGTATTTTTATCCCCCTTCAACTTCGAGTTATCGCGACTCGACTGTATATTAATAGCTATAATCTGTAGTCACAAAACAATTTAAATAAACAAACACAATATTGCAGTTAAAATTTTAGTTGTACAATGCAAACTGTACTACTTACCAAATGGAGGATAGCAACCATATAATATCTCTTGAGGAAATCTATCATCTTGGTCGACTTTACTTAAATTTAAAGGATCAAGGCGTGCAATATGATGTCCTCGTATCTAATAGGACGATAAACAAAAAAAAGCACAAACATTTTTATTTAAAACAACATACAATTAATATTAGTAAAGTTTAAAAATCATATTAAATTGATACATTTTAAACTAATATTATCAAACCTTTTAAAGTAACAAATAATTAGTAAATTATCAAAATATCAAAATATATGAATAGTAGACAAATCCAAAAACAAATAAATAGTTTAAGTACCCAATCTAATGTACCTAACTAAATTGTGCACGCTGTATGTATAATAGGTTATAATAGTCAGAGATCATATTTTTTTTATCTATTTGTACTGAAATTACACTGGCAAAATTAAGGATTTTAAATCTGGTTACAATAGGGTTTGAATTAAATTTACAATATAAAAATTGATATTGATGTACTTTAATATGCATAGTTAATATTATAGTTATAACATATAGTTTAATATTTCAATATTTTAATTAAAAAAACTTTTCAAATAATTTTAAACTATATTATTGTTAAATACACTAATTTAATTATTATTATAGTGATCAATAAGTCGACAAAAATAATTTTCACATCTATTAAATTGATCAATATATTACAATTATAAATGAATAAAAATATATGAAAAAAGCCAAATATTAGTTTAAGAGAATATAGTCATAAGGTTAAACTGATTTTTTGATATTAAAAATTAAATATTTGTAAATAAAACTTATTTCACATATTTTTAATTATGTGATCATAATTTAGCATAATATACTTATTATTATTTTTTTGATATTTATTTATTTTTTTGTGTGTTTGATATTGTTAATAGATAAAAAATTATATACAATATATACCAATTGCATATATACAACGGGCCTTGGTTTATTAAGCCATTTATTAATAATTGTTTGTATCCATTAGTTTATAGTCTTATCTCATCTCAAAAAATAAACTAACCTGTTTTCAAGAAATATTTAAAAATCAATACAAGATTTAATACATGTATAGAAATTAGTATAATGTGTGTGTATACGTAGTATGAAATTTATCAAAATTAATATTATTTTTAGTATTAATAGTCAATAATTCAGGTACTTATGGTTAAGAGAAAAGACATGCACACACCAGAAACTAGTACTGATAACATAAAAACAAAACTGTTTAAAAATACCTTAAATGTCTATTTACATTTTTAGCCCAATCTTACCAATTGAATGTTGTCTTAGAACAACATCATGAGGTCTACCTTTTTTGCGAGCATTTACCAAATCTGCATTTGTAAATCCAAGGGGATCAATTTGAGATACAAAATGACCTCGAACCTATAGTGTATAAAATGTAGGTAATATATTCCTTATTTATAATGTCTAGCTTATCCAAACAAATAATATTACAATCAATTAAGACATACATTTAAAAAACAGTAAACATTTTCAAAGTTCAAAAATTCAATAATGTAATTTTAAAATAATCATCACCAATATCAAATAAATATTGACCGGTTTTCATTAAATATTGAAATATATTAATTACACTTCTTATTCAAATGTATTTTAAATATAAAATAGGATACTCAAAGTTAAAATTAAATCAAGTTTGATAAATAAAATAAAATATACAAATTACATTTTAATTATTGAAAAGTATAAAGGTGTTTATTTTTAAAAAAATTATTAAAAATTTAATTAATTACTATTGGTATTTCTGGTATTACATTTATGTTGGATTGGTCCTAATATCCCAAGGCCCTCAATCACATGGATTAAGTTTGTGTGTGTCAATACATCAATGTAAAATAGATCTACATTCACTAAACTTTTTGCTTGTATAAACTATGTGGAAACTAGACTATGATTGCTATAAGAGAAATTTTGAAGGACCTTTTAAAGAGGATAACATATTTTTTGTCAATTATCTGAAATCATTTTTAAGGACCAGGTGTGATATACTAGTATTATTGCATATCTATTGTATAATAATTATAAATAATTCATTTTATGATTTACTAATTAAATTATAATACATTTTTTCTAATATCGTACTATAATTTAAGTCTTTAACTTAACTTACATAACATAAAATATTATACCTGATATGATCTTATAATCGCTTGTACTGCCAAATGATCGTCAATCATTTTTTCACTAAATACTCCACCAATAGCTGTTGTATTTTGTAGTCCAGGTAATAAACTAGACAATAATACTTCATTTTTTCCTGGCGGAGCCAATGATGGTGGTGCCTGATATGCTGCCCCTGGCTGAGCTCCAGCATCGCAGTTTTTAAAAAAAGTATCCCAAGACTATAACAATACATAATGATTAATAAGAAATAAAAAATATTAAATTTTGAATAAATCTTAACATATTTACTTACAACATTGACACTTTTAGGATCTGCTAACCATGCATTGTACATATCCTCGATATAAGAAGCTGAAGTGCCATTAAGAAATTGCTCCTGGTTAACATTAGTTGAATACTTATTTTCTGTAACGGGTAATGATTGAGTAGCTCTTATTAGAGATCTAGATTTAGGTCCAATTAACCATGTTGCAAATTTTTGTCTACCAACGATTTGTGGCACACAAGGAACTAATTGATTTACAACTGACTGTGCTCGATGCATTATTCCTAAATAAATTGATTAATTAATGTTAGTAGATATAAAAATTAAACAAAAATACTTCATGTTTAAATATTTCAAATATTTCAAATACTTGGTATTTTAAAATTGCCACACAAAATTTAATAGATGATTATTATTACTTATAACTAAACAAGCAAGATCATTTCATTTTACAAAAATTATTTCATTATAAAATATTGATTTTTAATTAATAATAATTATGTCATAAAGCTTAAGAGATATTATGTGAAATTAGTTTTATAGGTTTAATCAATAAAGGTATAACTATAACTATAATTAGAAATATTTTTATGAATATGAATTAATGTGGAATGTGAGCTTAATACATTAAACTAAACATGTAGAGGTAAATATTTAATATGTTATTACAATAGTCAATTTTTAAATAAAATCATTAAAAAGTATTATAAAAAGTATAAAAAATTGTAAAAAAGTACAAAAATAAGATATCTTATTCAATTAGATATTAAGCACTGAAGAATAAATTCAATAACCATGAAAATTTGTTCTTAGTTATTAAAGCAGCTAAATAATTAGAGTACCTAGGTACATAAGTATTTTTTAATATCGGTACATTGCAGATAGTTGTGATTATTTATTATTTATGAACGAAAAATGGCTATTCTGTATAATTTATAGCCAATAATTCATTCTATAACATAATTCAAAATTAGTTAAGAAATGAAAATTAAATATGAATACATATAGGTACCCACTTACTGATAATTTATACATATTATTCATAATAATATAATACCTATATACCTTATATATATATTATCTAAATGCAAATTTGCAAAATACAATATTCATGATTATAATCTAGATATTCCAATATTTCACACTGGGTTTGTACATAACCAAAAAGCAAAATCAGTGTAAAAACTGAGATAATACAATATTAAATAACAACTACCTAATAGTATGTATTGTTGTCAAATTGTATGAATTTTTCGGTTTAAATTACCTGTATACGTGAGATTTATATGCTTGTTCTAACGTTTTATGTAAGACAAATAGATATTTTATAAATAGAATATATAACAACATAATTGCTGGTACAAAGCCAAACGTAAATTGAAAGCGGTACAAGGACATTTAGTTTTTCTCATTATAAGACAAAATGTCGTTTAGGGGTAAAATAATTCAATAAGCTATACTTATATTAATTGCATTTTAATTTATAAACACATATGTGTTAAAATAAGTATTGATTATTTTATAAGTTGGTATTTATTTCTTCACATACCATTTCAACATAATTTTTAGTTAACTACCTACTTTATAATTGAGTAATTGAAATAACTACTAGTTAGTAGTTTTTCTTTTTTTATCAATGTAAGCAAAATAGTTAGATTACAGAAATTAATATAGAGCAATATTGTATATTTGACACATGTTATTAAGTATTGAATGTTATCATCCAATTATCTAAAAGTATTAAATAATTAACTATAGAAATAATCAGATAATTATTAATTACTCATTTGAAATCAGAATAAATTAGTAAAATACATTCTTAAGTTTCTTGATAATTCAAAAAAATAACACTACCTAATGCACTATCATTTACTATATAGGTCCCCATGTAATAGTAGGTACAGCAGCGATCCTACCTATATTTACCTAGTGCAATATGCGTAACGCAATTCACGCACCTAGACGAATTAGTTATTATTCATAGATCTATGGATTAATGTACAATAATAAAAACAAATAAGGCATTCTCTCTGGGTGTACTAATATTATAGGTACCATAGTCCAAAGTATAACAATATGATACAAAGTGTAAACGTATTGTGCATTAAATATGTAGGTAACATAGTGTTATTGTACTAATAATTTATTGTAGCATAACATCATATTATGCAGTGTTGAAATTTTAAACCGATGTTTACAGTCCGTGGGTGAGGTAGTGATCCGCATTCTAAATAAGGAACAAACGGTGTGTTGATTATTGCAGGAGTGGGTCGAATAGGGGAACAGGGATTTGAAAGCGGATCGTCCAACATGATTTATGTAAATGTCACCTTGACCTAGGATAACACGGATAAGTGGAGTACTGTTAAGTGTTAATCACACGATGTGGGTCCGGATCGTCAAAAAAAAAAAAAAACGCCTAGACGATGTCTAGCGATCATCGAGTACCTGATAACGGTTAATGACTATCAACGTGAAAAAAAAAAAAAACCGACTTAGTTAGTACGAATTGTTATTACGATCAATGAATTCGGTCTGACTTACTTTTTGCGTTAGGACGACGAAAACAGAACGATCGATGGTGCCGTATATATCGTGTCTGACGACGGTGTCGCCGGATCGATGGTGTATATTATAGTCTGCTGTGGCAAGCGTGTCGCCGTCGCGGGCCCCGTTGACGCGCGAAAAGAAGGAAATTGATTGCAGAAAAAAAAAAAAAAAAATCCAAAACCTTTTCGGGCGGACCGTCTCGCTACATGGGGTTCAGGTGTGATGTTGCCGGAAATTTCCACGAACGGTCACTACGAAATATGGCACGACCGGACGAACAGCTGTGTCGTGGACTACTGAGCCGTGATCACCACTCTCTGGTCTCTGTAGCAGCCTGGGAACAGGTATCGATAATACCACGAATCGCACTACTGACCGGCAACGTGACGGATAATGAATAATTACGCGCAAAAAAGTGGTGCTTGGTGTGTACGTACGACGAGGCGACGGCCGCGGAAGTCCTTGGACAGACCGAAAACGACGTGGAAAAAAAAAACGGAAAATGTAATATAGGTGGCCGCCGCGGGCTGGTGTGTTGAGCGAGAGAGGGTGAGTGAGCGAGTGAGAGGGAAACAAGTGGTGAGTGACAGAAGCGAACACGGTGTAGTGTAACGCTATTATCACGCGCGCGAACGACTTTATCACGGGGACACGGGCGCGACGACCGACAAGACGGTAAACGTTGTGCACTTCAGCATTAAGCGCTGGCCGCGCGGGTGAGGGTCGCCGGTCGGAGAGCTGACGACGTCGCAACGAAAATCGATATAGAAAACCTTAAAAGAATAACTGTGCCGTAATGATAACCCGTTATCATTTGTAGTACCGCAACAGAATAAATTAAATTTCATCTATTCAGACATTCAGTAATCTGTCAGTCGTGGCCTGTGCCCTGTGGTACCGCTGGACGCGGTCAAGTTTATCCAATTGTCAATTAATGGCTAACCCATTACCTATTATAACATATTTAATTGTTTTATAAATATTTATCAATCACATTATCGCAATATAATAAAAAAAAACTTAACAAACATTGTTATATTACTGAATTACTCGGTAGAATGTTGAGATACTGCTCGATAACCGTCAATCATTTGAATGTATATATCAATATAATTATATTAACATAATAACAATAAATTCGTTCTAATATAATATATTACATGGTATAAGAAAGTATGATTATTTTTGTTTTTTGGGGGGCTTGGGAAGTTGGGAATTAAATAACTTTATTGAAGTACGTTAATTCCCACTACTTTGAACGCCACCGCAAAAAAACAGCTGAAAATATAAGTTAATACCCCATGTGAAATTTCGAAAATTAAAAAAAAAAGCTCATCAATAGTCTTGAGTCGCTGTAATTGATGTGTTAAATTTGAATTAAATTTTTAAAAAAACACACAAACCCTGTACATAGCATAGGCTGACATTAAAATCTCGTGAATACTTATATTGTGTTAAATACAGGCAATATTTTTATTACAAGGTTATTTTTTCCGTAGAGATTATTTTTACTGGGTTAATTTTTATGGGGGTTATTTATAACTTTATAAACCAGGAGATTCCCACTCCCCAAATACTCACTATAAGGAAGTCACCTGACGGGTCCTATACATAAAATATATAAATAAGACATTATGGTTATTGGTTTATCTGTACGTGCGAACGTGTCTAATTTAATATCACCAAGATAAAATGACGTATTATCTCCAACAATACTTATGGCGTTAATGATTAGTATTGTTTTCACCTCGTTTTTTATTTTCTGGGGACTTTCGACGTTTTTGCTTACAATGGCGCAGTACCTAATTGGTGCGTATACCTACCGCTACATGCCTGCATCGAAAACTAATAAGACCCTAAAAAAAAGCTGACTGCCTAACGAATTGTTCGAATTCGATAGATACAATTAAACATTAAACGGTTTTTTAAAAAAAAGCAAACTTTTTCCAGTACCTATTTCAAATACAAATACATGCTTCGTAACATAGCAGTTAACACATTTTTTTTATTGGAGTTAAAAATGTAAAATTTAATAATGAACTTCAAATCTTTAACAACGGAAAGTGGCGATAGATTTATGGGACTAAAAGTATTTTATATTTTTATAGGCTATAGATATTAACTATTAGGTTAATGTCTTGACTTAAGAAAAGTTCTAAAAGAAGTATAACAATTATGTTATAGAACAAATATTACTTCTAGAAACGTGTGGAAGACAGCTGCGCAGTCGGCAAGTGTACGGTAGACCGCATATGACGTGTTTCAACATGCGGTAGACCTAAACCGCATATACGACGAGACCGACGAGTAAACCTAAATTAGTTAAATTCTACTCATTATCTCTTGAGCAGATGAAGTGTAACTTCTTCTTACGTTTTATGCAGAGGGTCTATAATATAATAAATTCTACCATAAAATGTAACACTTATATTAGGTAGTCATTTACTACATATTTTAATGTAGGTATCATAACTTTTGGAGTCCAAATAACTAAAGACTTTGATATAAGATATTGTGTACGAATATGATTCAGTTATCAGTTACTATTCTGCAGTATACAATTAATAATAGAATTAATTTTTATAGACAAATAAGTCCGATTAATTTCCCGAGGTTTTTTTCCTATGTATTCAATTAAACAATTAAGGATCTGGAAATCGCGCGTTTCCAAATTCCAATGCCAATACATTATTTTATATACATTATATAACATCATATCTGACTTGACCTGTGGAGGTCGGAATGTCGGAAACTCGGACAAAATTACTATAGTATATTGTACTGTAGCCTGTAGGCGTGTACCTACGCGCGCGGGAA
Organism: Nasonovia ribisnigri; assembly: GCA_027563435.1. Lineage (NCBI taxonomy): Eukaryota > Metazoa > Arthropoda > Insecta > Hemiptera > Aphididae > Nasonovia > Nasonovia ribisnigri. The sequence continues at coordinate 37,664 of JANEHU010000236.1, read as the reverse complement.
AGTGTGAGTGTCTGGCGATCGCGGTTAATGGAACGTAGAAGCAGGGAGGGAATTTCAATAATTGTAATAGGTATGCGATGTTAATAATAATGAAAGGAGTAGGTATACCTAATGTAAGTCAGGGACGCATGTTCGACGTCTGTATAATACTCTGTGTACGGTACGCCGTACGGTGTATGGTACATTGGTAAGTGTACCTATATAATACGATATATTTATGCACATCATAATTCAAAATCTACACACCTGCAATAGACAGCAAGAAAAATTATAAATGTAAAATCTGAACGTTTATCCATTTTATCGTATTTATCCATTCAAATATTGTATTACCTATACCTTAGACCAGTGGTTTTCAGCATTTTTTGAATTGCGACCCCCCGGTCCACCCCCTACGTTTTTTTATGTTTTTGTAATGTAACCACTTCAAAGAGTTTTTTTTATTCATCAAAATGTAATTTAAATATTTAATTACCTATAAAATACTTTAAAACTATAACATTTTGATTCATTTACATTTAAAACTTCAATTTATTGTAGGTAGGACTGTAGGAGCCACTAGGAACTATATTTGTGACCAAGGCCGTATATGAGAAGTTGTCGGGGGTTCGACCCCCCCCACCCCCTCCCCGACATATTTTATAGTTAATATTACCACCCCATTCGCCAATATACTTTTTTATTACTGAGATAATGTCTATTATCTGAATTTATTTGTTAATAATGATTAAGACTTAAATAACAGCTACAGTATTTATATAATTAGGAAATATTATTTTTATTGAAGTATAATTCTATATTAAGTGGGCCGTGGGGCTCCCACAATAGATACGTCGGTACTCGGTACTACAACAAAGCGAATAAAATATATGTGGGTGATGCAACTAAAATAAATTACTTGTCTCGCTGGCAAAAAAGTTCGTACCGCCTGCATTGTTCATAAACATTCTATAATTAAATTGACGGTATAAAAACATATATATTTTACTGAACCATTTAATTTCAATCAATGCATTTGCACATTTTTAGAACCGTTCAGATCGTTATTCAGTGTCTGGAACATTGACCGCATGAACCATGTAGGTACTAGGTAATCTACGCGATGTTTTGGTAAAAAAAAGTTTAACTTACAGCATCAACCTATTACTAAATATAAATACTATAATAGAAAAATAAAATACTTTTTAATGTCCAATAGGGTGGAAACTGCGTTTGCGCATATTAATATATTTCTAAAATTTACGAAAATTCGTTGATCGTTTGCACACAAAATTGCAAACAATGAATAGTAGTTTGTGGAAACAGTATCGGGTGCATATACCTAATATTTTCCCGAGTATGGGGCCTTCTATAATTGAACGTTATAGTATGGGCGTTTACAGGCTCAGTTCACCCCTGGCTTAATCTTATAAAGGGTGAAGAGAAATGTGTATGAGTTCAATAATTTTCCATCATCGCGGGTAATAAATAATAACTACTAAATCAGAAATGTGGATCCTTGCGGGGTGTGTTCACACCCTGTACGTGATGGTCAAATTTCTTTGAAAAATGTTTCCATTGGTTGTAAATGTGCGCAAAATGAGCTTTTTGTAACCATCTATAATATAGTATAGGTACCTATACATGATACAGTAAAATTACAAAATATCCGTATAAATATTAATTTCGCAGTGGCGCATTATATACTGGTGGGAGGGGAGTGGGTGTTCCACCGATCACCACTAGTCATTTTTTACTATATAACTAGGTACTTATGTAAAAACAGGAAAATGTTTTATAAAACACATGCATCTTAATGTAACCCTCTCCCATATTGGAAATGTCTTTTCAGAAATCGTTTTTTGTATAATTTATCATTGAATTAAGCATTAAAATATAACACGTTATTTTCAGTGACCTATATATATACTCAATGACGACGTGCCTATACACTGGCTACACCCCTACGGCCCTACACTAAAAACCTACTCTACAACAGAGTAACTTTCCTGGTTTTTCATAGTTAAGTACTAAGTGGTTGACTAAGCAGTTTTTCGTGAAATTAATTTTTGATTTGATTAAGCGTTCAGTTATAGATATATATATATACCTATTATTAATTAATAATCATGAATCGAGATTTTAATAATCTCGTATAATGTATTACTATATGGAGGAACAAGGATTTCTAAAAGGGGAGAGCCCATAAGCCATATAATAATTCTATTTATTTTTCTTTTGCACTAGAAGCGACTTTTATACTTATTAGTTATTAAATATCAATATCATCCATGTGACCCGAATATTAGATATACCTATATATAATATTAAATAGCTATGTACATCCTATTGAAATAAATAACATTTTTAAGAAGTTTATTTATATTTTATGTTGATTTAAGCAACTTACATTTTTATGAGGTAAGTATCCACTTATAAAAATTAATACAATATATTATTATACCTGCTATTGTGTCATATATTCAATTCTAAAACTTTCATTCTTCTTGAGGATTTTTATTGAAAAGCGGTCGGTATTTATTTTATACATTGTCATATTTGGCATAAATACGACAGATGTGAGGGGGGCATGGCCCACGCCCCCCTGGCTACGCCACTAATTTCAGATGTATTATATAAAAAATAATAAATATGAAAATATGTAACACAATCTTAATATTCGTGCTGATATTTCTAGAGAAAAGTGATTTATTATATAGTCTATTTTGGCTCCACTCTACTCGTTTCTTCCATGAAAATGTGTTAACACTCAAACCGTAATCAATTGTAACCCAATGATGATAATAGTAATAATAATAATAATAAAAATGGTAAAGATATACAACCCACTGTAGTAGTGTAGTTCTTTACTAGTCTAAAATCTAAATTTAATATTTCGACATGCATTACGTTTTGGATCGAATAGTAATGTTATGTTATAACAATTAACCACTATTAATGCCGGAATCAAACGGTAACCTAAATGGCAGACGTACAACTTCAAACCCACGAGCTAGACACAAGAGATGATGACAAGACTGTGGTCCTGTCTGACGTCGTCAACCGTGTAAACGAACCCATCGTTTACTCAAACACCGACCTTATAGCGGATGTGAATCGACTATCGATATCCGAAAAAAACGTCTATAGCGGCGATGTAGCGCAAAATAATTTGCCCTGTTTGAATTCTATACCGTCGTCGACTTCCTCATCGTCGTCTAGTCAGTGTAAGCCGTCGTGTTCGTCTAGTGATGTAAATAATAGCGACCTCGCCGAAGGCTTACAACAAATTGACGGTGTCAAATATGTTTGTTATAAAAACGAGCAACAAATGAAAGATATTATGCGGTTAATACAAAAAGACTTATCTGAACCGTATTCAATCTACACATACCGCTATTTCATACACAATTGGCCTAAACTGTGTTTTCTCGTGAGTTTTACTTATGAGGTTCCTCAATGTTCTGTGTAACATCTGATTACGCAGCACATAAAACACAGTCGTGTAAAACGTTTTGTCCGTTATTGTATTATGTTCTAGGCCGTAGATGTAGATAAAAGTGTCGGAGCAATCGTGTGTAAATTAGACGCACACAGAAAAGTTAGAAGAGGTTATATTGCAATGTTGGCAGTGGATGAAAATTACCGAAAACAGCATATCGGTATTTTATCTTATGACATAATCTAGTAAACTAAATTTTAAAATAAACAAAGTGTCTATATTTTAGGTTCTAACTTAGTATTGAATGCAATTGAAGCTATGGTGAATGATGGAGCTGATGAGGTAAAATTCTTGTTTCATTATTCTATATTCATCAATTAATCATACTCAGACTACCTCATTTATATTTCCAATCTATGATATATAATTACATAAGTTCAGGCTCAAATTCTACTTATTGAAATACATTATTTTATAATATGAAAAGTTCATAAAGTTCAATATCTACATAATATTATAAGGAACTGTGGAAATATGTTTATTCTTGGCTCATTTTTTCCTTATAGTTTAAAACAACTTCTGTACAAGTCTAATTTTTTTTTTTGTAATGGATTTAATTAAATGGACTATATTATTTGTATCTAAATAAATATCATTTAAATTTTCAAGAATAGTCAAAAAAATTATTATTTTAAATGAAACATTAAGTTATTTTATCATGGTACTCAAAAGTTCTTAGCTCTGATCCCTTATTATACATCATCATAGTGTTTTCAATTGTTCACTTATGGAACAATTTACCTATTATTTTTTCATTAACCTTAGCTTGTAAATTAATTAATTTATAAATACAAAAATATTCCTAGAAATTCAATTTTTAATTTCAGCTGTCTATATATGGGATCTATCTTATTCACACACTATGCTTAATTTAATTGATGAGCTATTTTGTACATATTATAATTATGTGTATGGCGTTAGCATTGTGCTATAATATTTAACTGAGCAATTTTGTAGTTTATATGCACTAATATATATATCTAGTAGTTATTTTATATAATTGTAAGTGTCTTACTAAATATAATTATTATTTCAGTATTTTTGACTCTTTAACATAATAATCAATAAGAAATATACTTTAAAGTTTACATAATACTATCTCAGTTTTTCTAACAGACACCAAATTTTACATTTAGAAGAATCCATTTTACTACTGCTATAATTTTTAATATTAGAGTGAATTTACCTTATTATAAAGTTCTTACATTTTAACTTTAAAGGTAAGAATATTATCAAAAAAGCCTAAGTGGTCTTAAATAATATTCTTAGCTTTACAATTTATTATAGATAAATTTATTTTAAAATTAAAAATAGAGTATGTTGGATTTTTCTGAACGTTATATTTGGTATTGTGTTATAAATACAGAGACAACACGTCTTGTGGATACAGAGTCCTCTTAAACTATAATATAATCAATGTAAATTTAATCGAGCTAAGCAGTTTCATACTGATAAATAATTTAAAGTGTTTATTATTTTCTAATCTGACAGGTTAGAACTTAAAATAGCTGGTTTATAAAACTGTGATACCTATTTATATTTACCTAATGCATTTTATTTAACATTGATATACCTAGTCAAGTATCTATTATATTTTAAGAGTAATATTAGTCACGTGTTAATAATCTTATTGAACATTTGATTTAATTTTAAAAACAGAAATAAAATATAAATATTTAATGCATGTTTGTATTAATTACAGGTTGTGCTTGAAACAGAAATCACCAATAAACCAGCTTTAAAATTATATGAAAACTTAGGCTTTGTACGAGATAAACGACTGTTTTGCTATTATTTGAACGGTGTGGATGCCTTACGTTTAAAATTATGGCTCAGATAAGCTGCAATGGTACCTTTAAATTATAAAAACATCATGTGGCAAACAAACAAAAACAGTAAATCTTCTTTTATACTGTGCATACTATGTGTAGATTTAGTTTATTTGATGCATATATATATTCATATGTATAATAATTATGGTGTTTATTTATTATTACCTGTTGTTATATAAAAATTCTTCAATATAAAATTTAAATTAAATTCAATAAAACATCGTTTTAAATTTGATTTGTTTCTTAGTCTTTATAGAAGATCTTCCCCATATATAGACTGAAATGTATTAATATGACAATAATTGTTACATAAAACTAATTTATAGCTTGCTGTGGCATTTTAATCTGTGTTCTTTAATAATTATCATAATCTATAAAAATCAAGGCACAGTTATTTCCAATGTTCACAATTTTGGTATTAAGTATATACATTAACATTTTTGTATCAGATGTTGAGGGGTCCATACAACCATATTTTTCTGGCCAGTCACTGTGTTCCTCCAAGAGCAGGACTAGACGAAAAATATCACTGTTTTATTTACCATAATGTAACTATATAAAGAAAACTGGACTGTATATGCTGGCCGTCTAATTTCAGTTGTCTACTTGTACTCTTAATTCTTATAGTTAGTTACCTAATTCTGTATTCAGGTGTGTATTAAAGGTTATTTTGTTCAATGTAAATCACACATTAAGTATAAGTATGAACAATGATAATAATCAAACTATAAGTAGACTTATCGATTTTACAATTACTTTAGTACTTGTTATTAAAAAACCGTACAATTATAAAATGTTTTTTAAGCTTATATTTTTAACAGTGTTCAAAGGGGGTTTAGGTAACATGACAAATTCGCATTATTATTTTAAGATTACAGTAAATCATAAAAAATAAAATAATACATAATAAGTTATTAGTCAATTGACACCTATTATCAAACTTTGGCTAGGATATTATCTGTTTTAGTGCATTGGTTTTTTTAAAGATATTTTAATTGTATTCTAACTTCTAAGCAATTTTAAATAGCAGTATTCTCACATTTTACTTTCTCCTAACTGGCTCAAAAATAAAAACATAAAAGTAAAACCAATAAACAAACATGAATAATATTTTAACTTTTAAGTTTTATACCAACACAATTCACATTATAATTAAACCTAACAACACAAAATTGGTACTGTTTAACGCAAATTTGATATGTTGTACTTATGTAGGACAATACTACAAGTACTATTAAAAAAATTGTATTTTACATTTTTAATAAATCAATATAACACTTGTCATTACACATATAATACATCCCTACAAAAAAAACCTACAAAAAAAATCAATGCTTAATAATATTCTAAGGACCTTTTCTTAAACAATAAAAAAAAAAAAAAAACATTACTATATAAAATATTAACTAACATTAGTTTAAAGTACTTGTAAACATGATAGAACCATAAATCATTAAAAATAGGTAACAATATAACAAATATTTCAAAATAAAACAAATGTGAGTGAAGGAATTATCTAATACAAACAAAATCTTATATTACATTGTTTTTTTTTTTTAAGAATTATAGATTAAATACTAGGTTGTACAATAACAGTGGTTTGTAAAACAATAGTTAAAAATACATATTTATAACAAATAATAAGTGTAAAAAAGTTAATTTGACACAGTAAAAAAAAATAACCATACTATGTATCTATATCATAGTTTGTACTATAATACTTAATTGTTCAAGATTTTATGCATCCTTCAATAAATACTGTATCCACTTAAATAAAGGTATCAGTAAGTAGTGTCTTACTGAGGCTTGAAGAAAACTAATAAAAAAGAAAACCATAATATAACTTAAAACAGCACACAACACAAAAAATATTTTCTTTAAATTAATTATTATTAAATATTTAACTATTGTGATCAGAACTATTAGAAACGATTTGGTCAAAAATCAATGTAAAAAAAAATATTACAGTAAAACCTGTGTAATATGGAACCTGAATAACGTGGAAACCTGACTTTTATGGAAAAATGTTACGGTCCCGGCAAACCTAATGTATTTTTAAATACATCGTTCCCTGAATAAGATGGAACCTGTTTAACGTGGAAATGAAACAATATTTTGTCATGTACCCATATATCATGGAAATATGTACATGTACTATTTTAAAATTATCAGTCAATGAATATAATCTATATCAATTATATGGATTATTTCGTTGCAATAAGTTTATTTTATCGATAAGTGTCGTAGTAGTGTTCTGACGTAGACTGCATATAGATGTATATTCAATATGATGTCCAAAAATAAATGTTTAACACTAAATGAAAAAATTAAACTAAATGAGTCAAGTGAAAAAAATAAATTAACAGTAAAACAAATTTGTGAACTTATCAAATGTGGAAAACGTATAAGAACGCCCTCTATGAAATAAAACGATTAGAAATGTTCGCATTGGATCAAAATAATAAAAATGAACTTAAATATATAATATTATTATATATAAAGATTAATAAAGATCTATCGGGAAATTTTGTTTTTTACAACCTGTATTAAATGGAAACCTGTTAAAATGGAAAAAAAATATCTGGTACCAACCGATTCCATATTACACAGGTTTTACTGTATTTAAGGAGATATTAGGGTACATAGAATAGCTGAATGACGTCATTGAGCAGAGCACAATATAAATCCCTATCTTACATGTGTAAAACTCAATTTACACAATGATTCGCCACTCTAAAAATTTTATTTTTGATGTTTGGTTTACATTGAGATGTGCAATTTTTTTTGTGCTTAAGATAATAAAAGCATCATAATTGCATAATGTTTAGTTTCTTTAATTATTAAAAATACTAAGAGAAAATAGCCGGTTGACCGACACGCATGTTGTGTCGAGATAATTGACTGCTAGCGTACGTAATAAAAACATCTTATATAAGATTTTAAATATTTCAAAAAAGCTAAACACTTAAGACAAACTGGTTCAACCAGTCTTCAGTGCAAAAAAAGTAAAAACACTTACAACAAAAATTCAAAAATATACTTTAAAGTTAAGTAAATTATTGAGTGAAGTGAGCAATTTTTACATGTATACAATGGACATTTAATTATGGCGAGCCCAATCAATGATGTCACTTGTTTTTTTACAATTCCTCATAACTTATTGAATAATGCAAGTAGAAGTATTAAACACTTTAAAGTTAAAAAAATAATGTTTGTTTTGTGCTCCTTTAACAAAAAAGTTCAAATCAAATGTATAGTATTAGAATAACTTACCAGTCCTCTATGTTTGAGTATTAAATAACATTATTGATTTATATTTTATACTATTCTCTATTCACTTTCAGATCCACAAAATATTGGTGACATTGATTGTTTAATAGATACGTTAGCTGAATCATTTTCTTTTTTATAATTTTCCCATGCAGCATTTCTACCATTCTCGTCTAATTCTTCAGCCTCGTTATTTTGTAGTAATGAGTCATGTTCTAGTATGTTCATTACAAGGTCATCATGCCTCAATACCAATTCAGCCATCAAACGATCCTTTAAGAATTGACATTAAATAGAAAAATAAAAAAATGGTTAAAAACCTATTAAAAAAATTAATTTAATATAGGTACCTTTGGTAAATGTAATGTTGATTTAGGTTTAGTAGTATTTGGTTCAAATTCATAAAGTTCTTCCTGACATTTAGCATTAAAATGACGATCAATTTGATGTTCATCAACTACACGGAAAGCCATTGATAACTTTGATATTTGACGCTCATATATTTTTTGCTCCATTGTACCCTTATTATACAAAAAACAGTAACTCTATAATATATTTAATATTTTAATTTAAAACTATGGTGGTGAAGGATAACAATTTCTGGAATTAAACTATTTAATTATGACTACAACACCTGTAGGGGTAAAGGACAATATTAAAATATTTTAAACTAAGATACATATCAGTAAAAATATTGATACTGAAGAAAACTATTTTTATTGCATTTTGTTGATTTATTTACCTCAGAAATGAATCTATAAATATAACATGGTTTAGTCTGTCCAAATCTAAACACACGAAATATACTTTGAACATTTAGAGATGGATTCCAAGTCATGTCAAAAATAATAACTCGATTAGCACCAACTAAATTAATACCTAAATTAAAAGCTTTTGTCGACAATAATAGTAGACGCATTCTGAAAATAAATAATTTCACAGTTAACTTTATAATAAATTAATAATAATAAAAAAGGAATTTAAAAATATATACCTAGGATTATTGACATCATTCAGTTTTTCACAATAATCTTCTCTCTCTTTTAAATTTACTGAACCATCAATTCTATAAAAATCTGCACCATGTTCCCAAGATTTACCATAAGGACTACCTTTATCATCTTTATCTTCAGCATTTTCCAAAAAATTTTGGATTAGATCAAGAGTAAATAATGACTGACTGAATAATAACCTATATCGAAATAAAATTGTTTTTTAAGCTTCCACACAAAATAATGATTATATCAAGTATTGTTTTATTAATAAGTAAATAAAGAGCATCACCCAAATTTCAGTATTTACCTAGATTTAAATTTAACATAATAAAATGATTTAAATTTAAAGCTAAATATAAAGATTATACATACACTTTATCACCAATTTTTTCGCATTCTTGAAGTATTGAAAACATCATTATAAACTTTGAATACGGGTACACGGATTCCAAATCAGAGTTTGATACATATGGTTTCCACCACTTAAGGTATGTATTTGGTTTCTTAGTGATTGATGAGTCAAGAATGGAGATTGGTATGTGCCTATCTAAAAAATTAAAAATATCACTACTTATCATATTATATTAAGGAAAAAAACCCTTACTTTACATCAACTTTCAAATAAATAATAGATTTATGTATTTAAAAGTTCAATTGACGTTTCCATTTTAATTAATTTATTGTTTTGTAGGTATGTATACCATACAAAAAAATACATACAAGTAGTGAATAGTGATACAAGTATTTGACTAAGATATTATTAATAAAGACTAGTATAATATAATTAGCTGTTCCTTAAGAATATAGGTACTATTTTATAAATATAATTTCAGCTTACTTTCAACTTCTTCAACAGAATTTGAAAAAGATTCAATGTAGCTGATGTCTTTAAGTTTTTGTTTCTAAAAACAAAATATATTTTATTATATAGTTATTAATTAAATATTTTTTTACAGGTATTATACTTCTCTCTTTGACTCTGTTCGTTCAGCATATACCGCTAAAAGTTTAGGATGAGTCCAAACTATTTGTAGCATATTATAATTAGTAAATAAATCTGGTTGTCTGTAAGAATCTAAATATTTCTGATATAATTCTATTTGTTTATCAGATAATTTCAAATAAATTACATATTCGTGTTTAGGAGGTAAAAAAGGTGTAAGAACACTATAGTCAAATCTCTAAAAAATAAAATAAAATAATAACAGTGACAATTAATATAATAAATTTATATTATTTCAAGCAACATTGCTAACAGTAACTCACTAATTATTGTAGTCATAGGCATACTGAATTTTTTTTTTTTGTGAGGAGGGGGGTGTACCTACCATATTTTGGGGCATTCTCTTAACAAGATATGTACATATAAGACTATATACTTCTAAAATAATTGCAATGTTTATTTATTATTTCTACTTTTGAAGTCAATATTTATAGCTGTTAAATCATAAGTTATTCTGCACAAATTAAAATTATTTTGTTTTTTATCACAAAACAGGGTTTATTTTTTGCCATATATTTTAGAAAAATATTACATTTAATTCTAGTAGAAATATAGGCTCCCTATTCTCTGGGATTTAAATTTTAGGGCCCTAATTACAAAATTTCAGAGGAGTGACCCTCCCCCAGTGCGCATGCCTATGGTTGGTATATTTTAATTTTGTAATAGATGTCGTATGTGTGTAAGACGTAGACAACACAAGCAGGTATGACGTCCTCTTAATGCAAATACGGCTAAAGCGAATATTAAAAAAAAAAATCATCAGTTTTACATTTTTAAGACAAATTTTTTGCTCAGTTAAAAAACTTGAAAATGTTCTTAAATACAAGGTTAGGTATTATATACAAGGTTAAGAAAGATTTTAGTCAAATAGTTGTGTGATATAATTTAAAAATATTATTCGTGGGTACTTGAAACTTCTAAAGTATATTATTATATACAAATAATATTAATTCAACTAATATAAGATATACTTGACGGACAAACCGTGTCAGCTCAGAATCTTTTTTCGTATAGTAATGTATATTATATAATTTAATTCAGCTTTAACACCATCCACTACAGTTAGTGACCAACTTGTAACCGACTCTACAGCAGAGTATACCCACTTTCCCAGTTTATATAAGCATACCTGTACAAATCCTTCAAGCATTTTATGCAATACATGTGATCTTCCTTTCATCAGTTTTACATCTAGTGGAGTTGAATCAGAGTATTGCCCGTTGGTAATTGGATTTATAAAACGGTTAGTAAAATCTTTTATCGATCCTAATAAATTTGGTCGAATAAAATCAACCATACAATGATCTATATAAAAATAGGGAAAATAAATTAACATAAGAATGATAAATAAGACAGATATACAATTTCTAGGGTATATGTGAACTCAAGATAAGTATAGGAATTAAGCAAATAAATTATATTTTTCTGTAGTTATATAATTTTTAAAGGTAAAGCTAGAATCCGTTAAAAAACTTTTTATAATAATAGTGATTATCTCAAATATTGGCAAGTGCTATGGATAATAATAATTTTTTTGACTGATATAAGGATATAACATTAATTTTAAGTATTGTATTATTACGGCTTAATTTTAAATTTTTAAATTGCTTTTGAAATAATCATTTTGTAAAGTTAAACAAACTAAAAAGTAAGACTGAGCATTAACGAGTTAAAAAATAAACTTTTAACCAAGTTACATAAAAGTTACTTTTTAAAAAAAAGTTATATTTTTTTTTTTAATATTATGAAGTGACTTATAAGTCATGTTAAACTAATTTTTTCCTAAAACCACACATCTAAAATGTATTCCATATTGAAAAAAATAATATATAATAATGGTATTGCATGTTCACAATATATATATTATATATATTATTAACAGAAAAGTGATAGGGTTAACTGCATCATCAAGGGCGCCCACAGGAAGGGGGGGGGGAGTGGACATGCCCCTCTCGCTTTTTTTGCCAATGTTTGTATATTACAGTATATTTTTATAAATATTTTTAAATGTTTCCTAGCATTTTAATAAAATTAAAATAGATCGATAATTGATTAATCATTAAGAGTAATTCAGTGGTCTTGATGTCTCATATAATATTTTGATGAAAATATACAGTTAATCATATTATGGTGTCATCAGTTTGTTTTCTACATTTGTAATGAAACTATAAAATACTATACCTTATATGTTATAGCTATGTTTAAATATATGTATAATATACACCATGCCCCCCCTCCCCGGTGAAAATTTCTGCGGGCGCCCTTGTGCATTATTGAGAAAAGAAAAATATAACTATTTACTCAGTATTCTATACACAACACATTTGTATATTCATTAATCTATATACTTAATAGCTATTACTTATTATGTTTTTAATCATGCATAGAATTACAACTGACCATTAGGTAAACAAATACATAAATATGATTATTTTTTTTTTGAATTTCGTTATTAATTTAAGTATATAATTATTTTGTTGTTTGTTAGCTTTAAAAAAGGTATAATTTTTAATCTTATATGAAAAAAGGAACTAATTTTTAAATTAACTTAAAGAGTAAAAAGTGGATAACTTGCCCAGCACTGTTAAAAAGCAAAGTTGACATGCATACATACATTCTTTTAAATTATTTTGTAATGGTGTTCCAGTTAACACAATTCTTCGAAGTGTTTTAATACGATTAACTGATTTTGATACTGTTGTAACATGATTCTTTAATACATGTCCTTCATCACATATGATCAATTCTGGTCCTGGATCGACGAGTCCTTCTAAGATTGATGGAAACTTGTCAATATACTTGTAATTAACAACAGATCTATATAATTCATAGCTTGTAATTAAAACGCCACGTACTCTTCGCCATTCATCTATAATATTTTTTCGACTTTCATATGTTTTTGAACTAAATAAAAATTGTTTAGATAATTTGAAATTAATAACTTATGTCATAATATTTTAATAATGTTCTTACTCAGCTAAGTTAAGTACAAAAAAATGTTTTTCTTCATCAATACCATGTAACCATTTATGAAATTCCTTGCACCAATTTTCAATTGTTGCATTGGGAGTAATAATTAATACAGTTTTAATACCAGTTTTTGGATACCTAAATAATGTATGAACCAAAGCAATTATCTGAAAAAAAAATTGTTTATATTTTATGGTAGATATTATAAAAAAATTGTCTTTATCTAATGGATCACATTTAAATATAGAAAATTTAATACATAATATAAATTAATAGATTTTTTTCCCTTTATATAATATGTAAGTGCATCAATACAAATTATTTATTGAACTTGTAACATATTACTTTTTTTGAGAAAAACAAACCATAACCAATTTAATAGACACAATTCTGAAATACAATTAATTATAATTTTCGATTAAAGTAATCATACTCCTTTTCAACTTCAATTGTAATTAAAATAATTTTTTTTTTATTGGTATTCATGGTTAGGGATTAACTAATTAAAAACAATTTATACTAAATTTGGAAATCAATTACTTATGGTTTATGAGACTATATTGAACGAGATTAAAATAAATAATATAAAGTACATACTTGTAGAGTTTTACCTAAACCCATACAATGAGCTAAAATTGATCCATTTCCTTTATGTTTTTTAATTCTTGATAATGATTCAAATACAGAATCCCACAAAAATGTAATTCCTTTCACCTATTTTTATTTTTAATAAATTTGTCAAGTTAAAAAAACTATATTTGGTTCTTAGAATGTGTTAATCTGACCTGATGTGGTTTGAGAAACTTCACTAGATCAGGATGAACTGCAACAAGTTCCTCATTTGTTTTAGTATCAAAATCTAGTACTAACTTTTTACAGGATTCTGTTTCCAAGGGTGTTGGTAAGTCACAAATTTGATTATACTAAAATATTAGTGAATATTAAGTGAACAAATACACCAAATTCAAGATGAAACATCAAGTTTATATGGGTATATAAGTATACATACTAGTTGTTGACGTTCCTGTATGCGTTTTTTTCGTAGTTTTTCTTCTTTTATGGCATTTTGGGTTGATTCACCGAGTTCTTTTTGTGTCATCAATTTACGAATATTTTTTCGTCCTTTTATTGATATCTTAAATAACAATTAGAAATTTTATAATTCATAAAAATGTCAATATATTAACGGGTTTTTCAATAGAGACGCTCGAACTTTGATCGGATATATCGGGAATGTCATTAAAGCCATATCTGCATAATTGTTGTGAATTGTTCAGTACCGTATGGCAAATCACCATGAACGGTTATAGTGTAGAACAACGTGTGCGTATAATTAAATTTTATTACCAAAATCAGTGTTCCGTCAGAGAAACTTTCCGTGCATTACGCGATTTTTATCCTCGACACAACCGTCCTGCTGAATCGACTATTCGTAGCCAAATTCGAGTCAACTGGTTCAATAAATCATCAGCCAACACCCATACGTCAACGAAATGCAAGATCCATTGAGAACATCGTTGCTGTGCGTGAAAGTGTACGGGAAAACCCAAGACAGTCAATTTCTCGTCGTTCACAAGAACTTAGTCTTTCTGCGACTTCAACTTGGCGAATTTTGCGTCGAGACTTGGGTCTGCCCCCGTATAAAATCCAACTAACACAAGCACTTAATGTAAACGACCATACACAACACCGTGTATTCGCTGATTGGGTTCTGGGACAGTTAGCAGTTGATCCAAACTTCGCTAAAAAAATCATCTTTAGTGACGAGGCCCATTTTTGGATGAATGGATACGTCAACAAACAAAATTGTCGGATTTGGGATGATACCAATCCACACGAGATACACCAAAACAAAATGCATCCCGAAAAAGTCACTGTTTGGTGCGGATTTTGATATGGCGGAATCATTAGTCCGTACTTCTTTCAAAACGAAACAGGCATTACCATAACCGTCAACGGTGAGCGCTACAGATCAATGACCAACAACTTCTTTTGTCCTAAGCTTGATGTTATGGACACTGAGGACATGTGGTACCAGCAGGATGGTGCTACGTGTCACACAGCGCGTGCAACGATGGACATTCTGCGTCAATGATTTGAGAGCATGGTGATATCACGCAATGGTGACATAAACTGGCCTCCGAGATCGTGCGATTTAACGCAATTAGACTTTTTTCTTTGGGGCTATCTTAAATCACAGGTCTATGGAAATAAACCACAAACAGTTGATGCCCTCAAAGTCAACATAACTAACGCCATCCAGCAAATTCAACCGGGTTTATGCGACAAAGTGATAGAAAATTGGACCTCCCGAATACGTGCCACCAAGCAAAGCCGAGGTGGACATTTGAATGATGTTATATTCCATAAATAATTGCCATATAACGTTCTTTAAAATAAAATAAAAATTAAGTAGATATCTCACACATAACTTGTTTTTTACACTATTAAACATCGAGCGTCCTTATTGAAATACCCTATAAAAATAATACATTTAATTCAGTATGAAAAATTATTAGATTGAAAAGAAATTGTAATGCAAGTACTTTGGGATATAAATATGAAGTAAATTAATGGTTTGGAAGTCATAACCTTCAAAACTTTGAATTTTTTTTGTTCCAAAGATATGCATATAAAGAGCTTAACACTTGACTGCCAGTTGTCATCTGTAATTCACAACATTTACACTTTTGAGACTGCCTGCGCCCATAGTTGAGCATTACTACCACACCACATGACCACCGGCGACAGTAAATTAATATAGTTTTATACTATTCACTTTTCCATGGTGCTGCAATAATGTACTAAAAATAATAGCATGGGCGTAGTGGGTATCATAAACATTTTTTTAAACATAATGAACATATTTTAGATTCTGATTCTGAGTGGAGCAAAAGGTTGAGCAAGTTTGAATTTTTTTGTTTTGTTTCTCTGCAACATTTTTGATAGGAAAACTAATTTTTGAAAAATGCAAGTAAATTTTTTGGTTTAACTCAAAAACTTAGAACTCTAGACTTTTGAAATTTTCACCAAATATTTATGATAGCATTTTCAATGAATGGCAACAATTTCAAAATATTTTGACTTTTTAAAAGTTACACAGCTTTTTATAGCTAAGATTAGACGTTTTAATAGAAGGATCCACACAAGTTTATTACCTCTATAAAAAAGTAAATGTTCACTGGAAAGTTACGCTATTTATACACATGAGATATTTTTGATTTTTATCAATTATTTTTTTTAACTATTATAATTTGATTATTTATATAAGTATGCTATGCTCAAGACTGACATTACGTCTCCAATCAGAATCCTTTATCATATACAATGATTTATCATTGAATTCAAATGTTTTATATTTTAAATCAATAAAAATTTGTTGGATTTCACGACATGCTTGACAACAACTGTACAGCAGAGCGATACCCAACTTGTCAACATTTTTTTTTTTGTGTATTTTCTTTGGAATGAAATGGAAAAAATGCTTGGCGTGTTGATAATACATATTGTGTGACCACCGAATGTCACATGGCAGTCAACATGTAAATAGTAAGAATTAAATTTTTTTAGTTTAAACAGTTTATTAGTAAAATAAAAATAAAAAAAAGCTAAATATGGTACATGAAATTAAGTTGTTTCATATTTATTATAAGTATTCATTCTATTTTGTTATTTAAAAATGAAGTGCAAGGGAGTGAGCATCATTAGTTGCAAATCATAAATGATACAAGTTACTTAATTAATTTGTAGGTATACTTACAATATGATCATGAGATGCTTTATTATCAGAATCTTCATCGGATCTCTCATTAGACAGTTGTCTACTATAAAACATAACATTGTTAAGTATTAAATAAAAATAACTTGAATTATATGAAAACATACATTTTTCTACGGTTTTTAACTGTTATAGTAGTTGAATTTTCATCAGAACTGCTGCTGCTGTTGCTAGTCGATAAATCAAAAATGCTTTGTTTAATCGTTTGATTTTTGGTTTTTAGTTTTTTAGTTTTTTTGATTGATGAATCTGTATCATTAGATGAGTTAGACACCTTCAGCATTCTTAGTTCAACAAAAATATTTAAATTCTTTAATTAGTAATTTTAAGTAGATAAACAAAATTAAAAATAAGTTATACATAATAGCCCTCTTAAGTTAATATGAAAAGTCCATAGTATTCAATATCTTTAATAACAGTATGAATAATAGTATGAACAAGAACAATTAATAACTTAAAATTTAAAATTTCAAAAATGAAATGTGTGTGTTAAAAATTAAAAAAGGGGGTCAAGTGGATGATGCTTGCTGTACAGTAGGTTACAAGTAGATCACTGTATAATGGATGATATTAAATTTGAATTCAATGATATAATATCATTGTATACGAAAAACGATTCTGAGCGGAGACGGTATGTCAGTCTAGGATATTTTAAATTATATTGATATTGTTATTATACGGTAGCTGCTAAGTTGAATTAATATTATTCATATTATTTAATTATTAACCTAAAATTATCAGTGATGCTAGAAAAATATTATAATATATACTTTTACTCGTTAAAATTGATTTTAATATGTAATTTCGTCCAAATTTGAACTTAAAATGTCTGTAAAAAATTACTGTGTTTATATATTGTTTAGATTTTTTGATTACAGTATGTACTATTTATTAGAATCTTTATTTCAAATTTTCAATCCTTAGTTATAAAAACTGACCATTTTATAATTGTTTAATTACAATGATTGATAATTTTCGAGATTTTGATGAACTTTGTCAAAATTCAAACTTTAAATGCTTATAAAAAAAATGTGTGCCTATGTATTTGTAATATTTTTCAATTGCTATTGTAACAATATATCAGGAGCCTTGTATTAAATTTTCATTATTTTTGGCCCAACAAATAAAAATTTATTAGTATTTATATTAAAAAAAACTAAAAAAATTGAAAATTTAAATGATCCATAAAAAGCTCAATAACAGTCAAAACATATTCAAAATTAGATGGTGTATAGAAAATGCTTATATAAACATTCAATGAAATTTTCATGCATCTACAGTTATTAGTTTTTGAATTGCAACAAAATAAGAAAATTGCTACATGAGAAATCGAATGAATATCTAATCTTGTAAAAATATGAACTCAAAATGCTCATAAAAATTTATTTTGACTTGCTTATAAACATTTTTCTATTGATAAAATTAGACAAACTTATGAGGAATTTTGCATAACATTTTCAAACCTTAGATATAAAAAGAAAATTTTTTATGAATTTCTAACTCAAAATAAATTGCACATTTTCGTCATTTTTACGTATTTTATCAAAATTTGAACTTTGATTACATATAAAAAAAAATTGTGACTACGGATTTTTAATATTTTTCATCTGCCTTTGAAACTATATATTAGAAGCCTAGTATGGTGTAGAAAATGCTTATATGAACATTCGGTCAAAATTGCATGTATCTACAGTCATTTCTTTTAGAGTTATACCAAAAACCAAAATTGGTTTTTCACGGCGCTTTTGAAAACTACTGAGAATTTTAACTTATGACCTCCCAAAATACCAACTAGATTCACTTTCCTATCAGAAAAGATACTCTTGAAGAAAATCGAAGCATTTTTACTGTCCTAAAAGGTGATGACAGACACAAAAAAAAATAAAAAATAAAAAAACACACATCATTATAAAATCAAAACATTCATCGCTCCGCTCAGAATCTAAAAAGGCATAGTCAGGTAATTTCTATAAAAATATTATGTTTCATCATAAGAAGTACAAAAACATGATGGTATATTAACAGAAAAAACTATAATCTAGTACTTACAACAAAACGTATTTTTTTCAAAATAAGTAGAGGTTAGTTTTAAAAAGTATATCTAATAAGTAATAACATACTAGTGGTTTTTTTTCAATATAAATATACAGTTACCTTTTTGTTCCTTTATTATTTTTAATAGCTTCAACATCAGAATCATTATCATCATTACAAACTGATGGTATACTAAATGGAGATGATTGTTTTGAATCAGCTACAATATTTGCATTATTATGTTCACCAAAGGTTATGGGCATTTCCTTAAAATACAATAAAATTTAAATAATTATAATCAACTTACAGTTTCATGAAAAATTAAGTATTGAACTAATTAAAATCTAACTAAAGATATTATAATAAATTGCAGGAACTATAATAGTACACAATAATTACAGAATTGCTTTTATGTGTACATACACTATATACTTGGTGAATATAGTATGCTCACTTGAATTGCTTCCTTTAATATGATTTTTTTTTTTTTAATTACTTGGATATTATAGTGTATGGAGTTTTCAGTGATAGCAATAAAACTTTTTTTTTTTGTTGATTAAGTCCATGTATTTAAATTAAAATTTGAAGTAACGTTTTTTGAGTTATTGATATTTTTGTATCTACTGAAGATAATACCCCATGCAAATAGATAGTTATAGAAAATTAACGATTTATGATGAATTATAGTTGTTAATATTAAAATATACCAACTTTAAAATTTGGAACAATTTCAGGGTAGGTAGTAAGGATTACAAGGTTAAAGGATTACTTAATAAACTAAATATTATATTTATTTTAGAATTTATGTAAAATAATGAGTAAGATTTACTATACTTAGTACCTACAAGTTTAATGACTCAGAAATTACTAATTCAAGTATTGAATAAGATTGGTAATTATTTGTAAAAAAAATTAATAGTTCTTATAATTTTAAATTAAGAAGGGTGGTTTTCATTTAAAAAAAATAAGTTTGTATCGCACAGGACTTTCCTTAAATTATAATAAAACCAATGAATTAATCATTAAAAACAAAGATTTGTTTTCAAATTTTAAATCAAATAATGAAGTGAAATGAGTTTTTATCATATACACATTGTTTGAGTATAAATATTATGGTGAGTTAAAGAACAATTATTTTTACCGTTTTGAAGTAAGTAATAAATAATTAACTGATGATACATCAGGTATTCTCACTTATTATAATATACAGTAGTGAATTATTTCAGTCACCTTTAAAGTATTTCTTTATTTAATATTATGTCAATAATAATTATTAATACAACTTACAATAATTTCTTCACTTTTTAATTCACCAAACCCATTAATAGTAATCACATTATTTATGTCTAATTGTGTTTCTTCACAGGTTTTAAGATAACGATCATTATCACATTTTTCAGAATCAGTTAATTTTGAATTTATCACATCTACAAAAAAAATATACATTTTTAACAAACACTGCAGACATTAAAAGCTAGAAGTTTGAATTTTATATAATATTACCAATGGAAATTAATCATACACAATTAACACCATTAAAATTAAACATTTTAAAACAGAATTAGGAAACAAAACTCTCAATTTATCATTATTAATGCATGCATTTATTTTTATTTCAAACATGTTGATAACAGTGGAAATATAATTTATTAAAGTGGCTTGGTGTGGCGCGCTGCGTACACTCAACTGCGGCAACGCTCCGAGTGAACGTATTGGCCGGCGTTGCTAGTTCCCGGATGGGTGACCATTCGGGATTTTTAGCTACGAACCTTGCCACACATACAAAAACGTGTTTCAACTAACCGTCCCTCCCCCTACGAAAACAACCTACAAATAAAAACAGTTAATGGCCTTAGTTGCCAGGCTAAAGCTCGATTAAAAAAAATAAATTTTTTTTATTAAAATTGGTGACATTCATAATAATTTAAAGTTTCTTTTTTTTTTTATAGGTATATACTATATACTGTAATAACTAACTTGTAAACAAATTTTAATTAATAGATATTTAATAACTTAATAGTTAAGTGAGTGTAAGTTAGGTAATTTAAATACCAAAAATATTGTGTGAGTACATGACGTTTATTATCAATGGCACAGTGAAGATTTTTTTTTATCTTTAAGGTCAAAAAGTTGTGTATTTTAGTGTAGGATAATTTGTAAGCTCCTCCTAACAAGCACCTGGTATTCTTTTATTACATTTTCAAGCCATTGGTAATTAAATTGAAAATGTTTTAAATTTTTAATTACTAAATTTGCACATTTTAGTAATTTTGAACATATATTACACACGTATACTTTGTCTCAAATAAGAATCTTCTCAAGTAGCGGGCTACCTTACATGGCTGTGCTCAGGAGAGCCACTTTATTATTCTATTAACTGTCTAGCTTACATTTTGAAAAGATTAACATGATAATGTATTTTTTGAAGCAGTAGTCTCTCAACAATTCTTTCACCACGCCACTATAGATTATTAATTTAATATTGAATATGAACAAATTTTTTTCTTTTTAAATATAAATGTTTAAGATTAAATTTATAAATACCACAGTCAAGCTCATCAATTTTTTTAAACTTATTAAATTCTTTTTTCGGAGATACTTTCAAACTTGTAATTTTAGTTTGGTTGATACCAGTATCATTAGTATTAACTTCATCAGCTCTGATTTTTTTTTCGGAACAGTTTTCAACTTTGTTTAAATGTATCAGACTAAAATAAACAAATTAACATTACATTATTTAACAAATATTATTATTTTAAATAAACTTATACCTATCATTTTCTTTTCCATCAGATTCTTCATGGAGTTTTTTTTTATTTTTTGCTGAGTTTTTAGCTTGGGTTTTTAACTAGATAATATTAAACACAGTTTACAATTAATAAACACTTGAAACATATTTCATTTTTAATAATAGCATAGTATGAAAGAAGGAGCAAAATAAAACAGTATTTAGTTACTTAAGAAAAAATGGTAAAAAGGTGCTTCATTTAAAATTATTGTACTTTTAAAAAGCATTAACAGTTATTTAAATGAAGAATAAGATCAAGTTTATTTTTAGCATCAAGCACCCAGTAAAACTATTTTGAAAGAAACAATTTAAGTTCAGAATAATGCTTATTTTTTAAGTTTATAGTATAAATATTTGGAATATTTTATATTGAGTAAAAATAAAACTTTTTAGTTTATCGAAATGGCTATTGTCATATCATTCGGATTCACTTTATAAACTATAAATAATTGAAAGGTTAGGTAGATATTTTACCTTATTAATCTTTATTACATGTGTATTGCCCAAGTCTCTTGTGTCCTCTATTCTACCATCATTATCAATATCTTCAAATAAATGTTCAGGATCAACTATTGTATCTTTTACTAAATCAATATTGACTTCATTAGATGTATTGGTTTTGTTCAACTGGACTTTAGCAACAGTTAACTTCTTAGATATGACTTTGGGTTTTGATAGCAAGCTTGAAGAAAAAGATATCTTTGAATTTAAATAATCAGTACCCGTTTTGTGTTTATTTTGTGATCTTAAAATTCTTGTAGTACATTTGTTTGAATTATTTTTCATTACTTCATCTAAATTTGTATTTATTCTTGAATCACTTATTAACAAACAGTCATCTTTATCAATGCATAAAGATTTCATCATATCAGATACACTATGACTTAAATGTGTGCTTATATTAAATATGCTCTTAAAATTGGTTAATGTAGAACAGGTTTTCTCTAAAATATTCTCAAAAATATTAGAAAATCTATTTAAGTGTTCATCAATAGGAATAGTATCATCAAAAGAAAATTCTGATAGTTCATTTATTATAAATGACTTATATGGTTTTAAAATGAAATCAATGTACAAGTTGTTTTTAATACTATCAATTAAGGAATTTTGTCCAATTTTAGCTTCTTCTATTAAGTATTTTCGAACAGCTTGTTCGTGTTCTGTTTCATTTACTAATAAACCATTTGGCATACATCTGAAAAATAAGTAAAATACACTTTTTGTAAGTAACTTATTACAGAATAATGAGGTACTTCATACAAATTTATAAATCAAAACCAATAAGTATCAGATTTGTAACAGTTATTAAAATAAAATAAAATGTAAGATGTTTTTAGAAATAAATAATTAGAATATTTACTTACAACTGAGAACAAAATACTTTTAACACATTAGCAGCTTGACCTCTTTGTTCCCATAACATTTGTGGTGCACAAGCAAAGCATTTATTTAAAACACCATTACACAGTTGTTCAATTTTATAGTTTTCAACACACCGCTAAAAACATTCAATAAGATTATTTTTTATAAGATAATAGGCGTGTCTAGATAACTCATATTTTTTCCTTGCCCCTTTGAAGTGTTTTTAAGTTACATTTGAGGTACATACATAAAAAAATACAGAAGTCAAATTAATTTTTATTCAACTTGGGATTAGAGTTATCGAGACACGACTGTATACAAAAATGTTTTCCATATCAATTAAAATTTAATTTAACAATATCATTTTTAATTACTTTACAAACATTGAGATTGCATTTTACACAAATAGATTGGTCTTTGTTTGATGTACATAAGATACAACAATAGTTATTGTCTTCACATAACTTATAAAAACAATTCTGTAATAATAAAATATAAGAATAAAAATTAGTATTTACATAATCCGTAAAAAATATTTATTTATCGTACCTAATACAAGTTATACATCATTAATCATTATTATTTTTAAGTATAAATTCTAGAAATTGCACATAAAACATTAAATAATTAATAGCTCTGTGAAACAATAAAAGTCAAACAGAACGAAACAAGGATTGACAAATAAACAATTGGTTTGAATTATCAAGAAAAATAATTTTAATAATTATTACAATTATCTAAAATTCTTAAAAGCTACAAGTACATGTACTTTAACATTTATTATTTTAATACATAAAATTAGTATATACAGTAGAATGCCAAATATCCTGACAAATTAATGCCAGGAATAGTATAGATGCACAAAAATCTGGATAGTTCAAATTTAACACATAAAAGAAAATGGTGGGCATCTACAAAAAAAAGGGTGTTTATATCTTTTTTAGATTTTTTGGTTACAGTATGAACTACATACATTTAAAATTTTTAATTCTTAGCTATAAGAATTATATATTTTATTCATTTTTAGCTACAAATAAATTTGCAAATTTTTGAGATTTTGTCAAAATTTAAACTTTAAATGTTTATAGAAAAAAAATTGTGCCTATTTAATAATATTTTCCAGTTAACTTTTTTTTAAGGTAGAAAAGCTTATGAAGGCATTTATTAAAATTTCAAATGTTAGATTGTTAGCTATGAAAAGCAAAATTTTAATTTTAAGTGAAAAGTGACTTGCACATTCTTCGGTTTTATAAATATCAACGCGAAAAATTGTTTTGAGTTGGACCAAACAAATAGTCGATTTAGTCAAAATAATTTAAAAATTGTTTTGAGTAGGTAATTTATCTATAATTAGTTTTTGTTTTTCCCATTTTTTAAATAAAACTTACTTTGCAACATAGGAATAGATGACTTCGATGAACCATTATTATTTTCTTCAAAATAATATCATTTAATAGATCATTGTTACAAATTGCACATTCAACTTTACTACTCAAAATGTCTTCAACAACTAGAAAAATAAAATAAATTATAGTAAAATAAAATAACTTATGAATTAAGAATAACTAATCGATAACTTCAATCAGTAATTGTAAGATGGTATATTATTATTTTTTATTTAACTATCGGAATATTTTTATCATAGGTTGATACCAGTGGTGCAACCAGAATTTTTTCAAGAGAGGGAGTGGGAACGTTAGGAAACAATTTTCATACTATTTGGGCAGTATACCATTATAGGTATGGCCCAAGGACTAAGTGTCAAGACCCAGATCCCCTATGGTTCATCCACTGATTGATACTACCAACATACCCAATCCTGCTGATTCATTTTTACTAGCGTAAATTTAATATATTTACAATAGGTACCTATATAAAAATAGGTAAAATAGTTTAAATAAATAGATAACATAGATACGTTAATATTGTAAAATATGTTTAGTTATTTAATATTTCAAATTGATTTTACAATTTAACAAGAATTAATTGAAAAATGTCAATTAAATTGTTATAACGATTATTATATTTTGAAACATACCTTAATTACCATTTACCATAACAGCTAAAAATGATAAGATACAGTATAAAAGTCTTAAAATGTACAATATTTTTCATAATTGATATCAACTAATATATTCAAAATTATAGAACCAAGATGTTTAATTATAAATAAAAAAAACTCAACTTGTCATGAAGTCATTATTCATGTGATTTCAGTGGACATGTTTAAACAAGTATTTAATAGATAATTATACTATATAACTATAGATAGGATAATTTCTACAAAATAAATACCCAAGCAAATATTTAAATTCTAGATTAAAACATCTACCTACCAATTTTTCTTACTTCTTATCCACAAACAAAAATAAAGATAACTAAGATCTTAGTGTGTATTCTTGACTAAATAATTTGATTTTAAATAATCAACAGAAAGAAAAAATATTGATAGGTACCTATTAAAAATAAATTCATGTAAGTATACTTAATGTTTTGTTTATTCTTGAATTTGTCATTTAGCATATTATAATAATGATAATAGCAAACGAAGATCCATCGTTTCTTTTTTTGAGACTAAAGCAGCAATGTTACCTTTGTTATGTATTATAACATTTATAACTAAATCATGTTTAAACTTTAAAGGAACATTATTGATTCGCTAATTAATGTTTAGTGATAGTTGAACCCGGCAATAATAAACTATCGTCTATCATAAAACTTTAAATATGTATATAAATTATTTCATATAGGTAGGTACCTATAACATTAACATAATATTACGATATCTTTTTAGACAATGTTGCATTTACCTCCAAAATGTTGTTTGCGGAATTGTATTTCATCGTTATTGGGATAGACGGTTTCCATGTTGATGGGTCAGAAGAACTTGAAATTTGGACGGTTACCAAGTACCAACGACACAAATGACAAAACCTCCTGAAAAATGTTTCATTTGAGAAATTCTAACAAGTAACAATGAGAACCAAATGAACAAAGCACATGTCCACGCGTGAATGCGTTAGGCTTCTTTACGAATTTAGTATTTACTATTAATGGTATAAATAATATGGTATGATGGTAATAGTCCAGATTTGGTTCAAGTCCGCGCATTACGTCACTCGCTTGTCCCTATCATCAAATTGTCTTTAAATTATTACGACTACTATCATAGAACAATACTATATTATAAATTATAATGCTACTATAGTACTATATAAATATATAATATATTATATACACCACGCTACGTCCGTGCTTACCGTAGGATCTGACCGTAAAAAAGTTACGATCATACCTTGTTTTTTATATCATGTTTACGATTGGGAATATAGGTATAGTCCGCCACACGAAGACTGGCCCTCGATCGTCACGAACTCGGGGGACGTTTCGCGTCAGTGGTCATCATAACGTAAAAATACTTGTGGATCGAGCCACGCGGCTTCTGCATAGACCTATAAACTGATGGACAGCGCATTCCACTCGGTCTTGCTAGTTGCTAGAGAGAATAACTGAGAAAGAACTAAGTAGGAAGATAGAAAGAACATTATATTAAAGTAGTGAAGAAGCCCGCCATAAGGAACTGTATACATTTTACTATACTTTCTTCCTTTTCTCGCTAACTCTTTATCGTACCCCCGACTTAATAGGTGGGTAACCATGGCACCCTAATGTTCGAAATTTTTTTTTTTTTTAACCATTAACTCTACTATAATTTGTACTAACAATTTAAGAATTTGTACCTACCTAAGAAACTTTCCCTAAGAAAAATCAATTTTTCCGCTGGTATGTCTAAATACGTCACTCCAGATTAAGTATTGTTCAGTTTTTTAGTGAGTTGTGAGCATTTTTAATTTACGCCATATTATATACGCATAACTTGTTAAAAAATGTATGTAGCGTGAAAAACAAACATACGAACACTCATAATGTTCTTACCGTCAAGTTTCATAATAGGTCGAATTTCTCTTATTTTTAAACCAATGGAGCTAAACGTCATCTGCTGAGCGTAAATTTGCCATGTTGCCATGTTACGCACTTGTAGACGGAGACAACAAATATCCGTGTGGAATTGTACTTGGTATAATTTGTACCGATTAGTAGGTACCACTGAGTTTGGATTTCAGGTTTGTACCCGAGGCAGGTATACAGGGTGATTCTTTTATCATGGACCAGTCAATATCTCGGTAAGTATTAGGAATTTTAAGACAATTTTTTTTTTAAATTTTCTAGGTTTTACTGTTTTACAATTTGATATAATTTTGATAATTTTGAGTCCCTTCTTTATTTGATAAAACACTATCAACTTTCGATTTTCAAATGGCAACACCTATTTTCAATAACGAAAATCTATAAACATTCTGAAAAAAATAATTTTAACGTTTGCAGAATTTAATTTGAGTAATCCGTTTGCGACTTATTTATGCTTAAATATTCGTTTAATTTACAGCTACTGGGCAATTTATCAAACCCAACAGTTAAAACCAGAAGTCAAAACAATACATATTATATCTCAATTTGTCCAGACGGTCATAATCGATAATAACTAATAAGTAATACGTACAAAGGTCACACGAGTTGGACCTTCCTATTTTGTACCCACTCCAAACATCAAGCCTGCAACAGGCTATCATCTACTATAAAAATAATATTTTACAATTTACCATTATGGTTAGTAATTGGTTACATAATATAGCACCGGTTACTGATTCTTGGTATACGGTCTTATCACTTATTACGTTTGTAGATAAACGAGAATTAACGGTTAATAAACATATTATGTCAACATTGAACAGCACGAGTGCACGACTGGATATCGTGATCAACATTTAACATTTAAAATTTTCAACAGTAAATTGTGTATAAGTTGTTGTAATTTGTAAACTGTTTATGAAAAAAAGTGTTTAATGTAAATTTCGCACTATCGAATAGGTATTAATTGTTATTAATTAAACCTTACATAAGCGAGAAAAGAAACAACAAAAATAAATTGATACATCAAAGGTAAGTCATATCAAAATAACTAGGTAGGAAGTTGATTTTTTTTTATTTATGTAGGACACCTATACACATGAATATAATATATTGAATTAATACCTATTGGTTCATTAATAAAATATTCTTTTTAAACATGGTCTTATTCGATTCTTGGTTCCTTATTCTATCTAATTATTATTAGAATAAGAAAGTAAATTAAATGAAAATATAATGCATGTAAGTTGTTAATTTAAGTTTATTTACAATAATATTATTTTAATAAATGTTCAAATTGACGACCATCCACTTCTAAACAAATTTCCAATCGTCTAAGTAATTCTTTTGTAGTAGCTTTCACTAACACATGACTTGGAATGTTTGAACAGGCATCTTTAATTTTCTGTTTCAGATCGTCTACATTAGATGGCATTTCCTTATAAACTACACTTTGTAGATATCCCCAAAGGAAATAATCTGGCGAAGTCAAATCAGGACTACGAGGTGGCCAACATATTTCTGGACTGAATGTTCCCATCCATTTTGACCCAAAAGTTGAATTTAAATATTGGATAACAGTGCCTTTATTATGGGCTGGAGCACCATCCTGCTGCCAAAGTAAATCTTTTCGACGTGATAAAGGAACATCCTCCAAAAGAATAGGAAGATCATTTTTTAAAAAATTTAAATATTTATCACCGTTTAAATTTTCAGAAAAAAAAAATGGGCCAATCAATCTGTCATAAAAAATACCACACCAAACGTTAATACCATAACGTTCTTGAAAATTCTTCTCAACGTGCCAGTAAGGATTACCATTTGACCAGTAACGCATATTCTGACGATTCACATTGCCATTATTGTGAAACTTAGCTTCATCGGTCCAACATGATCAAACTGATGACCATCCACTTCTAAACAAATTGCCAGTCGTCTAATCAATTAATTTGTAGTAGTTTTCACTAACACATGACTTGGGGATATTTGAACAAGCATCTTTAATTTTTTGTTTAAGATCATTTACATTAGCAGCCATTTCCTTGTAAACTATACTTTGAAGATAACCCCAAAGAAAATAATCCGGCGAAGTCAGATCGGGACTACGAGATGGCCAACATTGGGAATGTTCCCATCCAATTTGTACCAAAAGTGCTATTTAAATGCTGTATGACAGTATTCTTATTATGGGCTAGAGCACTGTCCTGCTGCCAAACTAAATTTTTGCGTCTAGATAATGGTATATCCTCCAAAAGAATAGGAAGATCATTTTTTAAAAAATTTAAATATTTATCACCGTTTAAATTTTTAGAATTCAAATAAGCACCTTTGTAATCCAAACTACACGACGCTCATAATATAATTTATATTTCTATATCAGATTGACTAGTAAATTACAAAATAAATATTTTTTTAAAAACAATATGGTGTATCTTAATTACTATGGTAAATTATTATATTAAACAGATAACATTTATTCATTTTAAAACAAAGTAAATCAAAAATGTCTATGTATTTTGAAAAATAATTCATAAATAATATACAGATACAAATGTATAATTTATGTACTTGGATTCAGGATTTAGAGCCAAGACTAAAGTAGTTAAAGGTCTATTCACACATTCCGTTTTTTTTTTTTAGTTATACATTTTTACAATGCCCCTATCTCTTAAGGTTTTCATTTCATTAAAAATAAATAATTACAAATTAATCTGTGTAAACTATAAAAAAAAAAATGGAATAGCTAAGTTATTTTGATTACACAAATAAAGGGACACAACAAAATAAATAACCTACATCAGACTGATATTACAATATTTTGTGCATCGAGGAAGCGAGTCCTGTATTGTCAATCTGATGTGGGGCTATAGGCTCAGAGCCCGTTTTTCTTAGTGCCTACCCGACTTTCCATTTATAAATATTAGGTATTCTGGGATATATTTTTTGTATAATGTATAATTTGCATTTTGAATCAAAACTATCTTGTGTGTGAACAGACCAAATAATGGACATTAATTTAATACTAAATTATCAAAGGTAATAAACACATTAGTTATCAATAATTTTACTAGAATATGAACAAATTTCCGTAGTGCAAAGTTTTGCAGAATTTGGGTAAGGTCATAACTAGTAAAAAATATCAACACTTGATATGTCCACAGCCCAAGATAAATTAATAAAAATTTAATGAACATTAAACACACTTTACATTATTTAGGTACTCTAGATTACAACATATTTTTAGGGCTATGGATGTTTTAAAAAATAATAATCTTTTTACTTATTTTTGAAATTAGGTGAGTTTTTAATTAATATTTTATGATATAAAATTATTTTAACATTACATGAAAATGACATACTCATATTAAAAAAAAAAATTTTAAATTTTTCAATTTAGATTGGTAAAAACTCCATAGCCCTACAACTTATGGTCTACTTAATAGTAAGTCAATAATTTAAGGTAATTGTTTAAACATAAAAACAATGTTATCAACAAATTTTACAAATGTAGAAGTAGTTAGCCTTGATGCTGCACACTTTTTCTTTATCTAAATGCAATTAAAAAAAAAATTATTTTAAATTATTTAAAAAATTTATTTATTTTATATAAAAAAAATAATATATTTATACATACTTAATTGATTCTGTTGTCAATTTAAACATTTAAACATGTTTCATTCCATATTAACTTAAAAAGTTATCAGGTAGGTACTATATGTGACTGTGAGAAACCAAAAATAACAATTTTAATTTGTTCTACCAATCTAGTTATAGATATTTGAATTAAAAGTTAATACAACTAAATTCAATTGAAATTGGAATGAAAACAAAATTAATTCCCTAAAAAAAAATTATGATTAACATCAAATTACTTATAACATTGATTAATTTAATAATAAAAAAAATAATTGTACTTACATAGTTATTGTTTAGTCTCTTGTTTATTTTATTCCATATTAATTTATAAAGTCTTCAGATTGGAACCAGTAGCAAGAACCTATAGGTACCAGTGTGCAATATGAATTTGTATTAATTACTTGTCAGATTCAACTGTCTAGTGTCTAGTCACATTATTATAGTTCAACGTTATTTTTAATTAACTATACCAATTTTATTATTTGCCACTGAAATAAAATCAAAATATTTTAATTGTAGTTATAGATATTTTTATTAAAAGTTAATGGGTACTACTAAATTCAATTGAAATTTGAATTAAAACAAAATTTAATTTCCTAAAAAAATTATGATTTACATCAAATTCTGTAGAACATTGATTTATTTTATATAAAAAAAATATTTGTACTTACATAAATAATTGTTAATCTATTGTATATTTTATTCCATATTGATTTATGAAGTATTCAGATTGGAACCAGTATCAATTACCTATAGGTACCGGTACCAGTATGCAATATGAATTTGCATTAATTGCTGGTCAAATTCAACTGTCTTGTGTCAAGTAATATTATAGTTCACTGTTATTTTTGATTAATTATACCAATTCTACTATTTGCCACTGAAATAAAATCAAAATGTTCTAATCATAGTCTTCATTTATCAATAATATTAATCATTTATTAAAAAAAAAAAATCAAATTTTAGACTAAACTTACCAATAAAGTATACATACAAATAAAGTTGTCGGCAAAGTGTGAAATTTAATTCTCATACATAATAATGCTGATCGGATAGAAGTGTATAATATGCATATTTTTAATTAAATTTTAAACTAAAATAGGTACAACATTATTTAAAAAATGTAAAACATTATCAAAAAATATGCATTGGTTTAAATTTATATTTTAAATAATACACATAATTTAGTTATTACTTAAAATGTTTTTTGTGTTTAAACATTCAATGAATAATAATTAATATTCGAGATTCGACAATTAATTTATTTGACAACTATTAAACTAACGTAAGCAAAAACCACATGTTTTCAGAAACGACAGAAACTGTTTACTGTTTACCGTTTCTCGTTTACCTACAAACTCTTAAGCTGGGTTCACACTGCACCGTGTCGTGTCGTGTCGTGAAATGTTGCCGTGCTCTGATTGGTCCAACCACGTGGTTAAATCTGGTTTCTACCACTAATTTTACGGTTTTTACTACGAATACCATGATGTTACCACACATACCAAGAAGTTGATTTCATCCAACTTTTGAACGTGTGGTTACTGATTTAATAGTGATATTATATGATTTCAAATAATAATGAATAATGATAAACAATTCTTATTTTAATTACCTACTAATTAACATTCATAAGTAGATAATTATATAATATTAATTACTATTTGGTGTATTATTTATTATAACTATATTAAACCCGGCTCTGTTTGTTAACTGTTTGTTTGTAATTTGTTTTAATTTAATTATTTTAACAATGTCATTTATAACAGTAAGTATTTTAAACATGATTATAAATAATATTATAGATATTAATGTAATACCTTTTCACAACTTTTATGGACCAAGCTTAATTTAATATTATATTATATTATATTATTATACAGGGCATAGGCTCTCAAATTTTACCCATGTTGACTGACATATTTTATATTCTTATATAGAGGAATAATGAACATTTAAAATAAAACAATTTTCTGAATTTTATTTCCTTTGAAACATACATTTCCATAACTGTATTTTTTACTGCTCAAAAAAATAAACTAACGCTGAACTTATGATACTTTTTTAATGTTATTATTAGGGCCCGGATTTATATGCATTTGCATGTTTTTTCTGAATAGTCCAAAAAATAGCTAGGTAAGCTAAAAATTTGATTTGTAATCAATAGATCTGAAATATAAAGTTTTATTTTGCATATTTTTGCATATTTTGCCCTTTTTTGACATGTACTGCATATTTCTGTATTTTACGATTTTTTATTGCATATATATATATGGTTTTTAAATACATAATATGTAATATTTTGCTTATTTTTATTAAAATAACTTATTTATAGTTATAGTTATAAAAATAATGAAAATTAAAGACTTTTTTTAATTGATTTGTTTGCATATTTTTTATTTCAAGAGTTATATTTCTATAAAATAAGATCATAAATGCATATTTTATAGTGCATATTTCTTGGGTTTTTAGAGCATATAAATCTGAGCCCTAGTTATTATAATGGTATACAAAGATTATTAATTGATTTCATTATATATAAAAAGGGAAGAATGTGTCACCAATGTAAAATATTTGTTGTCAATGGTAAAGAACACATTTGCTCAGAAAGTATGACAGACAAATCTTTAGTTAAAAACATACAAAAAAATAGCTCCAAAAAAAATATATTTGATACCTGTATAGAAGAAGAGTCCATACTAGAAACTTCTATTCAGTCTGGTTGGTTTATTTAAATAACTTATTATTAGGTTTTTACCAACCTACTCAAATAATATTATTATTATTATTTGCTACAGTTGATGAACCTACAACTTCAAGTAGTATAAAAAGAATCACTAAAAATAACGGAATTAATAAAGAAGATATGTTTAAATTAATCAGCATTATAGAGACATGTAAACCACTTTGGGACCATAGGTTACCGCTAGGAGATCGTTCAGAAAGTATTAAAAATAATATGTGGAATGAAGTTTTTGTCCAATTTAATGGTAAAATAGTTAAAAAACTACTAACTCATTACAAATAATGTATTATTGTATTTTGTTTATAATTACATAATAAAAATGTTAATTACCCTCCTTATATGTAATATACTAGGTTCATATACTCTAGATTGCTTAAAAAGTACCTGGAAGTATATTAGAGAAAGATACACAAGAGAAAAAAAACCAAGTGCAAGTGGTAGTGCAGGTGGTACCAAAAAGGTTTGGGAACATTTTCAGAGTTTACTTTTTTTGGATGACGTATTATTGGTACAAAAGCGGTAAATATATTATATTTAATTAAGACAGTAATCATACTTAAGTAATAGAATACAAGTGCTAAAATTAAATAATACTCATAGTTCAATATTAAACATAAATCATGGAGTACTGCAATGTACAGTCCTGGGACCTATATTTTTTGTTTTATATATTAATGGTTTATAAGTTTATTGAATCTGAATATTGACGCAAAAACATTTTGTTTTGCTGATGATACTATAGCATTTATTCAAGGAGAAAGCTTAACAAGTATATATAAAGCTAATGTAGTTTTTAAAAAGATAAAATTGTGGTTTGATAATAATTTCCTAGAGCTTAATCTCGAAGAAACTAAACACATTTTTTTTAGTATTCAAAATGAAATTATAAACTATAATTTTAAATTTTAAATTTTTTTATTCTTTCATAGCACAATAGATAACCTTGCTCAAGAATCAAGTTCAAATGAATCAACTCCTTCATTAAAACGTTCTAAAAGTAATTTGTTTTAATTTAAAATATATTGTAGGTTATAATTTGTAAAAATTTAATTTTAACAGGACCTACAATTGAACATTATATGGGTTCGTTGATTGATGAGCTTAAA
The DNA here is from genome assembly GCA_027563435.1 of Nasonovia ribisnigri. Lineage (NCBI taxonomy): Eukaryota > Metazoa > Arthropoda > Insecta > Hemiptera > Aphididae > Nasonovia > Nasonovia ribisnigri. The sequence continues at coordinate 2,694 of JANEHU010000236.1, read as the reverse complement.
CATAGCAGACCTACGACTCCAACCGAACCTGTCTTACTGGCACCTGAACCAACAAATGAAGATCATACATTTAGCTTGTATTTAACAAATATTATGTCAGAGATTCCAAAACCATCAAAAATAAGGTTGCAAGGAAAACTTATAGCTATAGTTATGGAAGAGCTAAGTAAATAAACCATATTATTATGTTTAATATTATGTTGTTAAAATTATTACTACTATGTTAAATATCATGTTGTTAAACTTATTCCTATTATGTTGAATATTAAATTGTAAAACTTATTACTACTATGTTAAATATTATGTAAGAAACTTATGGACTTTACATGTGCAATAAAAAGGCTGTTGTTTTTTTTTTTTAATTTTGTATTTTAAATATAAGTTCTTATAACCTTGTTATTATATAAAAAAATAAATATACCTTATTATTTAAAATAAAACCTAAACATTTGTAATGAATCAAAAATGGTCTTGCTAGTTGCCATCAATGAAACCTTACTTCATAATAATATACTAACTAAGGTGTTATAGTCAAGTGCATTTAACAAAATGTAAATTATGGGGCTTGGAATGTCGATCTTCTTTACCTTGTTTTTACTATCTATTAAAGCCTATATATTATTATCATTAAGAACATATTTTACGTATCTAGGGGTAGTGAGTACAGATTTAAATAACGAGGTTATTTTACATAAATAATTTAGGCTTATATGCCTTTCTATTTGATTATTTATTATATTAATATTATTACATTTGCCATTGGTTAAGAATGAATTTATAAATATATTTCCTTATCTGTGTACAGCGGGCAAATATTGAGTATCTTCTTTGAGATGAGCTCAGGAGATGAAAATATATAGGTGCAAAATGTATTATTGTTAATATACATTTTGTCATATTATATATGTATATATATAATAATATATATTTATGATAAATGATTATCTTAAGTGTTATACATATTTTTAGTAAAGTACATGGTACAGTTATTTTATTAGGTTTAAGAGTAAATATTATTAATAATATGATGATGTTACATAGTGTAGCTTTGTGGCGTAATAATGTGAATATCATTACACATTCAAGTATTGAAATGGCACAGAACCTTCCCTTGAAAAATAATCAGTTAACTGTAACCGTACTTCTTTAGCATCTCTATCATAAAAGTTGGATCCCATCCGTCCAACAGGAACTAAACAAGATTCAAAACCATTATTTGCTTGGTGTTGGTTGATATAACTTTCAATATTCGGTTGTACATAATATGAATGTAGACCTGCAAAATATGTATGTTTTTCTAAGTTGTTTTTCTTTTATATTATTAATGAACATGTTATTTCTAACCTGACTCAGTTTCTTTATTTTTAACAAAGTTATGCAGCACTACAGTGGCTTTTATTATACTGTTTATAGTTTTCTCACTAGCAATTATCACTCTCTTATAAATTCTCCATCTTGCAACTAAAATACCAAAAGCATTTTCAATGCATCGACGTGCCCTGCTCAATCTGAAATAAAATAATTTTATAAATAATAATTATATGAAATTAAATGTTTTCCCTTCATTGCACCTTCTATGTTTAGTCATTACCTATAGTTAAAAATTGCCTCTTTAATAGGTAATTTTGATTTTCCTCGACCTGGATATGGTCTCATAATAGATGTTTGAAGAGGAAATGCTTCATCAGCCACAATGTAATAGGGTATATTTGTAAAATTCTCACTAATGGCAGAAGGTATAGGAAAGTTGAATTCATTTTTTAAAATTCTCATGCCCATTTCACTATTTTTAAACACACCACCATCGCTACATCTGCCTGGCATTCCAATGTTTACACAAGTAAAATTATAGTTAGCATCACATAGTGCCATAAGAATGGTGCTGTGACTTCCTTTGTAATTAAAATTGATGGAACCACTACTTGCAAATGCCTAAAACAAATTGCATATTTAAATAAAATAAATTTTGTTCAAATAGATTATTTAAGTCTTTATATAATCTCATACTTGATGTACAACATGCTTCCCATCTAAAGCTCCAACACAATGTGGCATTTGCCATTTAGATTCAAACTCTTGAGATATTTTTAACCAGCCGTCTATAGTTGGATTAAATAATACCTAAAATAAATATTCAATAAATCTTATTATAAGTATATATTATACAAATTAAGAAAAATTAAAATAGTAATTTATACGTACATCATCTTTTAATTTATCCCATATAATATTACAACAATCAAATATTAGTTTGGAAACTGTTGATTTACCGATACGGAAATTAAACATAATGTCGACCATACTTTCACCAGTGGCTAAATACCTTTATTAATAAAAATTAAAGTAACACTGTAAAACTTTTTTTACATAATCTATTTATTAAATTTCAATTAACTATTATAAAAATGAACCTTAATGTGGCTCCTACAATTTCTCCAACACATAAAACATCAGGCCTTGAAGGTGAACGTTGAAGACTAGGACCAACTATTACCAAAAGCTCTTCAAAAGTTGAGGCTGACATTCTCGTAAAATTAAAAAATAAATAAGAGTTTGAAAGCTGGTGTTCTTTTAACATTGTATTAAAATGACTAAGATTAGAACGTTCATTCAGCATAGGCCGTACATGCCACCTATAATACATACAAATGTTAATTAATCAATATATTACTGTTTTGTTAAGTTGTTTTATTA